>VZRI01003169.1:503150-600836 GCA_013397515.1 Upupa epops
GTTTCAGTCAATGCATCTGCAAGGAAAATTAGGCAACTAGCAATTCCACTGCAGCTAAATAAATGCTCCTCAGTTGATCATTTGGTCACACAGCTACCTACCATCAGCTTCTGCACCATGCTTATTGATCTTAGCTTGAAACTCTTCATTCTTCTGCTTTGTTTCATCAGTTGAGTTGTGCAGTTTCCAAAACTTGTTGCTAGCTTTGAAATGAAAGCTCTGTATTTGTGTGTAGGTTTATGTGGATGAGGAATTGTTAAGTGTAGAGGAGACCTGAGGGGAGTACAATGAAGTTTTCAATAGTTGTGCTGTATGATGTGATTCAGCATTCTTCTACCAGCATTGGGAAAGGCCAACCGAAGGAGGTATATGGCGTATTCGGTAATCCTCTCTTTTCCAAATACGTCCTGGCATGTCTAGACTCACTTTTCCCTTGTAAACTGATGAAAGAGTGTTGTGCACAGGCATGCAAAATCCTGTTTGCTGAGATACCTGGTACATCTGATCAGCCTGGGGAAGGACTTGAGGTGGCCTTCGGCATGTGGCATTAATATGCCGTCTGTCCACATGAGCAGAGCCTCTGTCATTGCATGGGTTGAACCAGATGAGCTTTAAAGGTTTCTTCCAACCCAGACCACTCTGTGATAGCAGTTTGTCTGAAGAACAGGGCACTAGTATTGCGATTCTGCTGGCTCTGTGTCTATTAGTGAGTGACTGAAGAATGGGCACTCATTTGGGTTTGGTTTTTTATGTGGTTTGAGTTAAATCTGAACAAACATGCTGTTTATTCCCAGTGTTCAAGATTCAACATGTTGTTGGCCTTGGTTCAGTGCTACCTGGACAGCAGATAGCGCACAATTGAGGCACCAAATCCTGAAGTTTTTCCATAGTCACAACTTCAGGAATCAGGTTTTCAACACCTTTTTTCCTTCCAGCTGCCAAAGTAGCTTAACAAAACCTTCAACTCTTGTTCAGGCACAGACATTCCCACTGAAACTTGTTGGAGTCTAAACACTACTGAATTTGACAGTGGAGCAGAGAGGTCTCTAGTTAACACATCCTTTGAGCCCAAACAGTGAATTTATTCTAGAATCACAGACTGCATTAGGGTTAGCGCTGGGTTGGAAAACAGCTCTGAGCTCACCCAGTGCCAACCCCCTGCCATGGGCGGCGA
Organism: Upupa epops; assembly: GCA_013397515.1. Lineage (NCBI taxonomy): Eukaryota > Metazoa > Chordata > Aves > Bucerotiformes > Upupidae > Upupa > Upupa epops. The sequence continues at coordinate 504,325 of VZRI01003169.1, forward strand.
CACCTCTCAGTGGACCAGGTTGCTCAGAGGCCCCATCCATCCTGTCCTTGGACACTGCCAGAGATGCAGCAGCCACAACCTCCCCGGGCAGCCTGTTCTAGGGCCTCAGCAGCCTCACAGGGAGTAATTTCTTCCTAAGATCTAAAATAATTAAATACTAGTAATTACCTGTTGTTTTCTGAGTGGAATTTTTTCAGGATAAATGCATGTAAGGTTGGGAAACCATCAGAAACAGCAATGGAGAACCATAAAGGTGCATAAGACAGGTCTGTGGTGTTGGTTGTTGAGCAGTGTGGCCTCACCTTTCTTTGCTGTGTGCTGTGGGAGTCATGTGTCTGTAATAAAAAAGGGAGAGTTATGTGGAAAGTCGATTTATCTGCTAGCTCTGTTTCTTCTGCAGACACTAACTAGTGAAACAAGATAAAAGGTACTGACAGAACTGCGCTGCAGGATCAGTGTTTTCTCTGTACTGAGGGAAAAATCCCAGTGTACTACACATGTTGGGACAGCGATGTTTTAGCTTTATAGCAGAAATCTGCATCTCAGGTTTGCATTTCTGTAAATTATCCTCAAGCTCAGTTTAGTTTGGAAAGGGAAGTAACAAATGAAGATTTGATGGGCTAAATCTTCCTAATGAGCAGAAATTCAACCCAGACTACCTTTTTATTGAGGTGCTAAAGACGATTATGTTACTCCTAGAGGAGATTTAACACTCTCTAGAGAATCTGTGAGCAAGTCCTATTGCGCTTATAGAAAGAACCACTCTTGGATTGGAGACCTAGTGACTAAGCTCCTCTTTACTTTAGGCTTAGCCTGCAACAGCTGAGTTAATACACTATCAACACCACAGTATTGTCTGATCAAGCCACTGCTGTGATGCTAATGGATTGCTTTTCTTTTCATGTGTCACTTGTGGAAGAAGTGGAATTACTCCGAGGTAAAGCCTGAGGCACATTACATTTTCAGTTTGCTGGTGTTACCAGCTTTCATGGTTGAATGTGGATTAGGAACTAAATAACCTGAATGTTACCTTCTGCTTTTGTTCACCTCCACCAAAATCTCACTCCTCGAGTTTTCTCATACTTCCCTTTGTATATTTGTTGCTGCCTGTAAATATTTTAGAAGGATGTGGTAGGAAATGGGATCCTTCAAGCAGAATGAATAGAGCAGTTTGTGCATGCATTCCTGTCTGGATAAGAATATTCCCAATGCACTGGGCTGTATCGCTGTTGCCATCTACTGGGTGAAGGCACAAACGCTGAGCTGGCATCGAGCACAAACCAAGATAAAAACGAGAGAGAGGAGACTTTGCAACAAGAAGCTTTATTTATATATATATATTAATTTATCTCATGGTTATTAAACAGTTCGTGTCCACAGGGCAAAGGCAAACCTCTGATATGGTTCTTCTGCCATCGATGACCAGCATGATGCAGCCTTCCTCCCAAGAACAGTCACGAGGAGGCAGCCCTACATGTGTGCGCACATTGATGTAGCCTCCAACCATCCACCTCACCCTTCTAGAATGCAGGGTTGGAAGGCTTCATATTGCCTCAGAACCAGTTCTGTCAGAGTACTGTTATTCCCAGAACTCCCGTACCTGGCTTCACTTGATGGTTATTACCTGAGGCAACTGCTACTGTGTTCCCTCAGAACTAGTTGCAAGGCAGGATAAAAGTTCTTGATAGGTATGAGTGTCTGGTAGCTGGGAATCTCAGAAGTTATGTTACTTTAGAGTTTGATTCTCAGAAACCAGAGGAATAAGTTACCATCTGACAGAGCATTCTTTTTAGAATAAGTGGTAAAATGAGATCTGTGTTGACTGAACCAGCGCTGGAATGATCAAAACTAAAACCTTTATGATGCTGTGAGTGAAAAATGATGCTCCTTTCATTCATCTGGACGAGCTGTTAGCCATGTGTTTGTCAGATACGGGAGGGAGGGGAAGCCGGTGTTTGTTAATAAAGTTCAGCTATATTGGCATTATCTGGGGGAAGTTTCTGAGATACAGCCATTAGCTGTGAATAAGTCTGTCAATCACAGCCGCTCTGAAGGATGCTGCTGTTCTTGTGAGCTCTGTAAGCGAAAGCTGAGTCTCCCCTCATATGTTTTCTCACTAGTTGAATTATTTGTGTCTGCTGATGGTTCTGGAAAACTTAACACCCTGAAGGTGACTGCATACAGATAGAGCTAAGCGAGTCTCAGTAAACGAGTCTCAGCCATGGTCCCGACTGGCTGTGATTTGCATTGGGAGTTTGACAAATGCCTTTTTTTACATCCAGACCATCCCTGACTGTGACAGTGTGAAGCTTGCCTTTGGATACTAATCACCTCCCAAACCAGTGAATTTACATGGAGTTTTCTTTTTATCTCTGTGCACATCAATGTTTTTATCTCCCAGTTTGATCTGAGGTTACATCCTTCATCCCAGAGAGGAATGCTTTGTTTCTTGGGAGAACAAATAACTTCAGTTGTCTTCTGAGGCAAATCAGAGTGGTTGTCTACAGGTAATTAACTGTGAGGAACTGCTTTATGTGTGGTTGCTGCTCTCTCCTAGGCAAATCCAAGATTATTCTATCTGGCTGGATATTAAAAAAATCAGAATACTCACGATCTCAGAGACACTTAGAACACGCAAGGCCATTAGTCAGGGGAGAATGGTTCCAAGGAAGTGTGCTCCGGCTCAAGGCAAGGCTTTGCAGTTGTGGCAGATGTAGGAGCTCGGTTGCTGCCAAGGTTAGAAGGTGCTAGTGACTGGGGATCACAGTAAACTCACCAAGTTCCTTGGATTGTAATCCTTAATCACTCTGGGGTAATTAAAAAGGGAAACCTCCTGTGGTTGTGTGAAATCATGGCTATGGCAGTGTCTGACTGTAGCTTGTTGTTAAAACAGTGTAAGAGAAAGGTAGAGGAAATCTTAATGGAAGGAAAGTGAGCATTAAACAGCTGTCACAGAGAAGTCCCTGCTGCCTTACAGGAACAGACATTTCCGTGTCAGCTCACACTACAGATACTAGGGAGAGGAGATGTCAGCCAACGAAGAGTTAATTGTTCCAGCAAAAAGTAGTTTAGATAAAATCCTACCTCTTCTCTCTCCCCCGCTTCCTTGGGTGTTGTGTACAGTGAAGGAGCTCGTACCATCGGAGGACTGACAGTGATTCCTCAGTGACTGAGCTAATAAACGGGATGAAATTTAAACTGCCTTCTCACAGGAACAGAAAGAGGCTCTTGCAGAAGAGGGAGCAAGACGGAGGGAAAATGCTGACAATTCCACATGCTAACATAGGCAATTGAAACAAAAATACTCTCATTTCTGCAAGACAATGGATGTAGAAAGCCCAGCGCAGAAGCACAGTAGGTGGATTTATTCTTTTTATCCTATACACCAGGATTTTTAGCTAGAGGATAAATTGTGCTTAGGGACACAGTTGCTTTTCAGCAGCACTGGGATAACATCACATTACTCTTGTGTTTTCTCCTCACTTGTTTGGATTTTTATTTAGCTGTTTGACCATGATTGTTTAGAGGACAGTACATTTCTTTAGACCTCATCAGCACAACGTTGTTCCAGAGGTTCTTTTCTCTTAAGCAGGCATGTTTTATTAATTATGGACAGAGTATCTAGAGGAATAAAAAGACTTAAGTAAATGAAAATCCATTCTACTTACTGTAAGTGAAGTATACGCGGCTTCGGGGAACCTGTAACGCTCAAGATTGAGCAATTCCAAATTCTCTGACAAATTTGTTTACTTCAGAGCAGTTTTGTTAGCTGCCGACTTTACGTTCAAGTGTACCTTGTAAACTTTGTTGATGGAGGGGATGACAGTTAGGTTTTAAATCAGAAGGACTAACGCTGCCACGATGCAGTGGACCAAACTCTACTATAATTTCTTAATGCCATTTGTCACTGCTATCTGGAATAGAATCACCTATGGGAACTGTCAGACAGTTCTGGTGTACCTGCTTCCTCGCAGTGATTATACAGTAGTTTTGCTCCTGTAGGTTATGCTGATCAGGCTTGATTGTCACTCTTATCTCTAGCTGTGGTAACACAGCTCAGTTAAGCCTTGAGCATGTTTAGGTCTGGGATTTGTCCTGCAGTGTTTTGTATGTTTTGTGGTTCTCTTCATGCGTATGGCAAAGCCTGTTTGTGCAGAGCACAGCATTACCTGTGTCTGAGGACAAAGCTATCGGGTATTTAATAGTGCTTGTACCACTTGAGGTGTGCTGAGCCATTCTGAATAGATAATTAGTCAAATAAATGACTGACAAGTAAATTACAGAGAACGCTCAGGATGCATCTTGCTGTTCAAAGCACCTGCAGGTATTCACGGGCTGAGCAAGCTGGGACCTCAGGATATGTTCAGTGGGATATTAGAGTTCAGTATAAGCTCTGCTACCCAGCCACTTAGCTGTCTTGCAGAGTGTAGCGCTGCCTTTTGGGGGATTATTTTGAGTCCACAGAAACTGTGACCTCAGGGATGTTCTGCCAGCAGAACAGTTCTATTCTTGCATTTTGCTTTTCTCTGTGGGCTTTATGTAACCTTCCCCACTCTCCTAGCATGTGTTTGCCACACTACATTGAGATGCTTGTGATTGATCCTCTGCTGGAAGAACTGCTTTTAATAGTGCAAGTGCCAGATGTTATAGTCAGGCTTTGTACAGGTAGGGTAGGGATAAAATCCATGTTCTCTGTGTTGTGCCCCATAAATGTAGTTCTAGTATCAGAGTGACTGCCAATAACTCATCAGAGACTCTGTGCTGGATTCTTTACTGTCTGGTCTTTACTGTGTCCTGGGCTGGATCAAAATAAGCATCACCTGTGGGTCAAGGGAGGGGATTCTTTCTTCTATGCTCTTGTAAGACCTCACCTGGAGTCTTGTGTTCAGTTACGGAATCTCCAGTAAAAGAAAGATGTGGAACTGTTGAAGTGGGTCCAGAGGAGTCCACAAAGATGATAAAGGGCTGGGGCACCTCTGCTATGGGGGTAGGCTGAGGGAATTGGGGCTGTTGAGCCAGGAGAATAGAAGGCTCTGGGGAGGATGACCTTACAGCCTTCTAGTACCTGAAGGGGCTTTTTATTGAGGGACTCTGGTGATAGAACAAGGGGGATGGTTTCAAGATAAAAGGAGGGAGATTTAGGTTAGAAATCAGAAAGAAATCTCTCTCGGGGAGGATGCTGAGGCCCTGGACCAGGTTGTCCAGAGCTTTGGCTGCTCCATCTTGGAAGTGTTCAAGGCCACGTTGAATGCTGCTCTGGGCAGCCTGGTCTGGTGAGAGGTATCTCTGCCCATAGTAGGGGATTGGCACTCAGGGAGCTCTGAGCTCCCTCTGATCCCAACCCAGTCTGGGATTCTGTGGTTTAGAACCTGATTTTTTTTCCTGCTTTGGCTGCACTGTGCAGTTTGCTGGCCACTTCATGGTGGATTTGTGAAGCAACTTCAAGTAAGATCCAAGCTGTGCAGATTTCCACCTTTGATCAGAACAAAGTTTGAGGAGATAATACTGGAGGTTGTGAAGGTCCCATTGCTCATCCAACATAAACCTATTTCAGCATTTCTGAAAAACACTGTTGTAAGGGGATTGTGCAGCAATGGCTGTTAAATGGCACCTTTGTCAGGGAAGACTTCTGAGAGGAGGGAAGGTGCCATTCACACCCGTTTTTAGTGCTCCAGATAACAGGGCGAATCAGGAGCTTGTGTGCATCTTCAGAGAAGGGCCCAACATTAGGGTCATGAGCAAAGCAAATGGACTTTAAAGACTGGATCTATAATTGTAATGAAGCTTTTATGCATCCAAGGGATGAAACTAGAAATAATGCTGCTACGCTTACATGGCTGAAGAAAGAACAATTGCTTCTCTCTATGATGATAGGCTGCTGTGGTGAATTCCCTGCTAATGGTAATGCATCAGAGATTGTCCAAACCAAGTACTTCCAGCGAACACTTGGTACTTTCACTCCTTGCGTACAAAGGGAACTCAGGTAGGGATCCAGGGATGAAACTAATCCCCTTTCCTTCTCTCCCTAACACTGGGACACCTCCTCCATACTTTGATCTCCTAGGCAAATTTTAGTTCATTTCAAATTCATTCCAACTTTGGCTTCACAAGCTTTAATTGGCAGTTCCAGGAATAAGCTCAGGTTGTCTTACGATGAGATGCAGCATGGTAATTCCCTTTTCCCTCTTTCCAAAGGTTGTGTTTTGAAATACAGCTCTGCAGCTGTATTGTAATGCAGATTCTTTTTGCCTGAAGCAGCAGTAAGATCTCTGCTTCACAGAAGCTATGAAGTATTTGCACATGGGTTTATAAATTTGCCTCATAATGAGCTACAAAGAGTAATGAAGTTTGTGATCCTGGTAGGTGTAGCTGCGCCAGTATGGTTTGATTAGCTGAATACTGTCAAGGACTGTCACTTGTCTTTGTTCTTGTTTTCTATCATTCTGAGCTTGTTAGAAGCTTAGAAACTTCCTTGAGAGCTTTCCTGGAGACTTTGTCTTTTCAAACTGCCTTAGTTCTCGTGAACCAGAACCACAGCTTTGTCAGTGGGAATGAACTGCCAGTGTTTTTCTGGCGACAACCACCAGCTCACTTGACTGTCTGTCCCAGTTCAGGCTGACACAAGATGGTGAAGCCCTTTGATACCTGTGTGCTTCTAGAAGGTTTCCTCATGTGGAGATTCATTCTTTCCCTGCATTTCTGGGCCAGCTTTCATGCCATGTCCCCACTGTTCAGCCATTCATGTTCAGAAGAGGTTAGTTCTAACTCTTTTAAAAAATAAACCCCAGCTGAGGTCAAACTTGACAGTAGAGCTTTGATGCTTGCTGCTGTAGCGCACGATTCAAAGTTGAGTCCCCCACAGCTCTCTGCCCTCAGAGGCATCTCTTCAGTTGTTCATACATTATTTAGCTGGCGATTTGAGTAACGGATGTGTACGGGGGGGCATCCATAATTTATCACCAGAACTGAACCAACCACGGTCTGTGGACAGTGAGGATGGACTGACTTCACTGGTTTGTTGGAGCTAGGGGCTTCTCTTCAAGAAAATGGGCTTTTATGTGTCGGGACCATTGGTCACCTTTAAATTCAGCTTTTAGGAACTCCTTGGTGTTTCGGAGAGGATACAGGATGTCACCCAGTGAGGCTGCTGCAGTCAGGCTGTTTTTTCTGGTGCTAATAAAATCAACGGAACTCTGTGATTTAATTTAATTAGTAGGAAATAGCTACAAGGGGTGATGGTGGTTTTAATTTAGCAGCAATATGTAGAGACTTAACGTGCAGCAAGTTTCTGTGTTAAGAGGTGAGTTACAGCATCTCTGATATTTGTAGGACAACCCTAATGTTCAGTGTGAGGAGGGCTCAACTGGAGCCTGTTGAACCCATTAACTCTGCTGGATTTTTGTTCAGGTTTATGTAGATTTCTGTGACTCTGACCAGGAAGGACTGGAAAAGTCCATCTGAGCAGGGTTACCCCTCACTAGACCAGGGTGGCTGAAGGCCCCAGCCAATCTGGCCTTGAACACTTCCAGGGAGGAGGGGGCAGCCACAGCCTCCCTGGGCAACCTGCTCTAGTGTCTCAGCACCCTCCTGGTGAAGAATTTTGTCCTGACTTCCAGTCTAAACCTCCCTTCTTCCACCTTGTAACCATTCCCCTTGCTCCTACCACTCCAAGCCCTTGGAAACAGCCCTTCCCCAGCTTTCCTGTAGCCCCCTTCAGGAACTGGAAGGCTGCTTAAGATCTCCCTGGAGTCTCCTCCAGGCTGAGCAGCCCCAACACTCTGAGCCTGTCCCTGTAGGAGAGGTGCTCCAGAGATATTGGGATGAGAGGTGGACTTGGTGATCTTTGGAGATCCTTTCCAGCCATGAGGATTCTCTGATGTCTGGGTTGTTTTGAACCAGTTATGGTTAAATTAATATATAGTAAATATTTAAAAGTAAATACAAGAAACTATACAAAGGCAAATATATGAAAGTTAAGATATAAATATAAAATATAGGTTGCTTACTCGTTGTATGTACCATGCATTCTGTATTCCCTTAGTCGTATGTATTATATATTACGTGGCTTACCCTACTGCCTGAAAGAGCACACAGGTCAGTGCTTATTCTGAAGAAACAGCCCATTTTGATCCAGCCCGCCTGTAGTGTTTGGGGCACTTTCCTTTTGAAGAAATCATGAAAGGAAACCTCTCTGATTCCTTTTACCAGTTCTCTGCTGCGTCCACTGATGTTTCTGAGCTCTGAAGGAAGTGGTACAGGATGATCTAAGTAAATATAGTTGTTACAAGACGTGAAGTGACACTTGTAAGAGGAGCAGAATAAATAGAATTGCTAAAATAAAAGGGGAGGGGGGGGAATTTTGGAACACAACTCTCCAGTCCCATATGTTTTAGATCTGCCTGTGCTAGCCTGCGTTTGTTTCGTGGCTCGGTCCCTATTCCTTTTGGGAGACAAACCGAAGTAAGGCGTTGGCACACTGAGTGGCGCTTGGAAAGGAGTTTGAGTTTTGTTCCTGAGTCTCTTCTGTTTGTCCCCTAAAGCCCATATGGGAAAGACCAATGCTCCCAGTTACGATTTTTGCATCCCAAACCTATTTCTGCTCCTGATATTTTTGAATACAGCAAATGGTACTTGTGTGCTCACAGCAGGGACTGCGGCAGCCTCTGGGATGAGTGTTTGCGTTTTACAGTCTGAGGAAGGACACAACATGGGGCATCACTTGGTACCTGAGGACCAAAAAAAGTACAGGTGAGGGGAGAAACCCCACAGAGGCCAGGGAATTGCAGCCCTTGGGATGTCTTTCCCACAGCACAGCAAGAGTGACCTGGGAGAGGGAATGGGTATCGACAGGCTTGTTTGGAAGATGTCAGCTGCTTATGGCTGACAGGGCAAATGAATGCAATTACTTGATATAATAAAATGGACTTGGTATTTTGTGCATATAGGCTCTGACTGACAGCTCGGGGGAAATGAGGAAGGCGAACCAGTGTTCTGCTATGAAATGCAGCTTAAGACTTCAGCTGCGTAAGGCAGTTTAAATTCCACATCTCTGCATCTTGCAGAGAAACCTAATTTTTTAAATCTCCACAGGCTTCTCAGAGACTGAAGATGCTAATTTTAGAAATGTGGCAGCTCGTCTTCTTCCCCACCCCCTCCATTTGCTGCCAGAATGCTGAACAATCCAGTAAACAAGCTGTAGGAAAGAGGGGAATAACCTCAAGAACTGAGGGTGTTGGCCCCTCCTTGGTGTCTTTTTTGGGGGAAGGGTTTGCCCCCCTCCCTCACCCAGCCTTGAGTTTGAAACCGATTTAAAAATAGAAGAGTAACAGTTGAACTGGCAGCAAAAGGAAGTATTTAAAGGTGTAGTAACTGGTGCGAGCAGTCGCCGTTCACTGACCTGATTAATTCTGCGCCAGCACTCAGGATGGTCTAAATTAAACCATTGCATAAGGAGAGTGCTTGCAAATAAAGAAACAAGCTCTGAGTTTACGAGTAGGACTTGGATTTCTCATCTTTGGTCTTCACCAGTCTGACACTGGAAATTGTACCCTTTTCCCCACACTATCTCCTTAAAGAGGGTTGTCTATATGGAGGTGTTTTCTATATTACAAAAAACAAACTACACTGCAGTAGCTTCTGGTTTGAAATGCTTTTGGACTACTTTGTGTTAAAAGGTGTGTTACTTCACGTGAATAATTATCTAGACTCCACAATTAGTGCAGGGAGTGAACTGCAATTTCCACACTGTATACGGATCTCCTCGTGTAGCTACATCTTTATCCTCTATTTCAATCTCATGTGTGAAATCAACGTTGAGCAGATGCTAAATACTTACGGGATGAAGGCTGTAGAAGAATGAAGGTAGAATATTACTCACAATGATAAGCTACTACGTTATTGACAAACACTGTGGGCTCCAGCCATCCTCTTTCACAGAATCACAGAATGTTAGGGGTCGGAGGGGACCTCAAAAGATAATCCAGTCAAATCCCCCTGCCAGAGTGGGATCCCCTAGATCCAGTGGCACAGGACCAGATCTGGCAGGTTTTAAACATCTCCAGNCAGAACTGGAAACAAGATTCCAGATGTGATCTCAGCAGGGCAGAGCATGGAGGAGAACTACTCCCAATCTCCTAATCATCCTCCTTCTAATCCACCCCAGGATGCCATTGGCCTTCTCTGCTACAGGGGTAGGTACACTCACAAAAGCTAGGGGACTGGGTTATGTTTGCACTAATGCAGGTAGTCTTTTCTGCAGTAGCTGTGATTTGTGTTTCACATGCGGAAGCAGAGCTTAGGGCTGTATGTGTAATGAGAAAGGGTGATCAAGTGACAGTATTTACTGTAACACAGCGGAGTTATTTATGACTGCTGTGTCTCTCATCTCTCTGTGTGTGTATGTGTGGTTTGTGTTGGGCTTTTTTGGTAGTGTTTTTTCTTCAGGTATCTCAACTGGAACGTAGAGAGATAGACTCATGCTGGGAAGGCAGTGGAGACAACCAGGATAGCAATTCTGTGGTTATATGCTGAAGCATTAGATAGAAAGGCTCTGTATGCTTAGGTCTCTTCTTGTCATTACATTTTAGCAATGGCATTACAGACCAGCTGACATAAACAAGGTGATGCTGATGCTGTGTTAATTGCCTTAACAATTTGTGGGTTTAGAATGCTTTTAACATTTAATTTAGTAACAGAGGCACCATCCCTCAAGGGTTTCAAAAAACAGGTAGACATGGTGTTTCAGGAGATGGTTTAGTGGCTCAGGGTTGTAGGGTAGTTGGTTGGACTGGATGATCTTTTCCAACCCAGATGATTCTATTCTATGAAAGTGAAATGGCATGGAGTTACATCTACCTAAGTGACAGTGCAAATTGGTCTGTTCTCATTTTGGTAGCAGGTAAGAGGGATCTAAGCACCTTAGCTAGAATTTTCACGATGAAACTTTTCATTTGAGAACTTCCAGTGCAAAGTGCACAAAGTTCCTTTAGACTTCCCACTGTTGGGCATTAATCAGCTGCTAACTGCTCTTGCGGGCTCCCAAAGTTGTGCAAAAACCTATAAAACAAGGTGTCTGCTGTTGCTTCAGAGGATCTCCCTGAGCAAAGGTTTTCTGTCAGACCTACGCACAGGAAAATCTGCTGTTTTCAAAGTAGGAAAAGTGAGGCACTAGGGTGTTCAGTACTTTCAGAGAACATGGACAAGAAATCCATTTTGATTTAACATGCATCACTGTTTCAGACACCCTCGAGTGTCTGGAGAGTTTAAGAGAGCACGAACACTTCATCCACTTAGTGCTCCTACACAGCGATGTGTTTATCTTCTCCAGTTTATTCGGAATGAGGGAGCGGAGTGCACTCCGCTGCCTTTTCTGTGTGTAACCACCCGGCTGTGAGCACTCATTAGTCACTGAGCCCCCCTCACTGTGCATCATTCAGCCCTTCCTGGCTCAGCTGCCAGAACTGTGTCTGTGTTCAGAAATCCAGGCCGGAGTAGTGATTGAATGAATGATGAGTTTTGATAATTAGTTCAGGACAGGTTTCACTTCCAAATGCTGTTTCCTACTGACATTTAGTTGTCTGTGATGTGTGCGTCCTACGTTCTGGCTGCTGGAAAGAAGAGATTAATTGGTTTCTCTGCTGCCTTCTTAGCTTTGGGTGTCTCATATCTTGTCCCCAGCACACAACAAAGAGGCAATTTATTACGAAACGTGTTATTATCAGCTTGTAAGGACAATTCCTGTTGTTCTGGCAGTCCTGATTCTCTTTCCACTGTGGCTATTTTGCCCCTGTTCCACAGCTCTAGCAGCACTGACACCAGCTTCTTGGACCGGATGAAATGGGGTCAGGTTGTGTCAGGGGAGAGTCAGATGGGATCTTAGGAAAAACTTCTTCCTGGAAAGAGTGGGGAGGCTTGGAATAGGCTTCCCTATGGAGAGGATAGAGACAGTTCTGCAGCCAGGGTGTCTGAGGAGCTGCGTTAGTGGTTGGGGGTTGTAGAGCAGATGTTTGGACTTGATTTTGAAGGTCTTTTCCAACCTTGATGATTCCATGATTCTGTGACAATAAGCTGTAAGGTCAAAAGCAGTAACATGGATGAGCAGAGAGAAGGAAGCTGTGAGCTGCTCCTTTCCACTACCAACAGAAGAAATTTTATATTCAGAAGGGATTTTTTTTAATATTGAGCTGTAGGTTTTATCTCCCTGCAGACAGTGTAAACTACTTAGCAGAGTGTTGTTGCTTAACTCGGGTATCCCAGCTCTTCCTCTCATTTGCAGTTTCTTAGAAGTTTGGAAACTTGTTTATAAACCGCCAGAGCAAACTCAACTGCAGCATAAAAGCTTTGAGGTGTTTGTGCTGCTGGAGTTCTGTGTTTTGACAACTCCTCACTACTCCTTCAGTGTGGGAGGTAGTTCAGCTTCAGTTCTTGAGGTTTTCTGAGACCCCCAAGATCTATTTGAAAATATTTTTACCTGCTTGGCTAGACACAAATGATCATCCAACCTTGATTAATACAGATGAGGGGAGGTTGCAGTCATGTCAGGCTCTTCTTCCAGGCAACCAACACCAGGATGAGAGGGCAGGGCCTGAAGCTTCCAGGGGAGGGTTAGGTTGGATGTTAGGAAGCCCTTCCTCAGGGAAAAGGTGCTCAGAGCCTGGACTGGACTGCCCAGGGCAGTGGGGAAGTCCCCATGTCGAAGGACAGCCTGGCTGTGGCCTTGAGTGACTTGGTGTGGCCACTGGGGTGATGTTAGGTGCTGGGCTGGGCTGGAGGAGCTCAGAGGGCTTTTCCAGTCTCAATCGTTCTGGGATTCTGTGATTTTCTTGGCAGAATGTGGATTCCGTGAAGCAGTTGAGTGGCCAGGATGACTTACAGGTCTTTGAAGAAAATATGCCAACAAAGTATTGAAGTTCTTCCAGTCTCTGAATTCTAAAACAGGAGCTAAGACTGAAATATTAAACCTTAAAAATCAGGTTAAACCAGCTCAGTTAAAGCAACTTTCTTTGTGTTCTCTTGTCTCATTGTCTTCAGCAGAAAACTTGCTTGTTGGACTTCAAAATTACAGTAGTAAAATGTGTTTTAAAGAGCCATCAGCCCACTTGAGCTACTGGTGAAAGGAGTGAGCTTTGCTGTCAGTACCAATTATGGAGAGATTGCGCATCCAGGCTAGCAAATGAATTACTGAGAGCAGCAGCTCTTGGCTAACCCACAGCATACTGCAGCAGTGCTCTGTTCCCTTCCTAGTCTCGGGTGTGGTGGATGGTTACAGTGTCGTGGCCCTGTCCAGTATCATGCTGAGCTAGAGGATTGGGGGTTGTTTCTGTTTTGTAAACCTCCTTACTCAAAGGACTCCTACCTCCTCACAGTGATGCTGTTTCTCCCTCCCCTGGCTCAGCAACCGATCTCTGTCTTCCCTTTGCAAGTTTCATATTCCTGTCCAGCTGCCAGCCCAACCGCAGGGGTTCTGAGAAGCGGCAGGAGCCTGAGCACTCGCTGTAACGGTATCATTTTGCCAGTGAAACTGGTCGATAGACCAGGATTTTACAAGTGACCTAAAGTTAAATTGAAAAGCTGCTACGAGGCCCCACAGTAAACAACACAGGGTTTAGAAAGATTACTTTGGACATCAGCTGGTGTAATGGAGAAAAAGCACTTGCAGCAGGAACTGGTAAGGTTTGCTTTTTATTCAGTCTTAATTGACAGAGCAACAAACTGTGGGGTGAGAGCAGCAGAGCAAGCAGCTGATAAATATTTTCCTGAAAGCCCATCTGACAGAGTCCACAACGTTAGAATCCCTTCAGTAATAAATACTGGAGCTGCAGAGGAAACTCTAGATAGCTTCAGGTGGATGCTTGCACTTAGGTAGGTGCAAAGAACGAAGAGTCGCCTGTTAAAATGTTGACGTAAAGCCAGTGCAGCCCTTATGGTGGCGTGAAGTGTTGCATCACCTTGAAAGCTGCTGGGACAAATTACAGTCAATCTCCTTTGTGTCTGGGCTGGTGGAGCTGAAGAATAGAATCTGCCCTGTCATGCCTGTCAGAGGCACTTAGGCCGCTATAAATTGGATGCTGTGACTGCCGAAGAGAAAGATGGGTTGTTTGTTTACTGTGATGAAATGGGACTAAGGAAATCCATGTTCAATTCCTGCTCCCTCAGGTCTGAAGTAATCATTTAGAACTTGTAGCAGGGCCTGTTCTCACAAAATCTTGTTGACTTCTGGGGTCTTTGGGAAGAGGTGTGGTCTTGGTGGGCCTCTCTCATTCTGTTTGTAAAATCAGGACTTTGAGATGTCCCTAACATCTGTAGAAAGTTTCTGCAGGCATCAAGCATGAGCCTGACGTGACCTTTGCTCATCCACACATGACGGCCAGCACCCCATGTTATTGAATTTACTATCAACCCCAGTCATAAACTGATGGAAGGATCCTATAGTCTGCTGGTGTGATGCTGTTAGTCTTGGTAACTGCAAACAGTTGGCCACAAAACCTTAATTTGAAACTTCCCAACTCTTGGAATGCTCAGGGATGGGAGGTTTTGTTCCATGTCTAGCCACCTGCTGTTTTCTCCTGTGATAAAGTGCATTGGTAACTATGGGAACAAAAACTTAAGAACAGACACCCACATGTGCTGAAGTTGATTTATAGGAGGTCTTGAAGTGATGCCACGAATTGTGAGATGCGCAACGCTCTGGCATGGAGTTTGATGGCTTTCTACAAGAGCTAAGTATTTCACTTTCATACATTATTTAGGATGTCCTTGGCATTGTGGATGTTATGTTCTCCACATTGCCCTGCCTGCAGTAGAACATTGTTGTCTCGTGTCTCCCTGTTGCCTTATTTTATCCCCAGAAGTGGTAACGCTCCTCCTGTGGGCTGGGCAATAAGATCTGCTGCTCCGGTTGGTAGCAGTAGAAAGCTAAGCATGGAGAGTGAAAGAATTGGGGCGTGCTATGCTTTGGATAAGACAGAGCTGATAGTCACGGGGGTTACTTTTTTTGTGCCTTCCAACTTGGAGTGTTGGTGACCTTTCCCTGCCGCAGGCTCTCTGAGAGCCAGATAAGAATTTGTCATTGATTTCAGGAGTCAGCAGACTGGTGTTTCATAGAGAAATCCCCTGTGGTTTGGACTACACATTACTCAGAGTAGGAGCATCTTTTAGCTGGGACAGCTTTGGTCTCTCTGATAACACAATCGGTGTTTTCTTGACTTCAAAAAAATTTGCATGCGGTGTGAAAGTGTTCCGATGTTTCTTTGAAAGCTGTGAAAGCTTCCTGTTGCTGTATCCCCAGAGACATTGTGTTAGAGATGTTTTCTGGGCCTCAGCTCTTGCCCTGCTTCTCCCTTGGGGTGCAAGACAGAGGTTTGGTGCCAACCTGTACTTGCCTAGAGGAAATAAAAACAGTGGCACAGAAGTGCTAGTTAGCTTTTGAGATAAACCTGGAACACTGGATTCCATGTGCTGCATGAGGTAGCTGTCACTGGTCCTGACAGTCCAAAAAGCCAAGTTTATTTCAGAATCACAGACAGCTTTAGGTTGGAAGGGACCTTAGAAATCATCCAGTTCCAACCCCCTGCTATGAGCAGTGACACTTCTCACTACACCAGGTTGCCCAGAGCCTCATCCAGCCTGGCTTTGAACAGTTAAGGATAAGGAAATGCAAATTAGACGGTCGTTTTATGAACAACATTTCTAGATGACACTAGCTTGGACGTGCGGGTAAGAAGGGTGAGAGGTCCCTTTCATTCTGATTTGCCTCTGTTCCTACTTTCTGCTCTTTCTGAAGTTCTGGAGCAACACCTGAATAGTTTTGCACAGGTAGGATTTGATACGGAGGAAGAAATAAATACATGGCGCTTGCCACGAAGAGAGATCTTTGTCAGTGACCATAGCTTTGCTTTCCCGCTGAAGCAAGAATAAGAGAACATCACCACACTTGGGGTGCTGTAGGGACACAGCACATGGGGAGGCTTTAGGATAAAAAGGAATTTCTTCCCATTTAGATGAAGTAGCTCTCTGTTGATGTTCATCACCTACTGAGTGAAATCCATCCTAGAGGAGTTAAGAATGAGTTGTCTTTTGTACTTATTTCCTAACATCCACAAGGTTTTCCTTAAGTTCTTTGTTGAAGGAGCAAAGTGAAATACATCTGTCTACCCTGTCTGACAGCGGGGAAACAAAGAGTTAAGAAATGATTATCCCAGGTGGCTGAACACTGGAGTTGCAGTGAAAGGCTGGTAACGTTCATTGAGCTCCTGTGCTGGTTTCTACCTGTCAGCAGCTCCTGATATACTACTATGCAGGGAATAAAAAATGAGCGTGCACAGAGCAGAAGCTGCAGACATCCTTAGGAGCCTTCTGATGGCACTTTAAACAGCAACGTGCGATGTTATCTTTTGTCAGTGTTTGAAAGAGTCTTTTGCAGTCTCAGTGATGTACGTATGGTCTTTGCTGCTTCCTCTGGTGTTTTGTTCACTTGACTCTCTCACTGGAATATGGATGATGCAAGCACCATTAAATGCCTCAGCCCAGAAAAAGGTAAGGGGGACTGTTATTTTAATCACCTTTTTGAGGGAAATTAGTTTCACCGTACAGAGAAGTGCAGTTTTCAGAGCTTTCCTGGGCACTTGCTTTCTGTTATTCAAACTTAAATGCTTGAAGCAATTCTATAGTAACTGTTCCTTAAGGCACCCTTTGCTGTACCATACCTTTGCCTCCTGTTACCTTGAATAATACATGTATCTCTAATGGCTGCTTCTTGCTGCATGAGGAGTGCAAAGGAGGAGTGCACCATGTGTGTTCGTGTCCCTTTTCTGCTCTGCTGAAGTGGCTGGCTGTCACCAGAAAGAAAGGCTTTCTATTTTTAACTGCAGACCTTCTGCTACCCACATTAGGGGAGAGAAAAGACTCCAGTCCTGTCGTGAGTCAGATGTATTGTTCTAGTTTGTAAAAATGCGTGATTTGCTCCTAATTAGGTAATAGTTTCTTTCAACATCCATCAAGCAAGAAGAGTGCACAGAATCTGTTTGGTTTGAACTTGTTCCTGGTGGAGTTATCCCAGGGATGAATTCAGTCTTCTGTCAACTGCCTCAAGCTGTTAAAACTGTGCTGCTGCAGTTTTCTGCAGTTTGAACTTCAGTTCTCAGGTACCGACAGCTCCTTAAGCCATCACAGTGCAGTAATTCAAGACCAATTCTCACAAGCCCGGCTTTTACTCTTTTAAAAGCTCTGTATTCTCATTGATTTATTTGATCAGAGCCTTAAACCCTTCCTGGGGGGGATACTGTAATGAAACCAAACGCCAAGCTGCCCATCTCTGTGCCTTCAGTGTTTTATGCCTGTCAGGTGAGTGGTCTGTCAGTAGTTATGCAACAAGTAAAGAAGTGTGTGTGTGTTCGGAAAAGCCTCTCCTTGCACTCTGCATGCCATTCCAACCCCTTCCCGTGCCTTTGGGAAGGTGCATCAGCAGCCCTGACTCCTGCATTTTCAGCAAACAGAATACTTGGTCTTGTGTTCACAAATTTGTTGCGGTAGCCTTTGACAGACACCTTCACTCGCTTTTCTTTTGTAACATCAGCTGAAAAAAATCTGATCTTGATGGAAACTTTACCAAAGTGAAGACATCTGTGGACCTAACTTGATGTTTAGGTGGTGGAACCAAACCTGGTGTCTGTTACCTCTGATTTTGACTCCTCTGTGTCTTTTATTACCAGCACAGCAAAAATAAGCTGGAGCTGTTCGTTAAGAAAATGAGAAAAGGTCCTGCAGGCAGGTGATGCTGTACCTGTGCAGTCACACGTCACTGCAGCAAATGCTGCTCCAGTGACCCAAGATGGATGTGAGTGAAAATTAAAGCAAATGGACTTGAAGAGCCTCATTGCAGAGCAGAACTGTAATTTCCAGGGCATCGCATAGAACAATCTCTCTGTTGTCAGTAGAAGTGGTCACTGTGGTTCTGTATATTACGACCGTTTTGGTAACGATATTATTTATTAACACAAACAACATCACATCCAAGGGTACTTCTGGTCTGTGTCAGACTTAATGATCGTGAGAACTATGCAAATAATTCAGGTAAATAATGAGTTCAGCCCCCAGCAAAATGGGGGAACATGGACCAGTATTTTCCTTGGGGATTTGTTACGAGTGAAGCAGAGATGATGAGATGCATTTATGCGTTGTCAATATTTATTTAAATAGTAAAAAAATCTGAAGCCTATTTTAAAACCACGCATAAGGCTTTATTTACCTGTGCCATATTGCTGAGTCTAGAGCTTTGGAGGCATTTTACAGGATGCTAAATAGAGAGAATGGTGAGGAGCTATTTCCTACGTTTAAGCAGTTTTCCTGTTCCAAGGAAAGAAGGTGATTTTTTTTTTTTATAATCTTCATAAGCTGTAAATCCCAAGGTTTTCAGCTGAGTTGATTGAAATGGCACGGTTTGATCGAAATCTTTTCATTTGTCGCTTGTATTGATTGTGTTTTCTAACAGAAGTGTTTCAGGACTTGGAAACCAAAATATTTGGGGTTTTAAACTGTCAAGATGGGCCCAAGTCTTCCTTCTTGATAGTTGTTCTCTGAAACGTGATGTACATGTGGATTCATTTGTCCATTACCCAGACAAGGTCCCTGAGCAAGGTATGATGGAGCCTGAATTTTGTCATCCAAAATCCTTTTGACTCCTCTCTACTAGGTTCAGCTACCAACTTCTGAAAACAGGTATGAGAGAGCAGCTCTCTCACCTGAGGATCTCCCTGGAGAATGGTCCATATCACAGATATTCAGACGCATTCCTTGTTTGCAGTTAGAAAACACTTAGGCTGAGATAGAGGGATGCTCAGTGTGTCTGCCAGATGGGGTCGTTCTAAGCTAGGTACTGGGTTACCCTGGAAAACAAGAGAGGTTACGCAGAGCAGAGGTTCCATGAGCTGAGGCTCCAGGCAAGGTGGTTGAATGAAGGTTCTTTTTAAAGACCACCCTCTTAAAGGAAATGTGATTCTCCTGTCAATGAGGTGTAAAACAGTGGTGATGCCACTGAAGCCATTAATTCCATAGTGTATGAGTGTCTCTGAAATTCTTCATGTGATGTACTGCTAAACCATTCATCGTGAGAGCTACTCAACTGGTCAGGATTCTAGTGACTTGCCACTCTTATTTTTTAAGAGGTTCTGGCTGCCTGGAAGCTGATGAATCATAGATGATCATCCTAAAGAGGGCAATTAAATTTTATGGCAAGATGTGGCCTGACACGGAATGTGGAGCAGCTCAGTACTGAACAAAGTCCAGAAACACTGTTGAAAGTGGCTCTCTATAAAATATCTTCCAGAGAGCCCATTTTCACAGCTCAGCCAGCAAGCTGGCTCTTTCATCAGCCTTCAAATGGCCTCTTATCTTGTGGTTCTCAACCCTTGGGGAAATGAATCCGTCAGACTGAGGTGGGTATTGGAGACCGTGGCAAAAGATAGAAATACTTTTCCTGGAAGAGCCCAGAAGCAATTACTTTCCTTCCTGTATGCTCACTCAAACTATACTGAATCTAAGATTAAAGAAGAAAGGGGAAATAATCTGTACTGGTTTGCAGTTCCAGCCCTTGATGTGGACTAAAGCAACTTGCGCTCACTGTGCCACTGCCCTCCTTGCTGTTCAGAACACACACTGATGGCTTCTTGTAAACTCTGGCGCAGATTCAGGTTAGGAAACAGCACCTTCACCTCTTCATTTCGGTTTTGTGAAGAGTCACCCATTAAAACATTACCAAGGGGTGTGAACGTGAGCTTCGTGTTTTCTTACAAGGTAAAAACAAGATAAAATGCTCACGATTACTGAAAAGTGTGTTGTTCCCTCCCTGCCTCTTTTCCTGCCGTGATCAGCTTAGTCCCTATTAAAGACTTTCCTTATGAACAGAAGTTTAAAGTCAAAATAGGGTTCTGAGCCAAATTTCATTAAGTTATTTTGGTGTTTGAGGTTCAGATAGATCTTGTTTGTCTATCAGTCAGTAGAGGCTGGAACTTCATGATGTCCTCAGAATGGGGAAGGAGCACTGCTGATTGTTATATCTGATAGGAAGAAGTCACAAGGATGGGAGGTGGATGCATTTCCTTACTGAAGTTCTTGGGCACAGGACTTTCTGTCTCTCAGACTGTTTAAATACAACCATCTGCTTTGCTTCACTGCAGACAGATTTCTAATTCTTTATCTGATTTTGTCAGTTTGCTTGCAGCGAAGGCTGGACTCAACTAGTGGCTTTAGAGCTCTGCACTCTCACCTGTCCACTGCATCTTCCCAGCATAACCCTTGTAACAGAACAGGTACCCTGCAGTTCGTTCTTCGTGCTTCCGCAGCTCTGTGCTGCCCCTTGTTCCATACTGGAAGTAATGAGGAGCCTGCCCCATATTTTAAAAACTACATGGCACAACAGGAAGGTCTAGAGGAGTTCTGAATCTTTTACAGGAAGAGCAAATTAAAATTCACCCCAAATATAGAAGGAAAGTTTGTGAGTTCCAATCTCTTTCAGGAGCAGATGTTGTTTCTGAATGTCTCTCAATTTGTCTTTTCCTGTCCTGATTCTGCCTTGGATTCTTGAATCCTTTTCTCATCCTTCCATAGAAGATGTTCACTGGAACTGATGGATTTCCTCCCTCCCAACCTGCCTTAATCTCCCTTTCAGCGTTTATGACCCATGCCGCTGAACAGATGGTAAAGTGCTGAAAGATCTTTACATTTAAAGAGTTTAAGATCTTACTTCAATTAAATGTGAAGGGACGTTTTCTTATCCAAGTCAGAGGTTGGAAACAAGGTGACCTTAGAGCAACGTTTCCAGTCTTAGAGCCTGGATTTGATGTTGGCATTTTACTGCAATTACCTCAAATTTGTTAGTACAGCTTGGAGATGATAAAAGGTTCCAATAGCTTTTAGTTTTTACTAAAGTTATCTTGGAAATATCTTCTCAAAAAACAGCACCAGAACTCTTAGTAACCCTCATTAACAGGCTGTTTGTGTTGTATTTTAATCACTCGAAGGCAAAAACTTATAGAAATATCTCCAAGATGCTGCAATCTAAAGTAGAAAAGGGTTCGTAATGGTGATGGTTTCCTTGATAAAACCTGACACAAGAATCTCGAGTGTTTATTTAAAGAACAACCTTCCGTAACACAAACCTTACTCGAAGGCTCAAAACACGAAGCCTATTCTGACTTCATTAAAATAATTGCATCTCTTTTTTTAGATGCACTCAAGAGAACTACCCACGTGGAAAGATGCAAACTCATTAGCGTTGTGTTAGTGCAGTCGTTGCTAATGGCTCCCTGTTCCATGAATATTCCTTCACGAGAATAAAGTCATTGAAGGGATCTCAGGATCAGTTTATTTCAATAATGTGACTTTCTAACCAGTTCTGGAAAGCCCTGGAAATCCTCATCTTTGTGGTTGCTCTCAGGACTTAACCCTGTGAATTCCAGCCCTGACAGGATATGGAATCATAGATAGGTGCATGTTGGAAGGGACCTCCTAAGGTCATCCAGTCCAACCCCCATGTAGTGAACAGGGACACCCTCAACCAGATGAGGTTGCCCAAAGCCTTGTCCAGCCTCCTCTTGAAGATCTCCAGGGATGGAGCCTCAGCTACCTTCCTGGGCAACCTGTCCCTGTGTTCATCCCCTCTCCTGCTCAAGAACTACCCTGTCCCTACCCCAGTCTCTCTTAACCTTTCCCCTCTGTCCTAGGACCTGCTGTTGCATGGGACCGTTACAGCTGTTGACAGCCGTTGCTGTTTCTCCCTGTGGAACTGGTGGCCTTGTGAATCGATGTGTGCTGCAAACTGCTGTATTTCAGTCAAACCCAGTAGCTTGAGTGTGTTCTGTGCAAAAATATTGAGCTCTGAGTGAGAACCAGATGCTAACGCAGCTTCCACTCACCACAGGCAAGATGTGTGGTGGCTTTAATCTTGAGTGTGGATTACTGTGCTTAGAGCTGCTAGCCAGATGGTCGAGCAGTCTGTGGTGGAGCACAGCTCTGCCTGTGCCCATGCCAAAGGTCACTGGGGTAGAGAGACGTCAGAATTAAGGAAGACAGCTTAGGTGCAGTTGGGATGAGGTCGTGGTCTAGCCGGTGCTCTGGCCCTTCTGAGCCTGCCAGCAGGATGAGTGCAGAAGGTCAGGGTGTAACTCTCCCTGTTCCTGAACCATTGCCTTCCTTGGAAGTTACCAAGACCATCTGAAATTGGTTGGTTTAGTGAAATCTTTACACAACTAATGCAGAAGGGTTTAGTTGTCTGACAAACCCAGAAAATCTAACACGTTGCATGCACTCTGTGAGCACGTGCTCCCCATATCCCTCCTCTAGTTGAAGGGAGGTTGTGGAGGGGTGGCTGTTGGCCTCTTCTTGGTGACTGCTGACAGACCCAAGGACAATGGTCTGCAGCTGAGGCAGGGGAGGTTTAGATTGGCTCTGAGGCAGAGATTCTCTGCAGCCAGAGTGGTTGGGCACTGACAGGGCCTTCCCAGGGAGGTGGTGGAGTCCCCATCCCTGGAGATGTTGAAGAACTGTGTAGCCATGGTGCTTCAGACCCTGCTTGAGTGGTAGCATGAAGGGGGTTAGTTTGTATTTGTCAGTCTCTCAGGGATTGAGGCTTTTTGTTGGTGTGGCGATGGTTTGACTCAGGGTTCTGGGAGGTCCTTTCCAACCATGATTATTCTGTGATCTCTCTGATGTAGCTGTAACTAATTTCTGCAGCTTTTCCATGGGGCTTTGACTGGTGTTTACAGCTGAAAACGCAATGGGGAGGGTAATAGGAAGTGAAGAGTGTGTGCAGATAAAGGGCATCATGCCAGACAACATTAAAACCTCTGTTTCCTCCTTTTAATGACTTTTGTGTTGTGGGTTGGCAATAGCTTTCTTCTTATTCTACAGCCACTAGGATCAGCATTTCCCTGGGTGGGAAGTGGGAAATAGTGATACTGGTATTAAAGCTAATACTTGTATCACTAATTGGTGCCCACGAGTTTCCAAGTGTTGTAGAATCAGCCTCATGTGCTGGGGTGGTTTGTTAAGCTGGTAAACTGGGTCTGTAGTGTGTTCACGCAAGGATAAAGGCAGTGCGTAGCTGCGAGGTTACAAGTCTAATCCTTGTGGATTTACCGGTCAATTATAGCATCGGGTCTGTAGTACTGGATGTCCCTGGAGATCCAGTACTGAACTTGGAAAATCAGTTTATGAAGTGCACCTCAGCTCTTTGCGGTGGCATCTTCATCTGACAGCAACCTGAAGGAGAGAAATGGTGTCTGTGTGCTGGTACCTGATAACATTCAAGCTTCTCGCTGTACTCTGAGCCTAATTTACCTCTAGTGTTGCTGCTTTCTTTTGTCTTCTGCTCAAATCCTGATGCAGGGAAGAACAAAAGAGAGGTCAGGGTCTGGCTGGTGTACTGAAACTGGGCTTTGTGGTTTGTCTTTTCTCCTTGGAGGGCTACAGCTGTTTCCATGAGCATTGCATGATTTTTAATGGTTTTGCTTTCCCTCACCAGTAAAATGTGCAAGTTGGAGAGGGACCCTCCACCCCGAGGGTCTGCACAGACAATAAACCCATCTGTCTTGGGACCCATCTCCATTTTGCTCACTTTTCTCCACCTTCCAAACCAGGCGTGTGTTGTGCTCCTGCGCCTTCCCTAGGTGCTTTCTCTGTATGGCACTGCCTGGCTTTTCTGACATTCCTGAAGTGATTTTCTTCCTCTGCAAGATTCCTGACATCAGGGCAGTGTCGTCAAGCGTTCTGAGATCCACATTTAGCTCAGCCACAGGCCAACCTGCAGACTTGAGCATTGTTGGCTTTCCGAGCTCTTTGTGAAGGCATCAAAAGCCTTTGTTCCACTCGGAGAAGAATAGGTTTCTAAAGGGCCTCGGAGAGAAGTTTTTAATCTGCATGTTGTGTCAGGTGAGCAAGATTTTTCCAAGGATGTTAAGTGAAGCAAGAATAGAAACCCAGCTCAATAGGCTTAAATCCTAAGTACTAGCTCAGTACTCTTAGGAGTTGGGAGAGGGGTTATGTCACATTTAACCCTTTGTTACTTCCTCTGGCTTGCCCACACTGTTATCCAGTATCCAGCATGATCAGTAAATAGAGGAGCTTTAGGAAAGATCATTTTCCCTGTTTATGTGATCATCTTCTTAGGAGTCCTGAAGGATGGACTGATAGTGCCAACTAAAAGAATTTAAATTAACCTTCTCTGGGTGGGCTTTGGATTACAGATCTGACTCAAACACTGAAACAATTCTTTCCTGCTGGTATAAATCACTGATGTTTCTCTGTTCTCAAGTAAAACCAAATCCACATGCAGACTCCTGCTCTTACAGAATTAATCTCTTGGGTGGTGCTGCAGTAGGAGTTGCATTTCACGCGTTTCTCCCTCGCCTTTGTCCTCAGGTTAGTATTGCATGAAAGGTTGATGCAGGATCTACGACGGCCTTGCAGTATGTTTTTGATTTTAAAAGAAATAACTTCTGCTGCCTGAGCACACAGAGTGCCAGTCACTGTGATTTTCTTCCATGTGCAACCTGGAAGACTGCAACAACTCCTTATCATTGCTGTTGCAAGAGAAAAAGGAGCTCAACAACCACAACAGCTTATTGCAGAAGTTCATCTTAACTGTGTCTCTTTATAAACATCTCCTTGATGTTTCGTTGTCTCTCCTCCCATGTGAAATACAGCGATGTCATTCTCACCACTCAAGATATTTCTGTCGCATGGAAATTATTCACCGCGATGTTTACTGATTTATTTAAGAAATCCAGAGCAGCACGCGGTACAGCAGGTAATTGAGCTCACTCTCCCCAGGGCTCATTCTGGCTCATGCTACATCTTGCATCATCTGAGAAGAAGGGGTTAGGACCTTAGAGTCTTGCCCTCTCTGCAGCAGTTTTCTGTTGTTCAGGTCTAGACTCCTTAGCATTCTGCAGAAGTTGCTCCTCTGCTTGCAGTCCTCTCACTAAATTACTCTTGAAAGATGCCCTGCGACAATGGAAGGCTGTGGCACAGTGTGACAGGGTGTATAGAGCATTATTGTCACCATCAGCCCTTAGCATGGACCCAATTTGCTTTTGCTCTGGAATTAACCTGTAGTTAAACTCCAAGTCCTGCCTAACACAAGAACTCCGGGCATAGGTGGTGAGATAAACAACTCCTAATTGCAAGTGAATCATCTCTAGTATTAACTACTCTACAACCCTTTCAAACTGTGAAAGGAGGAGTAGGAAGCACTTAATGAATGTGTTTTTAAACGGGCAATTTGTGTTTAGCTCATCAAGCGAGAAGCATATTGGGTTCCTCGTACAGTTCCCAGATGGCAGGAGCAATTGTATATCGTACTTAAAACAATGTCGATGAAGAGGTTGTGAGAACATAAATGACAGGCTTCTGTCGATGGAGTTAATTGGATGTGCTTCAAATGGGATGAGGTGGTGACTTAGTGCTTTTGGAAGATGAATCTTCACCTGCTTTTCACTGCTCCTGGGCTCAGTGGCAGCCCTTCTTCTGGCCAGTGGAGCCTCCTGGCTCATGTCCTGAGTGAGCTTCTTCCATGGGGCTCTGCCAGCTTGCTAAGAAAAAGAAAGAGCTCATTGGGTTGTGGGTTTTTCTCCCTACAGCTATATTGTGTCACCTAAATCCCTTCACTGGATAGGGCAGAGCCACGGCTTTAGGATTAGTGCGTACGATGGATTTAGGATTTGGAGCAAACATGTGTTGCTGTGTTTGCATCGTATTGAGTTTTTACTGCCCGGAGAGAAATGTTCTATTTTTCAGCAGGCACGTCCCTTAGAATACTGAGGAGAACCTTCTGAGAGAAGATGAAGATTGGGACAGTGCTAGTTTGAAAGAGCAGCTTGAGAAGAAAATGCGATTGTTCTTGTTTTCTCAGACCTGGAAAGAGACTGAAGAGCTTGAGCATCTGCACAGATTCACAGTGAGAGGCAAGGGAGGCTCAGGAGGGCAGAGAGGGGAATGGATTGCCCTGTTAACTTTGCACTTGTTTACTGCAGTGGATATTGTCGGTTGGTTTTGAAGAGCAAGTGGAGCCCTCGGCAGAAGCGGGACTTGCAGGTCTGGTGGTAATCAAACATAGCCAAGAGGTACCTCGATGTGGCATGAAGAGGACACAGCATGGAGAAGCAAACAACTGCAGATGGGTAGACTGTTGTAGTGGATGTTGAGCTGCTGGTAAAATAGGAAAGGAAAAAGAATATCATCAGGCCTTTCCATCTAGAAATGGATTCATCCATGTGCCGTGTTGCCTCCTGTCTGTGCCCACCACGTGTCTTCTTTCAAATGTTCAACTGAAACCCAACCAGTCCTCCAAAAGAGATTTCTCTTGGGATTTTAATATTCTAAATGTGGACAGGGTAGGAAGCCTACATTTCCTATGAAACTGCTTTGTGTCAACCTGAAAAAACCCACTGGATTGGAGAAATCACCAGTTCCCTTGGTTTTTTTCCTGATAATAATCTTTTTCTATGCTATTTACATTAAAAATGTGGGCTACAGAATCTTGATATCTGCTAAGGCCGTCGGTGCTGCATTCAGTTCCGCAGCAGCCCTTGCCTCAGCTATGGATGCCTCCAAATCTCCCTTGCTTAAAAATAAGTTCTCGGTGGCCCGTCTAGCTGAAGAGTTTTTCTGGGTTGGCGGCAGCATCGTAGCTTCTCCGAGGTGGAAAATCGGCCACGTTGGTAAGATGCAGTAACTCCCTCTCCATACCTACCGTAAGGCAGGTCTGCTGTCGGCCAGAATTTATACACCCTTAACTGTTTGATTTGGTCACGCAATATTTGTAGTTCCCCCTCTTAGAAATAAGGATTTGGAAGTATCTCTGCTGGCTTTTCCAGTAGTAAGTAGGTCACTGGGCTCTTGGGAGGCTGTTTTGGTGGCGACAAAATCCTTGAGCTTCAGTAACTACTGGAGAAAGGGTCCCTTTTGGCTTCAAGACTGCCTTTCTTTCAAATTGGTAATAAACCCAGCAAGCCGAGTGGAAATGGCTGGAGAAACAAGATGTTTCCTGTTCCAGTAAATGGGTTTTAATAGCAGCAGCATTCTAGAGCCACTCGTGTCCTCTAAGGAGATCTGCAGTGGCTTTGAACAGAGCCATTGCTGCCATGGAAGCACTTTTTTGTCCTACTCGTCTGTCAGCTTCACCAATCTGAGACTGTAATTTTTTTTTTAACAAGAAATTTGGGATAAATTTAGTTTAGAAACTGCTGCCACTTGTAGCAGAGGTCCCGAAGTGCCACCCCACTCCTCTTCTGCATTTCCCTGGATCCAGATGGTGGACAGAGTCTCAGCCAAGAGGTGGAGAGCTGACAGACTGATCTCGAGTTAAGCACCCTAATTCACAGGATTAAGGGCATCTCTTTTCCCGTTACCATCTCATTTATTAGGGGCTGTGTAGGTCAGGGATGGATCCAGTCCTGTGCTCTCTCTTGTAGGCAGCAAACAGTGTCTCGGCCACAATTAGACTGAAATTTTCAAAGATATCTTAAGATTTGTTTTTGCCAATTAAAACAACGGTAGAGAGTCCTGAAACGTAATGAGGCCTGAGGCAGGGAGAGCAAATAAGGGGGAGAATTTCTTCTCCCACTAATAAGGTGGTTGGTGAGGACCTGCTCACTAGGCTACGGGAATGCAAAATGAAGCAAATGAAGATTAATGAAGCTGGATGTAGTTGGGTTTTTAATTAGATCCTGGGCATAATGATGCAAATTAGCCTGCTTTACCTGATCTATAAACACAGAAAATACCTCTTGATCACGGCAGTGCATGACAGTGGCTCCTTCTGTGGTTTTTCTGGGGTTTGGTCCTGCTGTTTGGGGTTTTGTGATTTGGTTGTGGTTTTTTTATTTGGTTGGAGTTTTTCTCTGCGTCCAGCTTTTATGTCAGAGAAATCTGACCCAGTATCTCCCTCCATGGGTTCGTGCTGTAAGGAAACGACTCTACACAGGTAATCACAACGAGTAAACAAGTGTAAATGCTATGGATAAGTAATAAGGATGATTTGCCTCAGTTATGAACCCCAGGATGCAGAATGTAGCATCTCTGTGTAGCTGCAGTTGTTTTTAACAGCAATTCATTTGATTCATGAGGCAATGTGTCAAGCAGGAATTACTACTAATGTGTTCCATTAGCGTAGGTGCCTGTATAAGGAGCAAAACCAGTTCATCCTAAAGCTTCTGCGATTAGACCGTTACTTGAGGGAATGTCTTCGGGGCTAGAAGTGACATTCTGGGAGCCTTTCTTCTGAGAGTGGGATGCTGAACTGTGATGGAGGTTCAAGCTCGCAGAAAACAATTGGACAGTTCATACTCAGAATTATCAAAATATTTTCCAATTCCAAGGCTTTTCAGCTGAACAGTGTTCCTGCTGCGCTGCACTGGGTATTAGCTCTGTCCCATACTTCATAGGCTTTGATATTATTATATATTCATTTATTTTGTAAAAGATTCGGTACCTCCTATCTAAACTGAAACTGATATTCAGGAATAGCTGCAGGAGGAGCTGCAGCCAGTCAGCTCCTTGCTTTCCCTATTGCTGAGCCACTTAGAGCTGCCAACTCTTTGCACTTCCAGCAATTATTCAATGGATTTGCAGCACTGAGTGTGGGACAAGTGTGGGAGTCCTCTGTTTGCACGTGGGAAAGCTGCTTTGGGTTGGGAATATTTTAAGGCACCAGCTTGCCCTTCCAGTGGCCAGGTACCACAGGCTTCTGTAGGTTCACAACTACTGCATCTTGTGGTGGCCCCGAAGAGAAATGACCCCCAGACAATGTTCCTCTGTCATGGTATGTAACAGAGTGATTGTTTTGAAGCACATGATCACAATACATCTCATCAGAGTCTGCCAAACAGGGCAGAACTCAGCAGCGCTGTGCGGTGCTGGCCTCTGCCTGGGGCCAAAGCTGTTCCACCTATCCTGGAGCCTGTTGAACTTCGGACGTGAAGCTTTTGACCAAGCTGGTCCCTGTACAAAAATACACAGTGACTCAATCTTTCTAATTCCTTTTCATCCTCACATGCTAAAATACTCCCACTTGTTCACACATTTACATCAAACCCAGAAACTCCTAGAAGACAATAATGCACTGAACCCTAAATCATAAATTTTTTCTAATAATAACATGAAATTAGCCCTTTTTTTTTTGCCTCTTATCAGGACAGATTGCAGGGCTTTGTGATTTGTGAACTTGTGTTATTTCCTGTTACTGTTAAAACTCCTTATATTAATTATAAATGTTATTCTGAACTATGAAAAAATCATTTCGCTGCGTCAGTCTGGTGTCACTGCAAGAACAGAAGAGTAGAACGGAGTGTTCTGCGCTTCTGTCTCCTGCTCTGCTTTTTGCCGCAGCACCGGGATCCATCTGCTCTCGGAGTCTGTATTTGGTCCAGATGCAAATCAAATCAACTCTTTAGATCAAAAGGGAGCTGAACCTCAGCTGAATCCTTCAGGAAGGGACTATTGAAGTGTAAAGTGTTATTTAACCGAGATGAAGACGTCACTCTTGGTTGAAGATGGTTAGGGAGCCTGTTTCTCCAAAAAAATAAGAGTCATTGCAAGACAGAGGGAATTATATGTGAAGCCTAGAAATGAATCCTTAGAGAAGGTCTCTGAGCAATGGTAAGAAGTGGTTATTCTTGTCTTCTCACCAGTGTGCTACTCTCATTTACACGCTGGGGGAGGCTTTGTTTTATTTTTGGTTTGATAGAAGTCCCACTCTGATTATTTTGTTTCCTGACAGCCTCCCTAGTGCTCTAAACTTCCAGCTGTGCAGACACGTCCAGTGCTCACACAAACAGAACAGTGTGGCACAACAGGTTTCCCTCTCCATCTCAGTCTCCTTTGTCTAACCACGACACCTGCGTTTCCTTAAAGGTTTGCCTTCCTCTCACATTGTTAGGATCCAGAAAAGCTCTTGTTATCCTGACACAAGAAGAAACACGATGCTTGTGATCTCCTTTCCTCTTGCTCTTATGGCCAGTACCTGCTGACCCCCTTGTTTTCATCTAAAGGCATCTGTGATGAATCAAAGGGATCAGCTTTAAGAAATAAAACATTACACGAGGGATTTTCTTCATCTTAATCCAGCACCAATACAGTAGCTTTTCATCTCAATTTTCCCTCATGATATTAGTGATCTGTTTTCAAATTTATCAAATCTCCTTTTCCTGACTAAATTAATTGAGTTCCTCTAAAGCCTGGAGCCACCCATGATTTTTTTTCCCATTTCTTTTTACTCCTTTTTGCTTCTCTTGGGTGTTTTTCCTTCTGTCCAAGACTTGAGTCAGCTCAAAGAATTGTTGGTTTTGCTGCATTTTGAACTGCATGAACTACTGCTAATGTTGTATTTTGAACACTTGTAGTTCGTGTGCACACATTGACCCGAGAGGAGCCTGAGGACACAAGAGGAGCCTGAGCTCAGAATTTCCTTGTATTTATTTATAAATCTGCACTCACTGTGTGTTGGTTTTCATTCATCTATCCTTCACAAAGGTTTCCATTTTGCAGACAAAACAAGCACGTTTCATTCATAGATTCATAGAGCGGTTCAGATTGGAAGGGACCTTCAAGGTCATCTAGTTCCAACCTCCTTGCCAGGAGCAGGGACACCCCGTACTAGACCAGGTTGCTCAAGGCCCCACCAGTCTGACCTTGAATGCTTCCAGGGAGGGGGCAGCCTGTTCCAGTGTCTCAGCACCCTCCTGGTGAAGGATTTCCTCCTGCCTTCCAGTCAAAACCTCCCCTCTTGCAGCTTGAAACTATTCCCTCTGCTCCTACCACTCCAAGCTCCTGGAAACAGTCCATCCCCAGCTTTCCTGTAGCCCCCTTCAGTTACTGGAAGGCTGCTCTAAGGTCTTCCTGCAGTTAGGAATATTGTCTGAATTTCCTTGTGCTTGTCCTAGAAACTGATGCTCGACAGTAGTTTGATGCAGGGTGTGATCAGAAGGCGACTGCTATTAGCTCGGCTGAATTTCCCCAAGTAAATGAGTGGCTGTAGTTTTACCCGTGGCTTATTAGTGTGTTTTTCAAGTCTTTGTGTTTTGGAATTCAGGAGGTGGTGGCTGAATGTTTAGGAATTAGGACTGAATGCTACAATAGAATTATTTTACATACTGTAGGTGCTCAAATGAGGCATTCAGGGGAGGCCCTAAGCAGGGTATGTACTACCGATGCCCACATCTGTGCGTTTCAGACCTATCAATACAGGTGTAAACCTTTTATTTACAGAGAAATCCACGGCTGCCAAGAATCTTTGTGACTTTTTAATTCATGTTTTTGTTAGTCAGCACAGAAAATCTTGTCCCTTGACTAGAACTGTTAATTAGGCAGCTGCTTGATACGGTTCCTTCTTGTTAAGGGATCATAAAGGCAGCAAAATCTGACTCATTATACTATTTTCTCTCTCTCTCCAGTGGAAAGATGTATGAGTTCCATGCAGACGGGCACCCAAATGGTCAAACTCCGCGGTGGTTCCAAGGGCTTGGTCCGCTTCTACTACTTGGACGAGCACAAGTCATGTATTCGCTGGAGACCCTCTCGAAAGAATGAGAAAGCCAAAAGTGAGTGCCAACCGTGAATTTTTCTTCTGGCTCCTTCTAGGGTTTTGTCCTCTTAAAACCAAATGACCGTAAAGGATTTGGCTCGTTCACAGGTGATCAAAAAGATGGTTGCAGTTCAATTTAAGGAGCAGTAAATGATTGTACGGTGCAGGTTGTGGTACTACCCTGTGTTGTGAATGAGTTGCGGGCAAAGCTTGAATTGGGGAGCTTGCAGTGTGAGGATTGGGCTCTTTCTGTAGGGGATAGATCACAGAATATTGGGGCTGGAAAAGACCTCTGAGATCATCAAGCCCAGCCTAGGACCTAATTCCTCTTGGAAATGATGATCAGACACTGGAATGGACTTCCCAGGGAGGTGGTGGAATCCCCATCCCTGGAGGTGTTTAAGGACAGTCTGGATATGGCACTTAGCGCCCTGGTCTAGCTGATGTGATCCTTTAAAACAGAGGACCCCTCCTGTCTGGCCTAGGACATGCACACAATCATTAATTAACAAATTGCTTCTGTCACTCTAGTTTCCATCGACTCTATTCAGGAGGTTTGCGAGGGGAAGCAATCAGAGATCTTCCAGCGCTACGCTGATGGCAGTTTTGATCCCAACTGCTGCTTCAGCATCTACTATGGAGACCACATGGAATCTCTTGACCTGGTGTCCTCTAGCGGGGAGGAAGCACGCACCTGGATCACAGGGCTGAAATATCTGATGGCAGGTATCAGTGATGAAGACAGCCTCTCGAAACGCCAGAGGACCAGAGACCAATATCCTTCTTATACTGGCAGAGAGCATTTCCCAGTGGTGGAGAGACACCACTAGCATAGTGATTCTGTAAAGTATTTGGGGTTTTTGTCTTTCCTAACACAAAACAAAAGATATATACACAGCGTTCAGTAACACCCCTTCCCTGCTGCTCCTTAACTCCTGTTCAATGTGGTTGAAGCAGACATTTGATGAGGCAGATAAAAACGGTGATGGCAGCCTGAGTATTAGCGAAGTGCTCCAGCTGATGCACAAACTGAACGTGAACCTGCCCCGACAAAAAGTCAAGCAAATGTTTAAGGTAAGAAAGGAAAACACTTTATTTTTTTTCTGAAAGAACAAGGGTGGAGCGGTTGGAGATTGAACATGAAGCCTAGTAGGAGAGATAGTAAATACTTCAGCAGCTGGTTTGTTTCCACTCTGCTGAGAGATCTTGCACAGTCTACTTGGTAAATTGAAAAAGAGCTCCAGTAACACATCACAGAGAAATAGTTATTCATAGAAAAAGGCATTACATCAGGTACCTTCTGGTGTTACATAACCCGAAGACACAGAGTACACAGACAAGGGTTTGCTGTACTTGTTGAAGCTCAGTTGTGTCTCCTTCTCTGCTTATGTTCTTTCTAATAAATACTATCAAGTTAGGTATCCACTATCCTCCCGTAGCTGGTACTGATGAAATATCCATAGGCAGATTTCCCTGTCTGCCATGTGTTTTGCTCTGTGTTTGACCTGGCCTTCTGCTGCCCCTCATCTGATCGATTTGCCTTCCAAACTGTGAGGATGTGTGCACTTTGGCATGAAGAAGTCTGTCGTGTGAAGGACCAAAGCAGCGGTTTTCAGCAGGATGAACTCCCCTGACTTTTGCGCTGCGCTGAGCCAGGCACGTCTCAATTTCATTTTCCAGCAGCTCTGGTGTTTTAGATAACGTTCTCTTGAAGAGCCTGTGAGAGATTGTTTTAGAGAGCACTAAATCCTGGAACAGCAGTGGCACTGAAGGGGGTCACATACCTGCCTGCCCATGTTTCGAGCAAGTTTTCCTGGTTTAATAAAGTCCTTATGGAGTGGAACTGCCTGGAAACGTACTTGTTCCTGTTCCTGTGTGTCTAGAGGAGCAGTTGGAAGCAATTGGAGCTTTTGGTATTGCCCAAGCATAAAATCTGCTCTTTTATTTTTAATCTTTCTATTAACACAATGAGAGAGGAACATGAGAAACCTTCAGTCCCACAAACAGAACCCTGAAATCATTCAGAGGCTCTGCAACCATTTCAGTGATTCAGAGTCGTGAACCATTCTGGCCTCCTAACCGTAGTGGAAGTGTTGGAGGATAATTTGGGGAAGGAGTGTAATTTGGAGATCTGCTGACAGCTTTCAAGGCCTATTTTTTTCCCCAGTAAAACTATTCTTCTCTTCTGTGGCTGCTTGTATTTGTTCTAATGCCTCTGGGTTGGAAATATTTTTAACTTGCATGTCTTTCTGCTCTTCCTTTCATCCTGTTGACAGCTGATGCTGAAGCCTGCCTGGCTGCATCTTAGGTGTGCTGTAAATTCCTTTGTGGGTCCACAAGGGTAAAACATACTCAAATGGAGCATGGCAAACAGGATCACGCCGCAAACCACAGCACTTCCAGGTTGTGGGGGAAGGCAAGGTTACGGTGAGGTTTCTAGTAGTCAGCTGATACAGGTTGTCCTGGTGTATGCATCAAGCTCATAGTTACCTAACGTTTGGGTGAGTTGTTGTTCAGGAGCAAAACTATCCTACATAAAAGGAGTCTGTAACTAGAAGGGGGTGTAAATGGAAGTTTAGAAGAGGAATTCAAGTACTCGAGCATTTTTTCTGTGTGTTAGTGACTAGAGCAAAGGTCTATAGCACATAGATTTGACACAAGGATGTTGCACTGAACAACAGTTTGTGCAAAACAGATGCCCTCTGTCAACCAGAAGTTTAACTTCCCAAAGCAGTGGCTGTAGAGATGAATATTGGGTACTCTGCACAAGTACCTGCCACTGCGTTAGGTCCTGTTACCTCTGGGGTGCAGCTGCACCACCTGAGAGGATTGAAGAGGAGGTCTTGTTCATTTTTCTGATGCAATGTCTGGGCAGAGTGAGCATGCACCTTCACAAATATAATGTGCAGTTAGTGCCTGCAGATCTGGCTGTTGGAACGATAGCTCTTTGTGCCTTGCTGTGTATTCCTTTCCTACAAGGTCATGCGAGCTTAATGAGTACTGAATTTTCAGTAATTCAGGTCTGGGATGCATTCCAGGCTCCAAAGCCTTTCAAATCATACGTGTACAGCCAGGGAAGAGCAAGGGGTTTTACCTGGCACCCTTTTCTTCTGTCATACCCGCAGTTACCAGGCTTACAGGTGTAGCTCCATGAAGAACTGACTTTAAAATCTCATTAAAACGAATATATTCAAGATATTCTCTTTCCAGGATGAGACAAGCAACTAGAAGAGACAGGATAGAACTTTCCTGGGGAAAACGTTGTGCTTTATTTATGCTGTGCTCTGCCTTTCTGTTTGTAATCAAAGCCAATTTCTACACATACCGGGTGCTTTAAAAATGTTGTTAGCAAAGACTAGCTTGGCTTTTTCCACACGTGGTGCATAATTGAAACGGAGCTGGCCTCCTCTGAAAACCTAATTGTTGTTTGAAAGCTGCGAATCAGAACGTTAAGCAGCCTTGAAATTAAAAATCAAACCTCTCTCATATGAAAGAGCTGCACCAAGTACTTTCAGCTTTAATAGAATAGATTCTCTGTGTAGGTCTTGAAGAGAGTTACCTCGAATATTAATTTTCCTAGTTAAATAGAGAGTTGTTTAAAGATACCTTGCCGTCGTTACAAAGGGAAAAGCCATTTGTATTAGCTACTACTTGCTCACATACTCATCTGTGTTTTCACGCGGGGTTTGTTTCTATAGAGGCTTCAGCTCTTACTCTGTGATGCCTCATTCTTCCTGTCCTGTTCTCCACTGTCAGCTCCAGCCTTGTGACTGAGCCAGACTCCGGAACTGCTGATGTGTGAGACTGAAGAAGAGACACAACAGTGAGCTCTGTCAGGATGGAAGAGCAGGGAGCCCTTTGGGGAAGAGGAGGCTGTTTGTGTGTTTAAAAATCCCTGTGGGCACGTTAGACTAAATTTCAGGTTCTGGCAGTGCTTCTTTCTCAGGGAAGAGGCAGTGAGCTGCTGTCAGCTTGCCAGGACACAAGTGCTGCTCTCCAGGGTGGTTAGCCATGTCTCCTCAACTGATACCAGTGCATGTGTGTGGCAGGACCTGAAGGAAATTCAGTGAAAAAGAGAACCATTTGGTAAAACCTGCCTGATTTACATCGTTTCTAATTCTGTTGGCTGAAATGTGCTTGAACTTGCCTGCAGTGAAGGTGAGCAGAGCACAGCACTGACAACTCCTTCATGGAGAGCAAAGCAAGGAGTGCTGGATAAGCTTTTTTCATAAAATATGCAAGCGCTGCCTCTCCTGTGTGGGAAACGTGGCAGCTTTCCTCTTGCGTACTTTTCCCTGGCACAATTTCTCATTCATTTTTTTGAGGCTTCTAGGAACAGGCTCTCAGGAAACACAGTCATTCCATAATCTCTCCTCCAAGTAGTTAAATCATCGTGTGGAGCCCATCACGATCAGACTCTCACAAGGTGTCTTTGGAGAAATTCTTTCACCACTGTGTACAAGCAGTAAATGGGGTTGCTGCTACAGCTGAGGGTGGTCTGGGTCACAGACTGGAGCACCTGACCCCCAAAAGTAAAGAACCTACCTGAAAGTAGGTTGTAGCAAGGCTGGTGCTGGTCTCTTCTCCTAAATTCCTAATGATAGGATGAGAGGCAGTGGCCTCAAGCTATGTGAGAGGAGGGTTAGATTGTATCTTGGGAAGAAGCTCTTTCCCGAGAGAGTGGTTGGGTACCGGAAGAGGCTGCCCAGGGAGGTGGTGGAGTCCCAATCCCTGCGGGGTTTAAAAACCAGGTAGCTAGAGCCCTTGAGGCCATGGTCTAGGGGTTGAGGAAATGTTGGGATGAGGCCTGGACGTGATGATCCTGGAGGTCCTTTCCAGCCACAAGGATTCTATGAACCATCTAACTTACATTTCTTGTACATCACATACACCAGAGAGCTTCGTGTTGTTTACTGATCGTCTCTTCTTTACTTGCAAAATCAGTATTCTTGCAGATCATAGTGGTTTATGGCTATGGATTTAACAGATATCCTCCTAAATCCTGGATTTAAAATGAATTGCAAGATGTCTTGGTTTCTGATGATCTCAAGATGAGAGGAATGAGTAATTCAGTCAGACACACGCATGCTCAGTTCTGTGCTACAGGGGCCATGGACTCACTTCTCTGCCACGGACAGAAGAAAACCTAACACAGGGTTCCCTGTGGAACAGGAAAGATGTTAGAAGTTGTGTCTTGGCTCAGGCACTAACACATCTGTTCTGGAGCTTCAAAGTTGAGGGCTGTGCAGAGCATTTGTATGACAAGCACCAGGCAGATAAACCAGCCAGCAGTAGCAGGTGGTACCGTGCATAGCCGTGTCATTTCAGCGGTGCTTTATTCTCCTGCAGTTTGTCGAGGGTAGGTATCTCCTTGCCTTGTTGCTGTGTCGTGCAGGAGGCTGATACAGATGATAACCAGGGCACGCTGGGCTTCGACGAGTTCTGCGCCTTCTACAAGATGATGTCAACGCGACGGGATTTGTACCTGCTGATGCTCACCTACAGCAACCACAAGGACTACCTGGATACCGATGACCTGAGACGCTTTCTGGAGATAGAGCAGAAGGTAGGAGACAACTTGCAGCCTGCATGTTCTCACTGTTTGTCCTCTAAAAGAGGTGACATCTTTATTGTTGGACGTGTGAGCAATAGACAGGTGCCTCTGGATTTTCATTGAGTGGGCTGGCATGACTATTTCTTCAATCTTCTTGCTCTCACCCCCTTTCTTGTCCTGTAGGCTCTTTTGTTATGCCCCTAAATATAGCCTCTACAGTTCCTTTCTTATCCGTGTGTTCTCTTAGGACAATTCCACCAGTATCTGTCTTTCCCCAGCATTCGTACCCTGGTGTGTCTGGCTCTTCTTTTGACTTAGGGTGTAATCCTTGATGAGGCACTGAATTCTTTTGTCACACTATCTCAGTTTGTAAAGTGGGAGCTTATGTTTTTGAAGAACAGTTGAGAGGATTATTAATGCCTGGGAAGGTTTTCTGAGGCTATAGAGGAGAACATATTAAACTCCCAGTTCCTTAAGTCCATTGACGTTTAAGTAGAATGGTTCTTAAAGACTATTTTCCCTTTCACTGATCTGAAACAGGCAAAGTATTTGTGTCTGTCACACCAGACCCTGGATCATCTCATGGGGTGGTAGATAATGATCAGATATTTACTGATGCTCAACAGTCTGAGATGTTCTACAGCTCTTGAGTTGTTCATTTGGGTTTGGTGCATGGCAGTGTGGCACGATGTGACATTATAGCTGACCCTGCTTTAGCAGCGTGTTGGGATGGATCATTCCTGAGGAGTCTGAATGATCTGAGGATCTTTCATCTAGAGATTTATGGAAGATTCTGAAGTGAGGAAAAATAATTGGGTAGCAAGGTGCAGTCAGTGCTCGAACAGCATTGATTGTCTCAGCTTCTCCTTTTCTCTCCTGATGTCTTTTGAAGCTGCGTGGCCTCTAAGTCATAAATCTCCATCACTTTCAAATGGTGCCTTAGAAATGAGTGACTTAAAAATCCACCTCTCCAGCAGTTATCTTTATAGATAAAGGGGGGGTGTTTCCATTCTGCTGGTCAGTTGATCCTCCAGATGGTCAGATGAGAGGAAAATGAGCAGCGGCCACAGGATGCAGCTCAGTTCACCACTGACAGACAGTTTGTGCCTGTGGGGCTTCTCTCCCTGTCCTGGTGCTACACTTCTTCCTACAATACACACAGGGAAAACAAGTGTTCCCTCTGCACTGGAAGCTCCACCAGAACAACCTTCTGGTCTTCCAGAGCTTTAGCTTTCTAAAAAAAGACACTGCATGGGGAAATAGAAGATTTGGGGGTTTTTTTCTTCCTCTTCTTTTGTTTCTATTTGTTTGGTTTAACATTACCCTGCAAGAAGGCATCGATCTGGGAGCAGATAGCCTGGTGCTTTTGCTTCCCCCGAAGCCAAAGCAGTCATCAGCTGGTCATGTAGGAGTGACAAACCATTTACCACTGACGTTTACAAACACACGTTCCTCTTGGTGCTCTTCCCTTTCTCAGCTGAGGATGCAAAGCAACCTTGAAGTCTGCAGATGTTCTCAAGGAGCTTTCCGAGAGCTTTACATCCTGATTCTCTTTTATCCTGCTAGTAACTGATTTTTTCTGTCTGCTGCATAGATGAGCAATTTTCTTGTTTTATTATAAAGTAAAAACCCCCTGATAATGCAGACTAATCCTTTAATCCTACAGGAGTAGAAATCCCATTGGTTTGTGACAAAGCTTGTTCTCTTTGGGTGCTCTGTCTGCCGAGCAACACTCGGGCCACATCTGACCTACAAAACACAACTCTGTCATTACTGGCTGCCATCAGGCAGCTGTCAATAGCACTGAAACTTTTCACACAGCACTGCAGTTCTCATCTGACCCGACACTGATTGACAGGAGTGAGAATCTCACTGGGTAAACTGGAAATCCTTAGCACCACTCTGGATTATCTGGCCAGTTGTGAAGCTGCATGCAGAGAAAGCAGCTGAGAGGAGCTGTGGCCAGCTAACACCTCTTCTTTGCTGCTTTTGCAGATGACAAATGTGACCAAGGAACAGTGTCTGGAGATCATCAGCAAGTTTGAACCATGCCTGGAGAACAAGAAGGAGGGAGCTCTGGGCATTGACGGTGAGCTGGGTGGTGGAGCTTCTGTAGGGAAGAGGCAACTGTTGAACTGCAGAAGAGACTATTGTGATGCATGTTAGACTCATAGGATTCTGTCTGGTTGTACAGGGCATGCTTTTCAGTGGGGGTTAGCCTTAATATCTATTATTTGCTGAGGAATTGGTGGCCCGTGGGGGACATTTAAAGGTACATGTCATGGTGAGGCAGCAGCTGTTGAAGGTCGGCAGGAGCTGGATGTGGCTGTGGTTGTGCTTTTGGAAAATACAGCAGCATTTAGTGGCTGCGCTCCTGCAGGTATTTTTGGAAAGCCTTTCAGTTTTAGTAAGTGGAGTGGTCTGATCCAGAGCAAACATGTGAAGTGGGATGATAGATGACATTTGTCTGGAAGCACACTTTCATGACCTCTGCCGCTGAAGCTTTCACTCTGAATATAATGACGCCGCACCGTCATGATGGGAGCTGTTATTTTGAGGGCTGATTCAAAATGCTTTCCCCTAAATGGGAAATCTTCTGCCAGATTTTATTGACTCTGAGGACCGGGTAGTTCCTCAGGATTTGGATTTTGTGAAAAAGTTCCAGGACCTTTGGAAAGGCAGTTTTGTCCGCTGCTGTGGGTGTGCTGTGATAGCAAAGAGTGGCAAAACCCAAGTTCTGCTAGGTTTCCTGCACCAAGAAGTGGGTAGTCCCTGGGATGTTGTGTAAGGTGCAGTGTTGGGGATCAGGGGTTTTTCAAGAAGTGGTGGTTGCTTAGAATGCACTTCAGGTCTGTTCTACTTTCAGACTAGATTTTTAACGTTTATTTTAACGCTTATGCTAATGCTGAGGGAGGCAGTCGACATGCTCATGGGTTTATTTGCTGCTTTACAGTCAGTGGCAGTCACATAAATAATGAATAGTCTCCGATATCTTGCTTCCCTCACAGCTAGAAGAGTAAGACGAGGCTTTTCAAACAGGTGCAGTTTCTCATACCAGAAAGAAAAACTTCTCTAAAACTCCCCTGATCTGTAACATTGATTTTTGTAGGAATTGTTGGGAAAACATCATTTTTGGTTAGGATTAAGGACCTGGCCAACATGAGCAATGTCCTGCTAGGTATCTGCTAGAGAGCTTCTCATCCAGGAGGAAGTGGAAGGTCAGGTTGTTTTTAGACAATTGGAAAAAGCCTGACGTTAGCAGGCTTAGCTTCTGATAGGAGACTGTACCCACTCCAGTGCTTTGCTGGAAGTTCAACAGAACAGATCAAAGCGATTCTTTTCTTGTCTTTAGACTTTAGATCCCTCTTGTCTTCCAGAAACACATAGGGTGTTGCCTAGGGAGACTGAAGTACAACAGCTACGGAAACTGAAGCTCTATGTTTATTCCTCACATTGGTGCAACCCAGACAAGAGCATCCTGCCCACACTTGGAGGCACTTGAGTAGTAGTAAAATAATAGTACAGCTCTCTTTGCCCATTCACGTTCATTCATGTGTCTGTATTCCTTGTGTTCTCAACCGTGATGGCTTTTACCATGAAGCTTCTTGGACAATGAGCTCGTTCAACACAGTCTTGCGAAAACCTTCTTACCTTGCTCTGTGGGTCAAAACTCAGCCCTGTCAGAGTGTTCTCCACAGTGAGTAAATGCTGGAGATCTACAGTAACGCTGCCAGCACTCTACTGATTCATTCTCATTTCTTCATCCTAGGGCTGACTCAGTGTAACACTTGGCTTGTTATATAGTTTAGCAAGGGCTCACATCAAACAATAGAGTTGTTCCAGAGGCTGCCTCGGCAGTGCTCTGTGGAGGTAATGTGGTAGCAGGTGAGTGCTTTGCAATAAGAAGAAATGATTAATTCTCACCAAGAGTGATTAGCTGGCATAGCCTATCGATTGCTCATGGAATCCACTCAGACTTGGTTAGTCCTTTGTTTTCAGTCCAGCTGTTGGTCATGATGCGTGTCTGGAGAGACCTGGAGATTACAGCTGGCCGTTTGCTAGTGTATTGCTCCAAAGTTCTGGCTGCTGTTTGTATTTATCTCCTCCTTTAATAAAGCTTCCATCACACACAGGGTAGAGCTTATAAGAGCCATCATAAAGTTGATGCTTTATCTTCAGTTCAATTCCAGCTCAATTTCTCTGTAGACCAATGTTAACGATTTTGGAGACTGGAGTAGTTTTGCCTTGAGTAGCTTTAGGGAATCAAAGCACCAGCCCATCACAGTCAGAGAAAGACCTTTAGGAGTTTGGTGGGGTTTTTAGATGGGCGCTGTTTTATTTATAGAATAACGAGTGAAGTGTCAGAAGAATTGGGCATCTCACAGCAGAGGCCTCTTGAATTCAGGCATCGTTGCTGTCAGCTGCTGCTAGAGCCAGGAGTGAATGGAAATTTTTTGGTGGTGAATGAAAATAATTTTGGGGAGGCTTGAAATAGGAAGTCTGGAGCGAACCACAGTTTCTAAAGTGACAGCAGTGCAGGCCTGCAGATCAATCCTGTGTCTGTCCTTGTGGTGTCATATCCAAATTAGAGACTGTTGCTGTGCAGGGCCACTAGACACTGCCTCTGGGCAGCACCATACCATTCATCTTTCAACACAATTCCCTGAGGAGCAATGCCAGGGTATGACTGTAGATCTCTGGAGGCTGTGATGTGGCATGCGATTTCATATCCCAGCAGTCTTTTGACAACACTGCTAAACCTAAACCGTCAGCTTTGGATTAAACAGATATTTTTCCAGGCAAGGCAGAGCAGGGAGAGGTACAAAGTGACTGGAAACTTTCTGAAAGCAGTAATCACAACAGGTCGTGGTGGCAGTGCAGATGCACTGGAGTTATTTGTCTGTCTTATGAATGCATTGCTGAGTGTTGGGATACGTTTTTG
This sequence comes from Upupa epops, assembly GCA_013397515.1. Lineage (NCBI taxonomy): Eukaryota > Metazoa > Chordata > Aves > Bucerotiformes > Upupidae > Upupa > Upupa epops. The sequence continues at coordinate 546,394 of VZRI01003169.1, forward strand.
GGCTGGTTGTAGGAAGGCTACAGCAACAAACAGGACACAGCTGACATTGAGATGCTGGAACAGATCCAGAGGAGAGCTACCAAGCTGGTGAGGGCTTTCGAGAACCAGTCGTCTGAGGAGAGGCTGAGGGAGCTGTGCTGGTTTAGTTTGAAGAAGAGGAGGCTGAGGGGAGACCTCATTGCCCTCTACAGCTCCCTGAAGGGAGGTTGTGGAGGGGTGGGTGTTGTCCTCTTCTCCTTGGTGACTGCTGGCAGAAGCAGGGGCACTTATCTGCAGTTGAAGCAGGGGAGGGTTAGATTGGATTGGCAGGGTCTTCCCAGGAAGGTGGTGGAGTCCCCATGCCTGGAGGTGTTGAAGAACCCTGTAGCCATGGTGCTTCCTGCCCTGCTCGAGTGGCAGCAGGGAGGGGGTCAGGCTGTGTCTGTCAGTCTCTCAGGGACTGAGGTTTTTTGTTGGGGTGGGGATGGTTGGACTGGGGGATCTGGGAGGTCCTTTCCAACCAGAATTATTCCGTGATCCTGTGAACTGTTAGTATTTACAGTATTTTTTGATTACAGGTTTCACCAATTACATGAGGAGTCCATCCGGGGACATCTTCAACCCAGAACACTACCAAGTGAATCAGGACATGAGTTATCCGCTGAGTCACTATTTCATTACCTCTTCACACAATACCTACCTCATGGGGGATCAGCTCATGTCCCAGTCTAGGGTGGACATGTATGCCTGGGTGTTACAGTCTGGCTGCCGTTGTGTAGAAGGTAGAGATCATCAGTAGGCTCTGTAGTCCTGTTTCAGCTCTGTAAAGAAGGACAGTAGCTGTTCCCTGCTCTTTAACACCCTGACCACCAGTGTTTTCACAGTATTTCAAAAGGCCAGTGCAGTGCTTCGCCCAGGTGAGGCTGTGGACATGCCAGTGGGTGCTTCAGAGAGTCAAATACTTCATGGAAATGTGATTGTCAACAAGCATAAGGTCAGGGAGAGGGCAAGGAAGGCTGCACATTACTGGGTCTTGGCTATGCTGGTGGCATAAGAAGCTCAGCTGAGATCCTCTGCTGTCCCTTCAGACTCAGCAGTAGCATAGTCAAAGTAACACTCTGCTGTGTCATCTCTTCCTGTCACAATGCTCCTCAGCACTTTTTAAAGGAGAACTTTGCTCGGGGCTTTCTCAAACAGTGGGAACAGTCATGTGTACACAGTAGAAGGGAGGAGGAAGATACAGATGAAGGGTGGGAATGAAGCTGTTCCCTGCTTCGTTTGGTTCATGTCTCACTGGGTTGCTGAGGGGCACTGCAGGGTCTCATAGTCTTCTGCAGATGGGGACCCCAGATGTCACTTGTCTGATGGGTGTCATTGCTTCTGTTCTACAGTTGACTGCTGGGATGGGCCGGACGGTGAACCAATTGTCCACCATGGATACACCTTGACTTCCAAAATTCTCTTCAAAGATGTGATTGAAACCATCAACAAATACGCCTTTATCAAGAGCGAGTATGTATCCAGTCCACCAGCTTCTGAGTCTCAGGGATATTAACTGCAGCATTCCCTGGCATCTTTGGAAGGGCAGTTAGTGAGAATCTAACCTGTTCCTACGTATGCTGAACAGAATTCCCGGTTGTTGTCAGTGGAGAAGGCAAGAAGTGTGCTCTAGGAAAAGATGCCTGTTACAGGGACAGCTCAGACAGTAATAACCCCCAGCCTCTTACAGCTATAAAAGCCAAATTTGCAGTTGCTGTTACTTATGTCTCTGCCAGGTACCCTGTTATCTTGTCAATTGAGAACCACTGCAGTGTTGTTCAGCAGAAGAAGATGGCTCAGTATCTTATAGAAATTCTGGGAGACAAACTGGATCTGTCTTCTGTGCACAGTGATGATTGCACCAAGCTCCCTTCTCCAGCAAGTCTTAAAGGGAAGATACTGGTTAAGGTAAACTCCTGCTTCATTTGTTCTGCCCCTTGCTGTGAAGGTTATGGTTTCTGCCTGGTTATCACTTGTACCCAAACCTAAACCTTTTCACTAAAGGAACCTGGTGCTTAAGGTTCTGAACCTTAAGTGAAGAAGAGCTTGGTCACATCCTTTGAATCATTTGTCTTCTCTCCTTTCCAGCAAGAGCTGCCTCCTAACCTGCCTGTGTGCTCCTTGTGTCTTCTAGGGGAAGAAGCTTCCAGCCAACATCAGTGATGATGCAGAGGAAGGTGAAGTGTCTGATGAAGACAGTGCTGATGAGATTGATGATGACTGTAAACTAATGAATGGAGATGTAAGTTCAGTGACCTTCTGAATGTGAATGTGGGCTACATTTTCCCCTCCTTGTGAGAAGAAACCTGCTATGGCATCTCTGCGATGTCAGCGTGATCGTTGGGATTCACCACAAATCTTTTATGTTCTAAACCCCCCCAAGGGACAGATTTCACAGGAGTGCAAACCAGGCAGCACCAGTTCCAGTGGTTATATTTCAGCTTAGGAATTTTACACCTTTTAATATTTTAAACAGCAATATCTCAGGATTCTTTAGTGCTTCAGAGTGTTCTTCCCCTCAGAGAAAACAAATCTACTTATGTCAAACAGTGGTGGTTATTACAGAGCATCCCTTTCATTTGCTGAGTGCTGGGTTGAGTGATTGTTACCGTAAGGAGGGGTTAAACGAAGGAGACTGTTTTAATCTCAGCCTGCTTCCGCCTGAAAATTCCTCATTTCTTCATCCTGATTAGAAGTTAATTTTTTTGTCACTTTAATCTTCTGGCAAGTGACGTCGCCTCATGGAGAAACAATATCAACACACAGCAAAGCCTTTTAACAGCATAAACTCGGTTGCCTTGCAGGGAGATTGCGTTTTCAGTCCCCTCTCCCCCTCAGGCTAGCGCCTTGTTTTGTGCTGTGGATTTGCTTCATGAAGAGAACCTTCTTCATGAATAAGTCTATCGCAGGGGAAAAGCGATTTGTTTGGGGTTTTTTAAGTGATTGTGTTTTAGCGCATCGCTCCTCCGTCTTTTCAAAGCTGAGATCTGGTTTAGTGCTCCCTAAGTTTTGACGCTTTCCAATTCCGTGATGCAGCTTTTCAGAGTGGAAGACACTGTGGTAGAGTTCAGGCCAGCAGCTTTCCCACTGATGCAGGATCAGGCCCTTCTGGAGAAGGAGAAACCAAGTAGGAAGCCAAACCCAAAGCAAAACGTGAGCAGGTCTCACTGCTAGAAATGACTTTTGCCACCACTCCTTTCAACCTAACCCACATACGTTCTATTTATAAAGAGAGCTGTCAAATAATGTTTCTTTTTCTTCCATTAAATGGATGGAAACATTAATTCCAGTAGGAAAATTGTCATCTTTCTTCATCAGATTGGGTCGGAATCTGTTGTGGCTGGGTGCATCATTCTCACTGAAGGCTCAGCAGGCGCTGCATTGCTGACCTCATTGTCTCCGTTACTGACAGTTCACTTTGCTTTAAGCTTTACTAATGCTTTAAATCGGAGATTTGCTATGTCTAGTTCGCTTTCCAAGCCACATTTTGAAGACCTCAGGAAATCACAGCTTGTTTCGTGACAAATTTAACTGGGAATTCTTAAGGCCTGCTGAGAAAACAATCTGTCGCTTCTTGGAAGACTTGAGATTGTGAGTTTATGCCTCACGTTTACACTAGCATCTACTCCAGGGCTTTGTGTGCTTCCCTACCTTCATTACACCTGCTTCTGAGCTGCAGAATTCCTTCACATGATGCAAATGAGGAACCTCCTTCTTTATTTTTGCCCTGTTTCTCCTTGTATTTAACACTTTAGTCTTAGTTTACCAAGACTTTTTTCATCGTTACCTAGTTTAACGATTCTGGTTTGTTTGCAGGCATCTACTAATAGAAAAAGGGTGGAGAATATAGCGAAGAAAAAACTGGACTCACTGATAAAAGAATCCAAAATCCGTGACTGTGAAGATCCAAACAATTTCACAGTTGCCACTCTACCATCGTCGGGAAAGGCTGGTCTTAAATCAGAGAGCAAGAAGGTGAACATGTTTTATTGTTCTTCCCTTACCCCTAGACACGGTTGTTGTTGCATTTGTCTCTGTAGCTACGTAGTGCCCCTGTTTCATAGCAGTAATGCTTGTTCTTTCAAAGATTGCACCTAAGGTTGGGCTTTTACATCTGTTTTGAGACTCCCCAATAAGCGTAGTTCAGTTCACCTGAGGTGTCTGCGGCTGTCACAGTGCTAAGAGCACTCAGCACTTCCCTTGAAATGAGTCACACAGTGCATTCTGCACTCTATTTGCTATTAGGTCCTTGTCTCCTGTCCAGGTTAATTAGGAAAATATAACCTAAGAATCATAGCCAAAACATTCACCTGGGATGTGGGAGATTCAGGTTCATGTCCCCACTCAGACTTAGGTAGCACTGGGATTCTGAAGCTGCTTTTCAGTCTTGGATGGATACCCTGACCACCGCCTGGTTGGCTATTTCAGTCTGTAAGAAAACACGCTCCCTTCTTCTGCAATATTTTATCATGGCATCTTATTAAGAGCTCCTGCTGTTCACAAAGAAGCTGTGTTATAAGGAAAAATACTTCTCACATTTCCATCCATCCAATAAAAGCTTCTTTTTCATTTGCTCATAACAAGATCTAAATTTTAGCTGTTTTTTGTGATTCACGCTCAATGCAGAGGGATCATCTGTAATGGCAGATGAATAATGAATACGACAGTCCTTCAAAACACAAACGGAAATGCTAACCACCTCTCTCTGCAATCGCGTTCTCCGGTGGCTTCGGGGAAAGAAGTGTTTAGCATTTCCATTTGTTGTGTTTTATTAGCTTACTGAATAAATCATAGATTATTGACTTCAGATTCATAGCTGAACTCGTTCAGTGAGTGATGATGCCAGGTGAATATCACTGTCAGATACACACAGCTTTTGCTCTGGCTCACGCAGGAATTGGAGCATGAAATGTACACAGGGAATGACTTCTGAGCAGAGAGAATTTTACTTCCATTATAAAAAGTGCAGACGAAAGTTGGGCTTCTTTGCCCCCTCGGTTCTCTGTGTTCCCTGCATTCACATTTGTATTTCAATTTGATACCGGTGCTTCTTTATAAAATCCTACTGAGCCCACAGACTGCTCTTCATGATTCAGGGATTAAAACCAGGTGAGAAGTAAAAATCAGCTTCCCAAACCTTCCTATGGCATGAGGTCTGAAGGTACTTTGAAGCCTAACGATCTACATGGCCTGTCAGACAGTTACTCTTGTAAGATCCTCTCTGTCTGCTCAGAAAGTCTGGCCCAGTTCTGTTGATGCTTCAGGGAGGGGAGGACTGCTTACCCAAACCATTTCTGATGATCCTGCAGCACTCTGGATTGAGCTTTATCCTTTCTGTTTGCTTGCTTTAGAATAAACTTGAGGACGATGTGGAATCTGGGGAAGACTTTGGTACCAATAAGAGACCCAGCCGGTCACTGATGGGCAGTTTTTCTAAGCGCAAGGTGAGCCACCCAGTAGATTAAGTCTGTGCTAAACGTTCTATCGTGGGCAGGTTTATTGGTCTGCACATGATGGCCAAGAGGAATTTGTAACTGCTTCTGTGGCAGACTGCTTGCTGCACAGGTGGACTGGATAACCAGGTATAATAGTGCAGAGCAGATAGATCCAATTTACATCAAGGTCTAAAATTATCCATGATCTGATCTCAAAGCCATAAAACTTCATTGCACCTTGTGATTCCTTTATAAAAAGACTGTGACCTTTGGCTGAGCCTTCTCCATGCTCACAGAATCTCAGGGTGTTAGGGACTGGAAAGGACCTCAAAAGATCATCCAGTCTAATCCCCATGCCAGAGCAGGATCCCCTAGATCCAGTGGCACAGGAACAGTCCAGGTGGGTTTGAAACAGCTCCAGAGAAGGAGACTCCACAACCTCCCTAGGCAGCCCCTGCCTGGGCTCTGGCACTCTCACTGGGAAGAAGTTTCTTCTCCTCTTGATGTGGAACCTCCTCTGTTTACTGAGCAGAGCCTGGCTCCTTCCTCCTGATACTCACCCTTTCCATCATGATCAACAACCATGGGCTCACCCCTTAGGGTCCTCTTTTCCAAGCTAAAGGAGGAGCCTTGAAAGCTTGAGAGTGGAAGGCTTTGTGGGAACTCTGGCTATGACTCATGTATATTGCTCTGTGATAACAGTGTTACGAAAGCTGTCGTTTCCTATTTTCTATAAGTAATGCTCTCATTAGCATCACAAAGCAGGATTGTATCCAGCTGCTCTATCTGTGTTGATCAGGCAGTTAGGATATTATGATTTTATTTCCTTGTGGCACAGAAAAAAGGAAGCAAATTGAAAAAGGCAACAAGTCTGGAAGAGGGTGAAGATGATTCGGATTCTCAAGGAAATTTAGCCAGGAGCTCTGTTCACTACAGCAGGTTTGTTAACAAGGGGTTTGGCAGTTCTCTTTCTAAAACAGATCCCTACCTCTGTGTACCCACCAAACAGATGTGTTTCTTGTCTGGAAGGCTACAGGAATATGACAGGAATCTGGGGTGAGGTTGGATCTGGTGTCTGCCATGAGATCACCAGAATGACCTCTGGTCATTCAGACCCGTTAGCAGAGTACCGTGGACCTTGTGTGTGTTTTGAGCTCCCCATCTACTTACCAGCCATTTGAGCAGTAGCCCAGTGAGTCCGTTAGGGTGAATTTGCAGTCTATCAGGTCTCTCTCTGATTATTTTTAAACTATTTTATAATTTGACAGATGAAGTTGCATCAACGTTCAGGTAACGACTTGGAGTTTTCTTTTAAAACCAGCTATTCAAAAGCCCTGCCATCAAAGGGCCTTTGCAGAATGGTTGCTTAGGGCGCAGCCTTCAAAAGAAAGAAATTCGACCAAGCAGTCCTTTAGAATATTTCAGAGCTCTAGGACACTACTAGAGTAGTAGGTAGCCAGTTAGTGATAACCTGAAGTGAAAGAGGTTGCTCAGAGCAGCACTTACTGTTTCTTTGAATTTAGAAAGGTTCTTTGCCAATGCCTGGCTTGAGAAGTAAATATGTGAGTAGATATTCCACCTTTTGCTCAAAGCAATTTAGAGTCCTCCTCACCAGATCTCCTGTCTGCCAGTAGCATGTAGGGACAGCAAGAAAAAAATCCACAGGCAATTCATTTGTTTGCTTTTTCTAGGATGAACCGGCAGAAGAAAACGATGAAGCTGTCCAGGGCGCTGTCTGACCTGGTGAAATACACGAAGTCAGTTGGCATCCAGGATGTTGAAACCGAACGTAGGTTGAATTGAAGGTCTGCTGAAAATGTAATTGCTCCATAAAGAAGCTGAGAGGTTTATGTTCTTGAGTATTTTCCTATCAAAAGCTGGTTTTCTGTTTTTCTCCTCCACCCTGTTAAGGTTTTAACAGAAAGGCTGCACCCAGCAAAGCTATTCTGGTTTGAAATCATGGAATCATTAGGGATCGGAAGGGACCCTGAAAGATCATCTAGTCCAATCCCCCTGCCACAGCAGGATCAGCTAGATCAAGTCACACAGGAACACATCCAGGTGGACCTGGAACATCTCCAGAGGAGGAGACTCCACAACTCCCATGGGCAGCCTGTTCCAATGTTCTGTCACCCTCCCTGGGAAGAAGGTCCTGCTGATGTTGAATGGGAATGTCCTCTGTTCCAGCTAGCACCCAGTGTCCCTTGTCCTATCCCCAGATGCCCTTGAGCAGAGCCTGGCTCCATCCTCCTGACACCCACCCCTCACATATTTGTAGCCATGAATGATGTCTCTCCCCTCAGCCTCCTCTTTTCNATATTTATAGCCATGAATGATGTCTCCCCTCAGCCTCCTCTTCTCCAAGCTCCAGAGCCCCAGTAGCTCCCTCAGCCTTTCCTCATAAGGGAGGTGTTCCACTTCCTTCATCATCTTCCTTGGTCAATGCTGGACACCCTCCAGTAGGTCTGTGTCCTTGAACTGAGGGGCCCAGAACTGGATGCAACACTTCAGATGCAGTTTCACTAGTGCAGAGTAGAGGGGGAGAAGAACCTCTCTTCATCTGGTAACCACCCTCCTTCTGATCCCCACCCGGATGCTGTTGGCCCTCTTGGCCACCAGAGCACATTGCTGGCTCAGAGTCATCCTGCTGACCACATGCCACTCAGTACCCACCAAGTGAGCTTAGAGTTGTGTGACAGCTTCTGTAAAGGAGAAAACTCACTACAGGTAGTAAGTAGTAGGCAGGTAGTCTCTGCTAGCTTTTATAAATGCTGCTACACAACACTTACGTCCTGGGAGATAACGAAAGACTCGGATGTGCTCTTGGGCAGAATGGTTTGAAGAGCATTTCAAGCTTGATGTTTAAATTTTAAAGTCAAATCTGATGAAATACCAGCATTAAATGTCTGGAATAATTTGGTCCTCTGAGTTTGCTGCATCTTGTTTTGACAGCAATCAAGTTTTAGTTACAAGTGCCAGAAGCAAGATAATTGCCTGCCCATAAACAAACCTTCCTTGAGCAAATGGAACAAATCTTGGTGGTTTGGGGTTCTTTTTATAAACTTGAAATGAAGGTTCAGGCAGTTCATTATATTCAGGTTCTTTTTTCCTAACCATAACTCCTCCAAGTGCAGTGATTTTGCTGTGCTATAGGAGAAGCATAATTCCCTCTGAGTGGGATGCATTCAGATGATGCTTGATAGTTACAAGGAACTAGTTCGACATAGTTTCAAATGCTTTATCTGGATGTTAAATAAATAAATTAATAGATTGCCTCTAATCTCTTCTTTTCTTTGTAGTCTCTTCCAGCTGGCAGGTTTCGTCTTTCAGTGAAACAAAAGCCCATCAGATCCTGCAGCAAAAACCAGCCCAGTATCTGCGATTCAACCAACATCAGTTGTCCCGCATCTACCCGTCTTCTTATCGCGTGGACTCGAGCAACTACAATCCCCAGCCGTTCTGGAACGCTGGCTGCCAACTTGGTGAGCTGAAAGAAAACTTGGGGGGGAGAGGGGTTGTGTTATTCTGAGAGGGGTGTTTTTATAGAAGCTCTGGAATCACTTGAGTTCTCTGTTCATCCAACTTTACTGACAACACAGTCCTTATTACTGCCCGTGTTGGTAGCTAGTTTACCTCAAACGTGTCTTACGTGATGAAGGGTTGTGGAGTCTCCTTCTCTGCAGACGTTCCAGCCCCGCCTGGCTGTGTTCCTGTGCAACGTGGTCTGGGTGATCCTGCTGTGGCAGGGGGATTGGACTGGATGATCTTTCAAGGTCCCTTCCAATCCCTAAGGATTTTAAGATTCTATGGAAGAAGTCTGATAAATTAACTGCTCCAACATTAGCAGACTTCAGATTCTTGTGGAGAGTTTCTTTCCTTGGGCCTCTCCTCTATTTTATATAATTATTTTCATACCACATTTGAGATTTTGCATCCAAGAAGTCAGATATGAAAACGTGTTTGGGTTTCCTTCCTTTAACTGGGTTCTACAAGCAAGAACATTGTTAACCCCAGCAAGTGATAGTGCCTGTTTTTTGTTGGTTTATCATCTAGTTGCACTAAACTACCAGTCAGAGGGGAGAATGCTGCAACTGAACCGGGCCAAATTCAGTGCCAATGGGAACTGTGGCTACGTCCTCAAACCAAACTGCATGTGTCAGGGTAAGAAAAACGAGCAACGTAAGCAGACTGCTTAGTGCATGAGAAGACTGGATGCGGATCCTTATTATCTAGAACCAAAGTCATCCCCAAAGCGGCACTTGTTCTACATTACGTGACTTCTCATTCTTACAGGTGTCTTTAATCCAAACTCTGAAGACCCACTGCCTGGTCAGCTGAAGAAACAGCTGGTTCTAAGAATTATCAGTGGTCAGCAACTCCCCAAACCACGTGATTCCATGCTGGGAGACAGAGGAGAGGTACAGGACAGTCAGTGATTGTTCTTGTGTGTGGGAATGGTTTATGTTTTTCCTCTAATTGTCAATACAGTGCCACCAAGAGAAGCAAACAAGGGCCAAGAAGCTCATCATGATGAGTTCCTACTCACCACAGTAATCTGAACATCCTCCTTCCTCCAGTGGAAGGAGAACTATGTCATGCAGAACATAATCTTGTAAGAAAACTACCCAAGCCCATGAATCCTGTTCCCTATAAGTGCAACCAGCTGTGTTGTAAGTGATGACTCTAGAAGCGCCTGCATGTCAGAACACATAGGAAAATGACTGCTCTTAAAATAAAATGTCTAAGTCAATCCTCAGCAGCAATCTTCACCCCGTCTGTGCAGATACCAAACCCTGCAGTTTAACCCTGAGCAGTGGTTACTTTAACCTCCAGCCAAGCATTTGTAGGCTGCTGGCTCCTTCTACCCAGTTTCCTGAGCTAAGTCAGGAATCTACACTACAGAGTACTACTGCCAGAAAGAAAAGCCCTGTTGAAAGCTACAGCAAGTTACATAGTGTTTACAGTTCTTAATCATGTGCCGTCCCTGTAAACCCCTGCGCTTGAATTTCATCGCTGTCCCTTTCCTTCCAATGTTTGTTCCTTTCTGTTTTCCAGATCATAGACCCGTTTGTCGAAGTAGAAGTTATAGGTTTGCCTGTTGACTGCTTCAAAGAACAAACTAGAGTAGTTGATGATAACGGTAAGATTATGTGAGTTTTAGGTATCTTGCTCTTTCAGGACAGTGTTGACCATAAGGATGTCAGGGGTTCAAGTCTGGACCCTGTTGTGGTTAGCAATGAGAAATTGATTTGAGTCTTCTTGATCAGACTTGGGTGTTGAACTGTTCAACTGAGTTGGTGTCATGTTCTGAAGGCCTTGGGGTGAAACAAGTGACTTCTCGTTGTGTCCAAGAGAAGAGTGTTTTGAGCTATGGTCCAAAGACCTTCTGAAAGCAGGGCCAAGTTCAAGGAAGATCTGACAGTTTCTTGTTTGAAGGCCTTGAGAACCCTGGTCTAGTAGGGGTGTTCCTGCTCATGGCAGGAGGGTTGGAACTGGATGCTCTTTGAGGTCACTTCCAACCTGAACCAATCTATGAATCTTGTGAACAAAATGTCTAAAAGCTGTTTCCTTCTTTCCAAGGTTTTAACCCCATGTGGGAGGAGACGCTGGTGTTCACAGTACACATGCCAGAGATCGCACTGGTCCGCTTCCTTGTGTGGGATCATGATCCCATTGGGCGGGACTTCATTGGACAGAGAACTATAGCCTTCAGCAGTATGATGCCAGGTGAGACAGAGTGGCGGAGTCCCAAATCAGGTGGCTGGAACTTTCTCCTGAAAGCTACTGAAGGAGAAGAGGTTTAGATTAGATCTGAGGAAGAAGTTCTTTGTTGCCAGGGTGGAGATTCCCTGGAGAGGCTATGCTGCCCCCTCCCTGGAGGTGTTCAAGGCCAGGTTGGATGAGGCTGTGAGCAACCAAGTCCAGTTGAGAAGCATCATTGCCCCTGTCAGAGGTTTGGGGTAGATGAGCTCTGAAGTCCCTCCCAACCTCAGCCGGTCTGGGGTGCAAACACTGCGTTAACTTGTGTGTGGTTTAATTTTCTTTCAATCTCAAGACACCAATATCCAGCCTCAATAAAACAAACCTGTTGAAATGTTGGCAGAGTAAACAATGGCCTGTAAGTCCCTAAGGGAGAATAAGGTCAAGTTTAAGGCACGGATTGACAGCAGCAGTAATGGACTCTGGAAAAAACAGGACGTAGGTTTCTTATGAAATAAGTGAGAAGACAGAATGACGATTAATTTTGGTGTGACTCGCAAATAACTGAGAACAACGAGGTGATGGCTGGATGCTTTGAGCAGGGAGGACCTCGGGGAAGAGGGAATCATTTCATTTGCTGTGTTCAAAACAAACATCTCCTGGTGCTCCTCCTGTCCTCTGATTCAACTCCTTCTCAGCTTTGTTCGCTCCGTTTCAGGTTACCGACACGTGTACCTGGAAGGTATCGAAGAGGCGTCCATCTTCGTGCACGTGGCTATCAATGACATCTGCGGTAAGGTGAGTGCCGGCTCCCACAGCTCACGCAGCTGCATCCGCTGACGGCAGGTTGTATCGGGCTGCCCAAGCGTGAGGGTTCAACCAGATTTCACCCCTGTGTTTGTCACAGCAGCCTGAGACCTTTCTGAGCGTAGGTGGAGATGAAGGGAAGTCATGGGGGAGGTCAGAAAAGCTGATTCTGAGGGAGCTGCAGGGGAAGGTTGTTCCGCTGCAGCCTGCTCATGGTTAGAGCAATAGGATTGAGTGTGTAAATGCATCCTGCTGAACCGTGAGTGCTCGTTCCCTCAACACTTAACTCTGTAAGGGCTCTGCCTGATGGTTTTGCCTTTTGAATGTCCAAGCTGTAGTATCAGCTCGGTGACAGCAGGAGGTGGCATTGAATAGGCTGGAACTCAGAGAGCTCCTTTTCCTGAGGTGCTGCTCATGTAAAGAAGAATTAATTCTTCAAAAGGGAAAGCTGCTTTTTAAACTGCTGGATTTGAATCCAGACTTCTGTGAGATGAGAGAGACAAAACCCAGGAAAGCTTCATTTTGTATTTCTGGAAAGAAGGGCTGTTCCTGGCAAGAGGGTCGCTTGGGCATTTCAGCTCAGTTCCTGCTTTGTTTGATGTTTAACACTAAACCTGAAGGGTGCAGCTTCATCCTGACGGGACTGGGGGTCTTGTCTGAAACTCCCTGTGATGAATCTGTTTGGATTTAGCTCTGCTGAGCCAGAGACTGTAGGCTGAGGTGAAAGACAGGTGGTAGGTGTTGTTCTGAGCAGGACAGAGCAGATGAGCAGTGTTTAATTTCGTGCCTGTTTTGGTTGTGGGTAGGGATGCAGTTGCCTCAGTAACTTTCCAGACACTTTACAGAATCACAAAATTATTTTGGTTTGAAAAGACTTTTAAGCTCCTCAAGTCCAACTGTTCCCCCAGCACTGCCAAGTCCTCACTAATGCCCCTCCCTCACCCCACATCTTCATAACTTTCTAACCCCTCCAGACACGGGGACTCCACCACCACCCTGGGCAGCCTGGGCCAGGCCTGGGGAACACTTTCAGGGAAGAAATATTTCCTGATGTCCAACCTAAACCTCTCCCTGGGGCAACTTGAGGCAGTTTTTCTCATTGTCAGGAATTCCAACAGCTTTAAATTTTGTGGTGAACGTCTCTGGAGTTCCTGAGATCAGATCTATTGCTCTTTCCTTAATAACTCTAGCAAACCCTCCATGACTGTGACAAGCCAGGCAGATAGCTCAGCCTTGGGCACGAGGCCAGAATTGATAAGTGACTGTGGCCCTCACCCTTTAATGAAATATTTTTTCCCACCTTAACTCGTGGTGTTAATTCCAATCTCTTTTCGATTGCACTGTTTCCTGGAGACGCTTTTCATTGTCTCTGTCTGTTCTGTAGTTAACGTATTGCAGAATTTCTGTGATTTCTTGATGTGCCTCTCTCTGAGATCCTCCCTCACTGTGATTTTGCCTTTACTCTGTCTGTTTGTGATTTCAGTGGGCTTCTCTATGTCAAAAAAAGTCTACTTTTAGAAGGCAGAGCGTTTTTAGACACCTTGAAGGTACCCCCTCCTGTCTCCGGGAGGTGCAGTGACCACCACCACACACCTGCATGCCCTAACTGGTGGCTTCATTAGCATCACTGTCTCCTTAGTAGCATTTGGAAGCTCTTCAGCTCATGACACATGAATGGCCACGTTTGACTTGGTCACTTCTGTGGGGTCATTGATCAGCCAGAGAGCCCTCCATGTATGAAGCAGATCCAGGATAAAAGCCTTTCTGTACCCTCTCCTTCTTTGAGTCGCTACCTCTACCATCCTGTCTCTGATGTACCAGAAATCACTTCTTTCACCTACAAAAGTACTGTAACACGGAAAAGATCACGACAGGGGGAAAGGGCATTGCTAACTCGTGCGACAGCCTCTTGTGCTGTTTCTCAGCTCTGCTGGAAATAACCAAGTAGCCCTGTAAAAGCTGAAAGCTCGTGTTCTGGATCTCCATCGAATGGCTCTCTGTGGTTTTTTCTTTTCTTAAACCTTTCTTTTTCTGTCTGAGTTCACCAAACGTCATTTCGGGTTCTTGAATCACTCTGCTGATTCAAGCCATAGCGGTACCTTAACAAAGATGCACCAAATGAGCCAGAGTGACCCCTGGGGCCCTGCACTGCCTGTCACCCATCCCATCGGTGCTTTTCTCTTTGGTTGGCTATTATTTGTCCGTGTGGATGTATGACAGTGTTTTCCTGGGCTTGGCTCATGTTTATATTGTCTGATTTTTATAGCACTAAACTCGTGTACTTGCCAACTTGTCTCTATTGGAGCAGGATGCTTTTGTCCCTTTACTCCTTTAACTGAAGCAAGTGAATCCCCAGCGATGCAGAGTTCAACAGCCCGGCTCTGACAAGAGGTTGATTTATATTTAAATTACATTCTCTTAGCCTTCTGTGAAAAGAAATCAAGCCCTACCTTCTTTATCTTCTCCCGTGTGTGCTTTGAGAGGCCATTTTGGGACTCTAATCATCTCCTCCTCACGCTGGATCTTTGTGTGTGGTAACTAAATTCAGTCAATTATAAAAATAATATTCAGAATGGTTTCACTGGGCTTTGTGTCAGACAACTAACGCTCGATCCCACACGCCAGCTTGCACAGGACTCTTAGGAATAAAAGCAGCTTTTAACCCCGGCTTCCTCTACAGGGCTGCTGCTATCTGACCATTAAATAGAACGTGAAATGTGTGAGCTCTGCTTGAATGTTTGGGGGTGAAAGATAGAGCATTGTAATGAAAATGAGACATTTCTGGGCCATCGCTTGGCACCGCATAAATGTGACCTCACACGACATCACTGGGTGAAAACTGAGCTGTCAGCGAGTGCCTGCGAGTGGGGACACTGCTCAGAGGTTGTCCTGGCTTTCTCACGGTGCACAGCCTTATGTACTCTGGGTTTACTCATGCTTTACACTACAGCTGCTAAAGAGAGTCACATCTAACTGGGAAATAAAGGGCACGAAGGAGGAGGAGTGGATTAGAAGGGAAACGCATCTTCCTCAGCCTCAGTGATTTACGTGTGCCCGGCTCTACAGTACAGAGCAAACCCCACACGTGCTTCAGCAGGCATCAGCCTCTGGCTTTACAAGTTGGCAAGTACAGCTGGAATGTGTGCAGGAATGCCGGAACACCCCGTCCTACTGACATGTCAATCAGCTCTGTGATGGTGGGAGATGGATGGTGCTCAGTAGATGTGTGTTTCATGCTTCAATAAGTGCTGCAGTGTATCCAGTACTGTGTTATCACCCTGACTAACTGCGCTTGTTCGTAGTGTGCTGCTGCAGTGAGGAAAACGTTCATGAGTGTCTTTGGATAAGTGTTGGATGGTAGGAAATTATCACACTGTGATCACACGGGTTGAAAGCCAAATATTTGATGGTTATTTGTCATGTTTGTAGTTCAGCTGCTCTCCGTGGCAGTCACGTTCCAGTCAGTTGAAGTGTAGCTTTGCTTTACATTGCAAAATTAATAATCTCTTATTATCATAGAGTTATAGAGTGTTCCAGGGTGGAAGGGACCTCCAGGGGTCATCTAGTCCAACCTCCCTACCCAAGCAGGGACAGCTCTACCTAGGTCAGCTTGCTCAGAGTCTCAGCAAGCCTGACCTTCGATGACTCCAGGGATGGGGGCCCACACCACCTCCCCGAGCAGCCCATTCCAGCCATCAGCTCCCCTCACATTGCAGAACTTTAATCTCCAGCCTAAATCTCTTCTTTCCCAGCTGGAACCCAGTGCTCCCTGTCCTATCCATACAATCCTGTTGGAATAGACCTTCCCCTGCCTTCGTGGAGGTCCCCTTCAGGGACTGGAAGGTCTTGCTTATTTGCCACCTGTTCCTAAAGAGCATGAATCTCCACCTAAACATCCAGTCACAAATATTCTCTAATTTAGGAGGTCGTATCAGCTAAACTGTGTAACTGCCTCGTGTTGCGTGACAAGGAGGGTTAAAATGCTGTCAAAGTGAACTGGCCAGCATTTCTGTACCTCACCTTGTGGTTTCACTGGGGGGTCAGGTTAGGTTGGTTAGTTTGCTTTCAGTTTCTTCTCATTTACTCAAGAGCATTCAGTTTCATTCCAGAGCTGGGACCTCTGTTCCATGCCACAGATTTCTCATCCGAGCCATGAGTGCTAGTCACTGCCTCCAGGTTCAGAGACAGGACCGATTGGGTTGGCAGAGTCCGGTATCAGGCCGCTTCTGCCCAGTGACCTTTTCTCTGCCAGGTGGAGAATTCTCTGGCCTATTTCTGCTTTAGTTCTCGTGCTGATGAGAGGAGGCTGGCAGGAGACTCTGGCCATTTGTCCACAGCTTCCTGTGCCCAAAGGGAAGAGATTTGTGTTTTCTCTTAAGGACTTTGTGCTTTTTGTCTCCACTTTTGCAGGCCAAACAAGCTCTAGGTCTAAAAGGCCTGTTTGTCAGAAATCCAAAGCAGGCATCTCTGGACAGTCATGCTGCTGGGCAGCTCCATCGCAAACATTCCTTTAGCAGCCACATCTTGAGACGGACAGCCAGCGCGCCCACCAAAAGCCAGAAGAAGAACAAGAAGGGTTTTCCTGAAATTGCTTTTGATACAAAAGACAACAGCTCCGAAGGGGCCGGCGAAGACTGTGAAGTGGAAGCTGTCTCACAGCCCCGCTTTGAGCAAGAGCCAGAAAGTGCCTCTCTGTCACCAGCTCCCCGAGATGGTGCCACTGGGGAGGCCCATGGCAAGGGGTTGAAAGGTAAGGCCCACGGTTCTCGTAAAGCCAAAAGCCAGAGCTGTGCTCAGGGGGGTGCTGCTTTCAGTGAACCCCTGCAGAGGTCTAACAGGGTCCGGCTGCAGGAGCACCAGAGCGAGAAGCAAAGCGTCTTCGCACGCTGCGCCATCAACAGCTCTGGTAGGATTGGAGTGGCCACCAATTGTATGAAATGTATGATCGGTTCCAATGAAAGCCCAGATCTAGAATGCAAGTGGAGTGACCATCCTACCAGGCCTATTGCTAAAGATATTCTTCACCATGACCAGTATAGCAGTATAACTGGAGAAGAGAGGTTAGAGCTAAAAACGTGGGCTGCTCCAGGCCAGCCCCGGCAGCAGTCAGATTTGCAGGCTTGCAGCAGCCCTGGAACTGCCGATGATCTAACAAGGAGCTCCCAGTCTTTTGTGACCCCGGGGAAGAAAAATGTTGAATCTAAATGTCACGGATTAAAGGCTCATTCCCGGCAGCGCTGGCAGTGCCAGTCAGGTGGCAAGTATGGAAGCACTGTCAACTTGGTTGCAGCCAGCAATGGCTCTATATCCTCCAACTCCAGCAGTCTAGAAAGTCTTGGAAGCCCAGAATTCCCCAAGCGCTGGTCTGAAACTTCCCGAAGGCAAGCGGGCACCCTCCAGAGGGAAATGAACGCCTTGTTCGTTCAAAAATTGGAGGAAATTCGAAGTAAATCCCCTATATTCTTTACTGGTAAGACCAGATTTTCTTCACCCTTCTCCACCTTAGATCACATCATTGTCTCGGCTTCCGCGTAGCGTCTCTGCGTAGCAGTTCCTGTGTCGTTTTGCGATCGAGAGCTCTTTTTTTTGAAATTATTATTGATTTTGGCAATGACAGAAAAAGTCTGCATTAGATATTTTCTGCTTTATTATTTCTTTTTCCTAGATGTGTCTGGTTTAGATGAGTCCTTTCCATGCCTAGTTCACCATCCGCAGTAGTGACACTGTCCATAGTCCATCAGTGTTTGGGTTGTGTGTTCAGGGTTTCTTTGTCTCCCTCTTTCCCGGTGGATGTTGTATGATACTAAGTCAATTTTAAGATCCAAACCAGAGCATTAAATCGAGATTGAATACGAGAAACCCATATTAACAAATAGCATCAGCATCTGTGTTTTGCTGAGGGAACAACCCCGTCAGAAATGATCTCAAACCAGCTTCTTCCTCAAAGAACTTGCAGGACTCCTCGCTGGAGGCCAGGGATGGGATTCTCTGCTCCAGAGGTCACATTTTCTGAGCACAGCAGATCATTCTGGTCCTAAATGCATAAATGCCTGGCACAGATGTGCTTGCTGTTAGGACTCTGACCGCAGGGCACTGTTGCATAAGATAAGAGCAGCAGGTCAGTGAGTTGGTGGTACCTGACAGCAGCAGCCGAGCGAGGTGCTCTGTTCCCTCGTCCCCATCGCAAGGATGTGTCCGTTTACAGGGAGGCTGAAGTGCTGAACCTTCAGCATGATACAGGGCTTTGGAGCCAGACCTGTGTGTGTAGTCACTGGCATCACGCCTTTGGAGCTGTGTGTGTGTAAAGATGGGAAAGAGGAACAGAGGCTGTAGAGGTTCGTGTGTTAATCAGGAAACTGGGGAGGGAAAAGAAGAGGTTTTGCCCAGATTATCCCATTTCATGGAATTGTGAAAAGGAAAAGCTTTTGTCTGTGACTAGAGGAGCTTCTCTTGAGATCACTCCCTCTAACCTTTAACTGTGCAAGGAATTTGGACGTTGATGGTTACGTTTTCAGGAGCAGTTAGGTGACTTTAGTGCTTCTTAAAATGGGATCCCTTCTTTACAATGGATCTGGCTGCCCCCCTGCAGTGGTTTTCTTTGAAAGCCTCACAGGCAAATGGAAAGTATTCTGTTTGCTTCATCAGTTGAATCTGGTTCTCTGCAAGGTTTCTCTATTTATCTTCTTTTTAAATTCTTTTATTCCCCACTATCTGCTTTGAGCTTTTAGGAAAATACCAGGACAATGGGAGAGGGAGGGGAGACGTTTGCTGGTTCCCATGGCTTGAAATTAATCCAAAGCAGCAGAACCCTCTCTATGCCTAAATTATTGGCATTTAGGCTTTTCATAAGCTCTGAGTAGTGTGACCCATGAAACCATTTCCCATTCCCAGTGCCAGCTCCCCTGCCAGCCCCCTGAGTCACTAAATAAATATTGTGATACGCTTGAAATTTGATTAAATCCATCTGACTTCCCAAGCATGGAATCAGCAAAGCTTTCAAATGGTGAGATAGTCACTTGGACTGGGTGTCGCCGATCCAGGGACAACCACTGTGTTTGCCCAACCAGCATGTGCTCCCCATCCGCTGGCTGGGTTGGTGCTGGGGGCCAGGAATCCAAGGAAACCAGTAACAGCAGCCTAATATGGCTGTGCTTTATAATTAACCTTCTGCTGATGGGAAGTGCCACGAGGAGAGTTGGTAGGAAACTGCAGTCTCCGCTTGTCCCCTCTATGGCAGCTGCACTGCAGTTTGCAGCCTCTTGCTTCCCAAGTGTGACTTAGTACCCTAGAGGAGGAGACCTTGATAGTCTGCTCAGCTCTGGACGCCTCCCAGTTATCCCTCAGATGCTGAAAAGTCTGGGGGACTCGTTGAGCAATAGCAAAAGGTGCTTTTTATCCTTCTGTGACAAATACTGTCCACTTGTTGATCCCACTGAGTGCTCTGGTTGGTCGGAAATTCTTAGGATCCTACAGAAGCGTGTGAATATTTCTGTCTGCTTCCCTCCCCGCCCTCAGCACTAATTGATCCTGTTTCCTGCACCCGCCTTCCCCACATTAACTGGATTTTTCCTCTGTTCTGTCCTATTATCCAACATGCACACTCTCTCTCTCTAGTTAAGAACTGAAAGGACAAGCAAGTCAAAGGTAACTGTCTGCCGAGTGTCGCTGATTCAAGCACCGTGTTGCCTGTAGCTCGTTCCCTGCCTCATTTAGCCGCTCCCGTATTCCCCAGCTCTGCTAGTTCTCGGATGCATGTTTGCACTGTGCTTGGAGAGGTGGGAAGCCCTTTCTTGGCATGACTGCTTTGGCTCTTAGGGCCCAGGTTACAAACCCTGCAGGCAGGCCGAGCGCTTTCTTCAGGCAGTTGGTGGCTGTAGTGATTGTTCAGGGTTTGTGAGCTGCGCGGCTGGGGAGCTGTTGAAAAAGAAACCACTGGCTTTTCTAGGAGAACAAACCTGGTCTGCTTCAAGGTTTGAATTGAAGAGGCACATTGTCTGGTTTGCATCGTAGGCAAACAGCTCGTTTGTAATCTGCTCCTGAAGTCCTGTGCTGCTTCTCCTCCGAGTAATCCATCATGGGGGTGGGATCTGTTGGGTGGGCAGCGGTGCTCTGATTATTGTGGGTTCTCCGGGTATGGTCTGATACACTGACCTGTTTGAGGGCTGGCAGGAAAGAAAAGAGCAATTCATGGGGTGCTGGATGGCTGAGCGAGCAAAGTGAGTTTGTAAGAGAGAGAGAGAGAGGACACACACAAAAGGCACCAAGAGGTGGATGGCTGCAGCTGTTTGAATAAGAGACTCTGAAAAGTCATCTGGTGCTCCTGTGCATGGACTGAGATCTGGGGAAAGCAGCAGGGCTTTGGGGCAGCTAAAACTGAACGAGCACAAACCTTTGCTGCCTTGAGCCAAGTGACTTTAAATGATATATGCCACTGCTACCTTCAAAACAGAGTAACCCATGAAGAAGAGCTCCTCATCACAGCTTCCATTTGTGATGTCTAACTAACGCCTTATCTCTGTTTTTCTTCTCTCTCCTGTCTCCCGAGTAGATGTCTGCCATTTCTCAATGCAGAGGTCAGTCACTTCTTTGTGCAGCCTAGAAACGATCACTGAAGAGCCTGTTATTGCCAATGAAAACCATCACGCCAGCCTTTTCTTCCCTCTACCCATTGCTCCTTACAGCGATTCTGAAGAAGGGTCTGTGTCTGATCATTCCACCGAGTCTCGCTTGGGAGCAGGCGGCACATCCAGCCAGCCTCCAGAATCTCCGCTCCCTGGGCAACAAAGACCAAATCTGGCTGCAGAAGACCAAGCGCAGGGAGTCACCAGAGCAGCTGATACAAGTTTAGCCCAAGAAGATGGGAGGACAGGCATGACGAGGTGTCTCAAAGAAGAAGACGGTTGGACAGAGACGTGCAGCAAAGCTGCTGCTCAGTACGGACTGGCGGTGCAACCTCAGAACACCTGGCTGGTCCTGGTGGCAGATGAGGCTGCTGGCCAACCTGGGGGAAACTGCCAGAAGCAAAACGGCCACCCAGGGCAGGAATTAATAGACATGAAAAGCCTTGCTGAATCCAAAGGGCCAAAACTTGGTGCAGCAGCTGTTCTCCTGCCGCAAAACAACGGCATTAACATCACACAGACACCTTTGCCTCCAGACACCTTCCAGAAAGCCCAGGCTGCACAGGCCCTGCCCGGTCCTGTTTCTCAGACGAGCTCATACATGTTAGTCAGAAGGTCAAAGAATGAAGGACTGAAGATGTCTGACTCCTCAGCCTTAATAAAACTTCCAGGTAGCCTGTCTCCAGCAGCAGAGGTGTACTTTGATGCCACTCTTAACGACCGGATCTGGAGCAAGCTAGATTGCAGCAATCACCGTGACAGCATGTCTTCCTCTTCCAGCATGTCCTCCAACGACACTGTGATCGATCTCTCTCTACCCAATCTAGCTCGGAAAAGCCTCCCAGATCTCGGCATCCGTCATGAGCACCTTGAGTCCCTTGCCATAAGGAAGGGCATGCGTCCACGATCTGCCACCACGTCCACTAACGAGATGCCAATGGTAAGCAAGAGCAAATCCAATCCTAACCTGAGGGCCGGCCAGCTGCCAGCAGATGAACTGTGTCCCCGTCCTCTTGCCAGGAGCCCTCAAGATGCGTTCTCATCCATCCCGAGGAGGCACACCTGGAGCAGGCTGTACATAGAAAGTCTTAGACAGTCTTCTAACAAATCCAAAGCCCATGATATGGTTGGGAGTAACCAGGCAAAATCCAAGAGCCTTGGAGACCTTACCTCTGATGACATTGTGTGCACTTTTGAAAGCAAATACCGTAGCATCAGCAGGAGCTTTGTCACTCGGTCGATGCGGGAGCAGCGCCGCTCATCAGGCCTGAGATCCTCGGCCAAATCCCAGGATGAGCTGACTGAGCAGCTAAAGAAGCTGACGGCCTTTCAGCAGGAGAATGACATCACTTCCCCTATCAGTCTCGATCCAACTGAGTCTGAAGAGGAAGGGGAGAGCGTGGGACTCCTCCGCAGGTCTTCGTCCCGCAGCCAGAGTCGCGTGCGGTACATTGCCAACAGGGCTAAGCAGGCTCAGGAGAGACAGCGGCTGCAGAGCCTGGGCCAGCTCGGTGGGAACCCCATCGAGGAGAGGGGCAATCCTGAGGGAGCCTGCAGCGTGGCTAAAGCCGTTTGCGCGGACGTGGCTTCTCCTGCCACGTTTACATCCCAACCTAAGAGCCAAACTGATTATAACGCTGACACAGAAGTCTTCTTTATGCTGAAACTGTAATTCTGGGGAGCACTGCGCACGGCGATGTTTACACTCCTGTCAGATCACACCACGGTGACCGGAGAGGCACCAGATCTCGTCACATGGCTTAGTGCTTCCTGGCCTTCCCTTGGCTGTAAGGGTTCTCGACAGCGTGACTCCAAAGAAGCGGATGAGTGTCGAACTCACCCGCAGTTTGCGATCGAATGGAATCAGAGACTTTTATTTTTGCAGTCCTTTTGGGGTTTTTTGTAATTAACACTTTTCCCAAGCTCAGATTTGAAATTCAGCCTCTTTTATGTGAGACCACTCCTTGCGTTGGCAGCTGGCTCTGTGCAGATCTCGTGTTCTTTGCTGGTTTCAGCATCGATGGGATGGTAACGACAGCAAAGGTCAGTTTTGCTCTCGTGAGCTGTGGATCCACAAAAAGAGGTTGAATTTAAAATTACGCTCCCTGTTCTGGTTTACTTTTTGGAAGAGTTGGGGGAGTCTTCTCTGGGAAAGACTCAAAATATCGCAGGGTGATTGTTTAACAGATTAATCATGACAGAGAGAACAGCCCTCATCCACCGTGGACCTGTTCATTGCAATGAAAATCCTTACGGTCTCTCGCTCTTGGGAGAAGAGCTCTCACCGTGTTCCAAAGCAATGTTTTGGTTTCTAAAACCAAGCTTGTTTATCTATAAATACAACTGTAACATCTCTGTAGACACCTCTGTGTGTACGCAAAGACCTGTCTGCACGTACACGTACGCGTGAGCATGAGCCCAGCTCCAGCCGTTCCTCGTCTCAACATCATTCCTGCAAGTTGAGACAGGAGAGAGAAGGGAATTTATAAGGGCTTAGTGGTAGGAGCAGGGGGAATGGTTTCCAGCTGGAAGAAGGGAGGTTGAGACTGGAAGTCAGAAGGAAATCTTCACCAGGAGGGTGCTGAGACACTGGACCAGGTTGTCCAGGGAGGTTGTGGCTGCCCCCCAGCTCCCTGGAAGTGTTCAAGGCCAGATTGGCTGGGGCCTTGAGCCACCCTGGTCTAGTGAGGGGTGACCCTGCTCATGGCAGGGGGGTTGGAACTGGATGCTCTTGAAGGTCCCTTCCAACCTGAACCACTCTATGAGTCTATGAATTGCAGAACCCAGACAGGAGATACCTTCTGACTGATTCAGAAGTGCTCTCACGCATGCTAGTCTTTGCTTGAGACCCGCACCAGCCCTTCTTCGTGGTGTTTTACCGATGCTGCTGTACATAGAGCACTTTTGGGATGAATTTTACTATTTCTGTATTGCACTGCCATGCGAAATTTTCAAGGATATGTTTTAAAAAAAATAAAGGAATAAAACTAAAAGAGAGATATTTAATTTTGTAGATGAATATTTAGAGTGAAATAGCAGAATAAGAATTCTTTCTCCCTGGTTTGGTTTTTATTTTTTACATTTTATTTTTCAGGATGTCTCCCCAACCCCCTTAACTCCCCCCACCACCACCTCTTCTGTCGTTTCTTAGAGATGTACATTTTATCAGCGACAGAGGAGAACATTCCCCGAGATGTTTTAAAGAGAAACAGAGGTTTAGTTTGATTTCTGGCTGCATAGAGTCCCTGTCATTATTGAGGGGGGATTGTTTTCCTTTCGGCTGTAATGATTCTTTTGTGTATATTGCAAAATTAAACCCAAATCCGTTTGTAAACCCCCCTTACACTACTAAAATAAACATATTTAACCTCCCAGCCCCTGACTCCTTGCTTTGCTCTCTGCACGTTTGTGCAGTACAGTGCTGGTTAAGCCTGTCTGCCTCATTTTCCCTAGTGTATAACGTTTGATTTTGCTCTCTTTCAGACTGGTAGCCGGTTCAGATCCAGCTCAGGTTTACTCAGGGCCAGCACAGTGCATGCAGGTATCGGTAGAGACTGCGGTCCCCTTCTGTGACAGAGCACGTGGAGCTGTGTAGGTGAAAATTCTAAGGGAGCTAAGGTAATGAGTAGCCTCATGAACACACTCTGAGAACCTGATCTGCCTCTGTTAGAGCTCTTCAAGTAAGATACAGAGCACTGAGTTGCTTGAAGTTTGACTGAAAACACAAAATCCACTCTGCCCCTCTCGTGCAAAAATACCTTCTGTTCTCATCCTGTCCCAGCCAAGGGCACAGGGGAAGCAGCTGGTTTGGTTCATACTCAACCCTGGAGTGTCATCGCCTTACATCCGCAGCTTGTGGGGCTAGAAAAGCCCCTCCTAGCATCACTTGTCCATGAGCTCTGAGATCCAGGAATGTAAGTGAAGAAGATGTGGAGGTGGGGACTGGGAGGGGTTCAATTCCCTGATTAAATCTTTTCAAATGCTCTTTGGTTTAGTTTGTCTAAATAGGTTTCCTCAGTTCCCCATCCTGGCTCGGATCTTCATTGCTCGTCTTCCTGATTTGGATGGGAGGCCCTCGAGGGTTTGGACCAGGCACTGAGGTTGCAGTCTGAAGGCAGAAAAGGTAACTCAGCAGCAGAACGTGTCACCTGCCAGAATTAGTCCCACACTGCATCTTCACACAGAGCAAATGTCATTAGCTTTCTGTGGACAAGAAGTCACTCTGGAAGCTTTGGTTTGGGGCTGAAGAGCTGCAAGGAGCTGCTGCTTCTTTGTCTTTGTAGCAAGAGAGAAGATGCAACTTGGCAGCGTTTGAGAGGAGTATTTATGTCTTTTCAAAGACCTCCTTTCACAATCAGATTCTTTTTATCTTTGATTAAGCAGCACTTGTTAAATCAGTGCTCCTCATGTAGTGCTCCTGAAGATTTATCTTCATTAGCACTGGAAAAAACCCAGATGACCCAGTCACGGTGGAGGGAGTCCACTGCCAGCTGGGTCCTGGGCTGCATCAAAAGCGGCAGTGACGGTTGAGGGAGGGGATTCTTCCCTCTCTACTCTGCACTGGTGAACCCCAGCTGGAGCACTGTGTCCACTTCTGGAGTTCCCAACAGCACAAGGACACAGGGCTTCTGGAAGGTATCCAGACAAGAGCAACTCAAATGATCAGAGGGCTGGAGCCCCCCACTGTGTGGGGCAGGCTGAACAAGTTGGGGCTGTTCAGCCTGGAGAAGAGGAGGCTCCCAGGTGACCTAGCAGCGTTCCAATAGCTGAAGGGGGCTACAAGAAAGCTGCTGGGAGGGCTGTTGACACAGGTGGTAGTGAGAGGACAGGAGGAAAGAGTTCCAGCCTTGAAGAGGGGAGATTGAGGTTGGCCATGAGGAAACAATTATTTGCTGAGAGGGTGCTGAGATGCTGGAACAGGGTGCCCAAGGAAGCTGTGGCTGCCCATCTCTGGCAGTGTTGAAGGCCAGGTTGGCTGGGGCCCTGAGTCACCTGTTCTAGTGAAGGTGTCCCTGCCTGTGCAGGGGGGTTGGAGCTGGATGATCTTTAAAGTCCCTTCCAGCCCTGGCCATTCTGGGATTCTAACTGCTGAGGAACACTTGATTTGAGTCTGTGCTGCGATGTCTTCGCTGCCCTGAGCTGACCTGTGGAAAACCACAGTGAGCATCTTAAAGCTTAGAAAATATTCATGAGAAGCAGCTGGAAACAGCTCCTGTGATTTTTGCTGACTCCCCCTGCCTGCAGGCCTTGGCCGGGATCTCTGGGGCACAGCTACAGGGTGAAGGCTGAAGAACAAATCCCATTGAGACCAGAGAAGACAGCGCATGGAAGCCAACCTGAACCAGATCAACAGCTTCAGAAGGGAATTCGAGGTGAACAGATCCTTCTGGATTCTTCTTTGGTTTTGCCCTAGAGAGTTGTTTTTGGCAAAGTGCTTTCTGAATGGTTCTTAGCATCTTGCCGTGTGGAGCTGGTGAAGAGGGATAAAGGGGACAGGCGTTTGACTCTGTGCCTGTGGATTAAACAGAACTGTTCTGCCCAGAGGGGACTCTCCAGTTTACCAGTCCAGGCACCCTGAGGAAATACTAGATGTAGGTAATGGTTTGGGGTGTTTGTGTTTCTATACAAGTCTCCCAGCTGTTCTCCTGACACAGACACGGAGTGGAGAAAGTTGTGAGCAGCCTGTCCTTTCCACGGGGAGGAAAGCTGGGCACAGCATGACAGGACACTACTCTAAAGAGAGAACTTTACAGGACTCGTAGTGTTTTCTGAGTCGGCTGCTGGACCAATCTTCTTTCCAACTGCTTGTTGCTGGGTCTCTCTCCCAGAGCCGGCGGTGCCCAAGCAGTTGGAACTGGCATGTTCCACAGAAACCCCTGAGCCTGGCTCCTCCCTTTCTTTTATCCTTATAACGGGTTGGATGTCTGGGAGCATCCAGGGTCCCAGCAGTTTCATTGTGCCTGGTCAGCGAGTTGCTGCTGCTTGTACCAGCCAGACCACTGGAACTAGGAGAAGCTGGAGGAGTCACTGTAGGTGAGGTAATGCCTTCTTCTATCACTGCTCTTCTCATTCTAGATGCCACAGGGCAGGTCTGCGTGTAGCAGGCTGTCTCTATCTGACCTGATGGCTGCTCATCTTCTCCAGCTGCCGGGTCGATGCCGCTGCCTTCCCCCAGCACTGCAAACAGACCCCTCGTTCAGGATAATGTTGTCTTTTTTTTGTTCTGAAGGGCTGAAAACCCTCTGAGGAGTGAGAGCTGCTTCTAGCCAAGCAGCTTGTATAGTCCTTGGTTTGTTCTGCTCTACAGCCAGCGTGAGAAAACTCTGTAGCAGCTCCTCAGGTAGATGGTGAGTGGGTATCTCGAGGGCTAATTCAAGGAGTATCCAAGGGCTCTTCACACACTGGGAGGCACTAAACCCCTCTGCCCTCCTGTTAGTCCCTCTCTCACAGATTCTCTTTGTCCTCGACTGACTCCAGTACTGAGCCAGGGAAAGTGCACTAGGCTACAAAACCTCCTTCCCGTGCCTATTTACACTCTGTTCCTTTAGACAAGGTGGTGCAAGCAGTACATTCCCAGCTCAGATTTGCTTTTCTTGAAGGAGCCACTTGCAATAAAGATAATTTCATGGTTAGCAGCAGGTTGGAAGGGAGAAGGAGCAGGAATTCACAGGACAAACACAGCAATGTTTCTTTTCAAGAGCTTTCACAGCAGGGCAGGTTTGGGCAACCGTTCAGAAAACTCCACGCAGTAAGATTAACCGAAGCCATCGCTCGGAAGCTGGTAAGACCACGGGTAGGATTTCTTTTGCCTCCCTAGAATCCTGAAGAAAGGGTTTTCTTGGGCATTTTGAATGGGTTTTTACAGTTTCTGGGATAACAGTGTCCTGCACTCGGATGGCAAATGGGATAATCAGCCATGCTGCAGCAGCTTCAGACTCGGTGCAGCCTGGTTTTCATAGCTCAGTTCTGTTTTACACTGACAGAGGTAGAAGGCTCTGTACAAATGGACTGCGTGTCTGTTGCAGTGTTGGAAATGAAACTGAACATAATGAAGATGATAGATGAAAGCAGGGTTTCTCCCTCCCTACCCCTTACTCCTTCTTCAGTTAAGAGGAGGAGATTGAGACAAAGCAGGCTGCAGAAACGCTTTCTCTCGGGTCGAATCACTCTGATCATTTCAATGTGAAGAAACAGAGATCTTTGCTTTCTGCAGCCCAAGTCAAAGTGGAAATCAAGGTTTTGCTTTCAAAATCCTTCACTGAAAAGCTTTCAAGGAGAGCCTCCTGGAGGAGGTTGTTCCAGTAAACACCCAGGGGGTGAATCCTTGTTACAGGCTTTTCCCATCCTTTTTTGCTGCAGTGAAGAGTTCACCAGAATCTTCACTGTTCACTGGGACTGGTCTCAGAAGTGACTGCTTCACCTGGAGACCTTTGGTTGAGTTGGGACCCTTCAGAGTGACATGCAGAACGGCCAGGCTATACTGAGGAAGCATAAAACCAGCTCTAACCACCTGCCTTTCGTCCTCAGCAGGAGGGTTCCTTTGGCCAGCAGGTATTTCTGCTCCAATGGACAAAGGTCTTCGCTTCACCTTCTGTGTCGTCACCGCCGTGGTGCTCCTGAGAGGATCGAGCCAGACAGGTGAGAGAAAAATGATCCAGAGATGCTGCCTGCATCCAGTTCTGGTTCTGTTCTTCACTCTTTACCTGCTGAGTGCTCAAAGGATTGTGTCTTCATCTAAGAAATCCCTTTTGAATTGCTTAATAGAACCCTGTACTAACAGCTTGTGACAGAGAGCTGGTCCTATCTCTGCTGCTGTATTTCTAAATAGAGTCAGAGCTCAGGGAAGCTCAGACACTCAGAAGCAGGGTGGTTGGATGTCCTAAAACACCCTTACTGGGGCTCAAACTGTGCTCCTGAGTCCGTGGTCCTTGGAACTGCAATCAACTTGTTCTGTGAGGGGTGTTTCACACGTTACTTGTTCAGTCCCCCTGCTCATAGCGTGAAGAGGAGGTTTAGTGCCCTGGAGCTGTCAGCAGTGTGAGTGCCCAGGCTTTGTGTACACAAAGGGTTAAGGCTGCATTCCCCAGGAAGCTCCTAAGGGACAAGAGCAGGAGCCTAGAGAAGGAGATGGGGATAGAAAATTGGGGTGAGGCTGATGGTTCTTAACAGTCCTGCAAGGGTTTCACAGGTGAGGCCAGGAGCCACCTCCCATTAGACAACTGGGCAGGCTCCCAGGAGAAGGACAAGGCTGGGATTTACAACCGGAGTCATCTCCTGGAGCCACCAGCCCATGGGGAACAAGAGTGGAGGGATGAACCTCGTTCCCTTGTCTCATGGTTTGCAGACTCTGAGAGTTCTCACAGAGAGGATTTGGCTTCCAAGAAGCGTTGCTGCACTGACCTTCCAGTCACTGCTGCGCTGTGGCCACTGATGGCCCTTTCAGGAGCCCCCACAATAGGGTTTTGAGCAGCTGCATCCAGTGCCGCTGTGGGGGAGCTGGAGCCCTCGGTACAGACCGTTTGCTTCCAAGAAACCCTAGCAGGTCTTCAAAAAGGGCCTCAGAAAGCTTTTACTGGCTTCAGAGGGTTTCTAAAGGGAAACCAGAGGACTCCTTTGTGAAGATTTCCAGCTCCCATGGAGAACTGCAGTGGAGAGGGGAAAAAACAGGTTTGGTTTTACAGTAGAGTTCAGCACGGGGCCAGAAAATGCAAAACCAAAGAGGGAACGATATGTAATGCATGAAGGCATCCTAGTTAATGAAAACCCCAGCCTGAAAGAGGAAGGAAACACCTCAGTCTTTTCTCAAGAGATGTTTGGCTTCGGCACTGTGAGTTCTCTGACCCCAAGGAGCATCCTGGGCATTTCGTGGGTCCTGTAGTCACAACTGGGGTGTTAGTCCTGCATCTCAGATGTCGCAGTGTAGCTCTTGAGCAGCCAGTGTGGCACTGAGGTGCTGGGCCGAGTGCTGTGAAGAGGGGAGCTGTGGATCTTGTCATTTAACAGGACTTTGAATCATAGGATGGGACTGGGTTGGCAGGGACCTTAAAGATCATCCAGTTCCAACCCCCTGCCATGGGCAGCGACACCTCCCTCTAGACCTGTGGCTTGTTCAGCATCACACAGCAGAGAGCAGGACTCAGAGGCATCACTAGTGGGCTCTTTAGGGGTGGATCTGGGAGTGTTTAGCTTGGGTTTACAGCTGGGAAGTTGGGCTGCAGGAAGGAGAAGTGAGACAGAAAAGGTCAGTAGGGGATTTGAATCCTGGATGGGATACAGGGCACAGGCAACCCCAAACCTGGCTACTGGCCCCTTGTTCCGTACGGCTGTCGCTGGTGGTTCCTGGGTCTGGTCCTTTTGGGGGGCTTAGGTTTAGTTTTGGCAGGAGTGTTGTTTATTATCCAGTGCTTTCTTGTTTGAGAGGGGGACAGATGTGGTGGAAAAGGGTTTCTACCCCTTTGGCTGCTGTGGCAGTAGGATCCTGTTGTTAGTAGGGGAAGAGAAGAAGAAGAAACCCCGCTATCTTGGATCTTGATGTTGATGAATGGGTTGGGTTGTTCACAGAGCTTTTCCTTAGGGGGACAGACAAGGCTTTGCCGAGTGAGGGAAAGTCTCTGTTGTGTGAAGCAGCAGGGAGCTGCCTGGGCACAGTGTCAGGAGAACAGTACAGAGACAGGGCAGGAGGGAAGGAAATAGGGAAGGAAGTGACTGTGCAGAACCCATTCCTCGATGTGTGAGCAACAGCCTTCACAGCTTCAATACAATTAGGACCTTCTGCAGCCTGAATGTGGCCGTCCCTCGTTCTGCTCCTGTTCCGCACCAGCGCTGTGCTGTGGGTGAGCAGCCACGTTCTCTTTGAGTGCAGTGTGAGCCTTCACTTTCAGAGGGCTCTGAGTACAAGCCCTGCGAGAGGCTGACTGTGGTGTTGTGTTTTTTCAGGAGCTGCAAGGAAGGACGATGCTGGGAGGAAGGTATGTTTGAGCTCACCGCTGCAGAACCAGCAGATGAGATTTAAATTGAGGAGTAGATGTGGTCGATGCTTCTCCTCTGTGACTTTATTTTGAATGCACTTGCCACGGCTGGTGATGGCCTCATCCCGGTCTGCCTGCCTGCCTTGGCTTTCTTTCACCAAATCTTTTTGTCCAGAAGTCAACATTCAGTTGTGCCCCAGGGGAGAATCAGCCTCTAGCCCTGTTACTTGCTAGAAGATGCTCTTCAGTGCTCTGGGCAGAAGTGTTTCCTCTCCTCCTCCTCTCAGATTTCCTCCTGTTTCCTGTCTCCTGGGTTTGGTCTCTAATGAGACTCTAATTGGCTGCTAACAGTGTTGTCTGCAGCAGGAATTGATCTCCTCAGAACGCAGGAGGATTGGAGACCACATTTACAGTGATTCTTGCGGGGCAAAGCGTGCTGACACCACTCAGTAAACCCAGATGCTTGTGATTTAT
Source organism: Upupa epops (assembly GCA_013397515.1). NCBI lineage: Eukaryota > Metazoa > Chordata > Aves > Bucerotiformes > Upupidae > Upupa > Upupa epops. Next base: position 577,417 of record VZRI01003169.1, read on the forward strand.
TGATTACTGGTAGGGACTGGTGGGGGTGAGGCTGGGGCAGCTCATGGGGTGGATTTCCAAGAGCCACCCCAAGCTATAGACTCAGCCCCAGCCAAGTGGGGCCGTGCTTGCGACTTTGAAATCCAGTTATTTCTTCTTCACCTTTTCTTTGCAGGGCACTGACTCCAGGGCACTGGGAGAGGGTCTTCCAACCTTGACTGTCACCACGATCCTGGTAAGGCAGAGCCAGACAGAGAGTGGCTGGGAGATGGTGGGATCACACTTCATCTTTTCCACCGATGGGTGGGTTTTGGGGGTTTCTTGGAGCCTGATACCCCTGTCCATCACCGACAGTGGGTTTAGAGCACTGGCTCAGTGGGGAAAGGTGATGCTGATGTAGTTGGCAGCGGGAGGACTCGAGGGCTAGCGAAGTCATGTGCAGAATGGGCTCTGCTTTGCTCTGCTCAGTGACATCTAAGACCTGTCGTGCTCCTTTGTTGTGTCCATCCTGCAGTAGAATACACAGAGCTCGCCATGAGCAGGGATGCAAAACAGGCTCTAAACCCCAGAAAATGCCTTCTCCACGTGCACCAGGCAAGGGCGAGCTGGAAGCAGCCGCAGCAGTACATCTGAGATCAGGCCCTGCACCAGCAGGTGACCCTTTCTGGGCCAAACAAAATGTGTTTGGGCTTTCAGATTGTCACTTCCACGTGGCTTGTGGATGCAGCTGCCCTGCTGGAGCTCTGTGGCTCATGATCTCTCTCAAGTTTGGAATGTTTCCCTCCATCTGGATCGAGCTCTTCAAGGAGGATTTGCCCCACACTGCATTGCCCCACAGACAGCCTGTAACTGTGTTTCCCTCGCTATGCAGGAGGATCCCTACGTGATGGTGCGAAGCGCAGAGCTGGAGGGATACTGCATCGATCTGCTCAAGGCGCTGGCCGCGATGCTTCACTTCAGCTACAAGGTGAAGGTGGTGGGCGACGGGCAGTACGGTGCCGTCTCTCCCAGTGGGAACTGGACGGGAATGGTTGGCGAAATCTTGAGACAGGTAATTTCCATCTGTGTTTTCAACCAAGTGCAGCCCTCGGGGGAAAGAACAGTGCGAGGGACTCCTGGCTGTCCCTGGGTTTTGCTCAGTGACTGAGCAAGTTGGAATGGCCCTGCCTGTTGGGTAGAGTTAGTGAATAGCAAGAGTTGTAGCTGTGTTTGGCCTACAAATATGGAAACTAGGGATCATGGAGACAGCAGCCATAGCAGCAGGGTGCTCCTGGTGCAGTGTCCTGAGAGGCTGCCTGGTGTTTGTGCAGAGACCTTCACTCACGGAGCAAAGGTGGTGGCTTTAAGGAACATTCACCTTGGATGTCACCTCTAGGTGAACTGTGTCTCAGGGTGACCTCATTCCTGTCTCTAAATCTGTGAGGGGTGGGTGTCAGGAGGGTGGAGTCAGGCTCTGCTCAAGGGCATCTGGGGATAGGACAAGGGGCACTGGGTGCCAGCTGGAGCAGAGGAGGTTCCCTCTCAATCTCAGCAGGACCTTCTTCCCAGGGAGGGTCCCAGAGCACTGGACCAGGCTGCCCAGGGGGGTTGTGGAGTCTCCTTCTCTGCAGACGTTCCAGCCCCGCCTGGCTGTGTTCCTGTGCCACTTGGTCTGGGTGATCCTGCTGTGGGAGGGGGACTGGACTGGATGATCTTTCGAGGTTCCTTCCAATCCCTTACGATTCTATGAATGGAAACAGTCCCTTAGACACTCTGTTCTGTGGGCTCCTGGACTGACAAAGCTTCTGGGAGGTTGGATGATGAATTGTGTCTCCCTCTTGCAGGAAGCAGACATTGCAGTGGCTCCACTCACAGTCACATCGGCAAGGGAGGAGGTGGTCTCCTTCACTACTCCGTTCCTGCAGACAGGGATTGGCATCTTGCTTCGAAAGGACACGGTCTCTCAGGAGATGTCGTTCTTCCACTTCCTGGCTCCTTTCAGTAAGGAGACCTGGACCGGCCTTCTATTCGCTTACGTGCTGACCTGCTTCTGCCTCTTCCTTGTTGCCAGGTACGAAGGCATTAGCATTACAGATTGTTGTTCACATCAGCTATGAGGAAATCTCAGTTTTCAAGGAAGTACTGGGGGCATTTGGCTCTGAGAAGGTTTCCCCCCCAGTGTCTGCTTCTGTTGTTTTTCCACAGGCTGAGCCCCTGTGAATGGAACGAACCAAAGAACGAGGAGAACCACTTTACCTTCTTAAATAGCCTCTGGTTTGGAGCAGGAGCTCTTGCCCTGCAAGGTGAGCAGGGAGGGCTTGCAACAACACAGCTCTGGCAGCAGTGGGTGGGTTATCCTGGCTGTGGATGCAGCTCTCATCTGTCTGACGCCGGTGTGTTGTCCTGCTCGGGGGGTCCTCCACAGGACCCTGCGCTGCAGTAACTGCAGTTAGGGGAGTTTTGGTGTCAGAGTTGTTGGAATCACCGATGGGGGGAAGTGCACTGTCTGCTGCAACAGTTGCTGCAGGGAAACCATCCACTGGGGCTTTGTAGAGAGGAGGGGTTTGCTGTTGCCTTTGGCCACTGATGTTGCTTCAGCTCTGCATGGCAGGCAGTATGGGTGCAGCTCAAACCAGCCACCAGGCTCCTGCGTTAAGTAGCCGCAGGGCAAGTTTTGCTGTTTGGCCTTTATTTGAAGGGAAGTCTTTAGCTCAGGCCCAGAACCTCAAGTTCTCCATCTCTCTCCCCATACATCACCTCTCACACGCTTTATCATCGACTCCGATTATGCAGGCATCACCCCCCGGCCCAAAGCGCTGTCCGTGCGGGTCATCGCGGCCGTCTGGTGGCTCTTCACCATCGCCTTGCTGGCTGCCTACATCGCCAACTTCACCGCTCTGCTGGGCACCAGCAGCGAGCAGCTCCCGATCCAGACTTTTGAAGATCTTGTGAAGCAGAGAAACCTGGAGTTTGGGACACTGGAAGGCTCCTCCACTTTCTACTTCTTCAAGGTGCAGAGACTCTCACTGTGCACAGCCAGGTGCTACAGAGCTGCTAAGCTGGGGCCAGTTGTTCAGCTCATGCCCATAGGATTTGATACCTCCCTCATTGCTGTAGAGACTCCGTCAGCTTTCCTACAGTACCTCGATAGCCTGATGGGTGTCTGGGTTTTTTCACCTGTCACCTGAGGAAAGCATGCAGAGGGCTCTGGTTTTGTAGGGTGTTACCTTCTAAGGCAGCAGTGCTCATCCTCAGGGGTGATCCCTGTGTTCCTTGACTGCAAGGAGTGATGAAGGCCGTTGCTGGGCACAGTAACTGGGGGGTGGGAGGTATTTCCTGCGTGTACCCCTGTGATACTGTGCACTGGGGAGGAAATCCGCGCTGCCCCTGAGCTGGTTCCAGTAGAGGGGGCTCGAAGGCTGATGGGTTAAGCTGGGAGAACTCTTCTCCTCCAAACTGTTTTGAAACTGCTGCAGCCATCTACAGATGTTTGTGGGTGCTGGTTTTACTCTTCAGTTTAACACTTGGATTCTTGGGCTGCAGAACTCCAAGAATCCCATCCATCAGATGATCTACGAGTACATGGACAAGAGGCGAGACCACGTTTTAGTTAAAACCTACCAGGAAGCGGTTCAGCGCGTGATGGAGTCAAACTACGCCTTCATCGGTGAATCCATCTCGCAAGACCTTGCAGCTGCCAGGCACTGCAACTTGATCAGGGCCCCGGAAGTGATCGGAGCCAGAGGATTTGGCATTGCTACCACCCAGGGTTAGTCACTGCGCCTCTTCTATGCCCCTCTTCTGCTCGGTTTTCGTGGGTCTTTCAGCTCTCGGGGGGTGTCAGGGGCTCCTCTGGTTTTGCCACCGATACAGCAGCTGCAATGCCTCCCCCACTTCTCTCTCTTTCGTTCTGCTGCTGCCAGCATCCCCCTGGACTAAGAAGCTCTCCATCGCCGTCCTCAAGCTGCGTGAGTCTGGTGATCTGGACTACCTGCGCAACAAGTGGTGGGAGAGCAGCTGCCTCCACAGGAGCAGGGACAGATGGAGCCCCCTGCAGCCCCAGGCTCTGGGCGGGCTCTTCCTTACTCTCGCAGTTGGCTTGGCCCTGGGAGTGATCGCAGCAGTGGTGGAGCTGTCAAATAAGAGCAGACATGCTGCTGGGCATGCAAAGGTACGTGGTGATCACCTCCCATCCTATGGACTCGCTGGGCTCTCACACTGCTCCTGCTTCTTCTGAGGAGAGCAGTGAGATGTGGGGAGACGCACAACGTGTTCCCTCTTCAAAGTGCTGAAATGTCAGAGCTGGGGCTGTGACAGTGGTGTCACCAGGGGAACAGTAACAAAATAAACCCCCAGCCCCCCTCCAAATATTAGGTAGAAACAGACACTGTAGTCCCTGGGCAACCAAAACACATTCCCATAAGCCGAGCGTGCACAGAGGGCTGGAGGTCATCAAGAACAGGTTTAGTCCCCAGTCAGGCTGCTCTGACAGGCAGGAAACCTCGAGTTAAGTGGAACTACACCAGTACCTGAACCTACACCCTCGTATCCTCAATCTCCACCTGTGGGATGGAGATTCATGACACAGACACAACCCCCCCACCTTGTTTCCTCCCCCTTTGTTTTTCAGAAGTCCTGTTGCTCTGTTTTCATCGAGGAGCTGTGCACGCGTCTCCGCATAAAGGAAAACGCAAGACAGAGCCAGGAGCCTTCAGGAAGGGCTAATGCTTAGGCGGCTCCTTTGCTGAAGGAACAGGTGCCTTTAGGTTTACACCAGATACTGTACTTCATAGGAACGGCATCGCTGGAGCAAGATGTTCTCCTGCACGCCTAGAGTGATAGCTTCCTAATTAACAAACACCCAGAGCACTGCGGGACTGGAGCTGGATGCACGAGAGAATGAAGCGGCTCAAAGATTTCAGTGGGCAGGGATAGAGTGTAAGCTGTTCACGAGGAGGGCAGGGAGGAGTGCACAGGACTGAGGTGATGGAGCCAGATGTAGTCTAGAAGTTCGCTAAGTACGTGAGTGCCTGTAGGAGTAAGTGAAGTGGGGTAGCTTAACAGGAGCTTGTGTTTACTAATTGCAGTAGGAGGTACAATCGAGGAAAGCTCTTGCCTGGCTGCTCTAGTCCAGATCAGCTACTCCAACCCTGCAGTTACAGACTGCTCTTCCTTACTGGAGGATGTTCTGCTGTTGCATCAACCCCCAGGGCAGGACGCAGCAACACTGCAGTGGCTGGAAAGCTGGGGAACTCTGAAGAACTGAGACTTGGGGCCTTGTCCCCTGTCAGTGTCCCAGCCCAGGACAAAGGTCACTGCTGAGCTAGAGCTGTTCTGTCCTCATTAACCTGACCAGGAAGTTTATAGGAAGAGGACTGACAGCTGCAGACCAGTACTGGAGGATGGAGTTGGGTAATCAATTACAGTCAATTAATTGACCTCCCAGTCAGTAATTTGCTATTCAGTCACTTAGAACAAGGTTACGGGGTGAGGGTGGAGGCAGTGAGTGATGGGGACTTTGCTGCATGTGCCAGTGTCTCCTTCGAGAGCAAGAGAATAACAGAGATAAAGGCTCCCTGTGCCAGAGATCTCAAGCTGCTTTTAATTTCAGAGCTGGCCTGGCTGTGTCAGGCAGGTGCCGGTTGGAAAGGTCTGCGTTCAATTCCTCTTTCAGTTGCACAGGAGAGGGAAAGCAAATCTGGTTACCTGGAAGTGGCTCTGAATGCAGTACAGGCACAGAGGGGCCAGTTCTGACCAGGCCCAGTACTGAAGGGAACAGGAACAGCAAGAGGAGAGGGTGATCCTGAACCCAGCCCCCTTGAGAGTAACTGAGAGAGACCCAACTTCCAGCTACTGCAGAGTAAGAGAGTCATTTCACCAAGTGCTGGTGAGTACCTGCTGTGACGGATCCGAGTCAGCCCATGCTGGTTTGCTAGTTAAAGGTTGATCAGACCTTCAATCGAGTGAAATGCAGAGAGCCTGAAGCGCTTTAGCTCAGTTTAAAAGCCACCCTGGAAGATGCAACAGAGTCACTTAGCACTCTCACAAACGATTCGGTGTGTGCCCCATCAGCACTGGCAGAGAGGTACCCGATAAAAGAGAGGATTCGTTGACATTTAAATATATTTCTATATGAATGTCTCACAGAACAGAAAAATAAAGTCTTTTCATCACAAATACTGCAGCATTAAAATAAACACTTACCAAAATAACCCATGAGTGATATACATATATATATTTGAGTGGGGGGGACTAGAGAGTGGATCATATTGTTGCTTTAAGTCACCAAAGCACAATATAAATACGCAATTTCCTGTGAACTCTTTTCTCTTCCCTGTTGTAATAAAAATACATTCTTTACAGTTAAAGTAAAACTAGTGCAAGTCCGTTCCCGCTGCTCCTGTTTCGCCCAGCTGCCCTCATCCGGATCATTTACAGGGCACTTCGTACTTAAAAATGACGCTGAATATCTTCCCCCCGAGGCGATCTGCGAGCCACGAGTTCTTGATCACGGCCAGCTTGAGGCTCTCGCACTTCAGAGCTGCGTAGTAGTTGGTGTGGATGGCGCGGCCCATGCCCTCGATGATAACCAGGTCCGTCTTCCGCTCTCTGACCAGCACAGCCAACCCTTTGTCCAGGCGACTGAAACGAGAGCGCTGCTTTAGGAACAGTCACCCCAGTCTCACAGAGCATTAGGGGTTGGAAGGGACCTCGCCAGATCATCTAGTCCAACCCCCGCCCCTTCCAGAGCAGGTGAGAGGGTGAGGATTTGACAATGGGGTAGGACAGGGAATTACTGCTGCCAGTGAACAGAAGGCTTCTGCTCAAGAGAACTGAAAGAGCAGAGTGGTTTTAAAGCATCGTGAACGAACATGGAGCTGGGGGAGCTGGGATTTCCCCGAGGGTTGGCTCTGTTTCCAACAGAGCAACTGATCAGGAGTTAACAGCTTAACCACACAAAACGCTTCTTAAGAGGGTTTCAGTCTCACACTGGATTTTCCACCACTAAGCTGTCACGAAGCTGACTGCATCACTGCACGCCAGCACGAGGACCAAGGTGCCCAACACCTGGAGGGCTCGAGTGCCACAAGAAGCCTGAACACAGACTCAACAGCTCGTGATGGCTGTGTGCAAGTGGTTCAGGAGGGTGCCTGAGAGACTCCCGAGTTCAGTGCCCAACACCTTGCTGCCAACAACCAACCGCCCGGTATTGGCCAGCGTTACCTGAGATCGAGACACGGCGAGCTGGAACCTGTCTGAACCAGCAGAAGCTTCTCCTCCTTCAGCGCCGATCTGTCAAAGAAAGGCACAAATCCGTTCAGGAGCCACTTGAGCAGGGCCAGGTGAAGCTGGGAAGAAGCCAGATGACAGCCATCATCTGCTCCACTTCCAGCGTGCGGACTGCAGACACCAAATCCCTGCTACACAGGAGCTTTTCCCCTGCTCTGTGCTGCATAAAACACGACCAAGAGCAGCGATGAACCTACTGGATGACGGGATCCATCGCTGCGATCCGTTCCGTAACAATCAGGGATTCGCTGTAGGTGACATCGTTTAGGGCAGGGCCAGAGTTACAAGCCAGGATCACCTGAGGGAAGGAGGTGATCAGAGGTCAGCGCTGAGTGCAGCCCAGCCTGCTGGCAGAGCTACTCGCCTGGTTCAATTCCCCACCGCCTGCTGTCCTTTAAAGGGAAAGACTGTAAGGCAGCTGTTTGGGGTTTTAAGTCATTACAGACCCTTACTGAGCAGGGTTAGGTCTGGCAGAGGCTCCCTTTGCCACCCTTCAGTCTATTTCAAATGACTGTGGTGTTCCAGGGAACTGGATTATTCCCACTTCAGATGTCTGCTGGGAGCTGGGTAACAAACCTCTCACCAGTTACCTCCGTTACACAGTGAAAACCACTTACCTCTGTCCCTCTAGACAGGAGCTCTCTGACAAAAGGAAAGACTCCTAAAATTATGTCTATTCCACTGTTATCTGCGAAAATTAAGGCACATTTATGAGGGGGGCCCTCCTGTAAGAGAAAACCAATGCGTTCAGGATTGAGTTCACCCTCCAGCAAACAGTCTGCTGCTTAGAGCTGCTCACTCCGAGACCCCACACTTCACACCCTGCGCTGACCGGCAGTTTTGGTTCTCTAGCAGCAGCTAAACTTGAACGCAAGAGCAGTCAGGGTCCCTGGCCTGGGTTCTCTACAGCAGCGGTTAACGTGTTGGTTACTGGGGGGGAACCTACCCTGGCAGCTGTTTTAAGTTACTGCTGTAGGGAGAACAGGATTCCCTTCTGCCAGGAAAGGGCAGGACGGACTGGTGGGGGCAGTGACGGCCTAAAATGAGAAGATGCTTCCTATTCTCCATTAACCTTTCAGTCTGCTCTACACCTGGATTAACGAGGCTTCAGTTGTCTCCAGATTCCGCCGGCAGAAGAATTTCCAGAGTGAGAAATGCTGAACTCCTACTCAAATGTTGCTTGGAGGCCCCTCCTTATCGAGATCAGCTGCTAATTTGGCTTTAAGTTCTAAGCCTGGATGATTTAAAACCGGCTGCTCCCATCAAACCTTCTGGCTGTCACAGACACAGATGACCACAAAAGCTTTTCAATTAACCTTAATTAATCAATTAGCGGAGCTGTGATCTCTCTTACTGATAAGGTAACTGCTGTCAAGAAACACCTGAGTGACTGCTGGGTTTAACTTGGCTACTCAGATGGAGGAACCATCCAGATGTTACATCTGCACCAGAGTTTTCCACATCCTCTGGGGTTAGCGGGACAGAACTGAGTGCCCTGGACACACGGTGGTGGCTCTGGGACAGCTCTGAAGACAGCTGAGCTCCAAGGAATTCAGCAGTGAAGCTGGAAAGGTAATGAGGTCACATGAATTCCTTTTGTCCCTTCCTCTGTGGCTGCAGCTAAATTACTGGGTCTGTTCCTGAACTGATTTTGAGGGGTCTGAATGGAGTTCTGCGAGCCCAGGACTTTGAGGCAGGTCTATGATTAAGGTGTTGAATTACCTTCAGTCGCTCTATCCACTGACTGTAGGAATCTTCCAACCAGGGACGCTCTGTGTCACAGACAAAATCGTGTTAGTGCTTCTCTCAGGCAGAGTAGTTCATAGAATCCTTAGGGATTGGAAGGGACCTCGAAAGATCATCCAGTCCAACCCCCTGCCACAGCAGGATCCCCTGGACCAAGTCACATAGGAACAGATCCAGGCGGGTCTGGAAGGTCTCCAGAGAAGGAGACTCTACAACCCCCCTGGGCAGCCTGTTCAGTGCTCCGGGACCTTCCCTGGGAAGAAGGTCCTGCTGATATTGATATAGAGAAGCAGAAGGTGGCTCTTTACAGATACTTAAGCATCTGAGCTCCGGTTCTGCCTGTTAAATGTGTGGAGTCAGAGTTCCTGAGCTCATTTCACACCACCCTGTATCTCATCCTCTCCTTCCCTCCCACAGGAACACAATTCCCAGTTCCACCCACCACCCCCCAACTCCCTCTACCTTGTAGTTTTGACTTGGCTTCCTCAAATCCGAACTGCGGCTCAGATTCCAGAACGCTGTTACCAGGAAAGGAACAAAGGGGATGCAGTTCAGTCTCCTCATCTCCCAGAAATACAGTTCAAACAGTTTGTTAGCTCAGCAGTTTTACTGGTACTGGTTGTCACAGGGAGTGTGGGTCTGTCCGGTGGCTGCCTGACAGTCTGTGCTTGCGTTAAAAGCAACAGGCTCAGCTCCTTCGCAGCGATCTTACGCTGAAGGACAGAGCTGCAGCAGTGAGCCAGCGTCTGCAGTCAACAGGCTGCAGGTGCCAGACACTGATGGGTCTGCAGGCCAGGATGCCTCTGGTTGTGCGCTATAACCTCTGCAGGGTCCAACAGGGCTCTGCAAAGTCTGATCTGAAGGTTGTTCCATAGAAGATGGGGTGGTTTTGAAAAGGAATTCAAGTAACCAGACAGGGGTTTTTAAAGCTACTGCTGTTGGCTGTGTGTGGTGAAGCAGCCGCAAACTCGTGGATGGCGGGCGGTGAGGATTTACCCAACGGGATGGCTGGAGTCCCTGCTAAGGCTCCAAACGCCCAGGCCTCATTTTTAAACACCTCCCCTTCATTTAATCAGAGGGGAAAACTCCTCAAATATGCAGGAAGGGCAAGGAAGCGTCGGCTGGAAAAGAGCATCCCCCTCTTGTGCTCTCTCTCAGCTCTGTGTTAGCTGCCCCCCACAATTGGAAAATCACAAACAGTTCTGGACCGACAGCACTTTCATCGCTAAATGAGTTTGAGGCTGCTGTCAGGACAAGGGAAAGGCTCTCCAAATGGTGCCCAACAAATCCTGAGCACTCTGATCTGTGTCAAGAGTCACCAAAAGTGACTACCAGCCTCACCCAGGGCTCAGAGACTCTCTGCTGCCATACTGGGACAACAGGAGGTCGCACAGCAGCGATGCCCCTACACTAGGCAGGAGGTACAACACACACCCAAGAGCAGTGCTAAGAACCTGCTACAAGCGAAGCAGCCAGGCTGGAACGTTCAGTGCTCTAAACCTTCATTCCAACACTCACGCTGTGACTGGCTGCCAGCACTAAAGGCTGCAAACACCAGCTCGTAGATGAACAACCAACATTTGATTAAGGTGAAACAGGCTACAGTTAAGTTGATGCACTCAGGTGGTTTTTTAATACTAAAAAGAACAACCGGATATTCTGGGTCTTAAAAGGGTGCTGTGAAAACATTTAACACCTACTCTGAGACTGCTTTTGCTCCCCAGTCAAAGACATTCCCCGCAAGAAGTCCTTTCACCAGAGCAAACTGCCTCTCCTCCCAGCCTAATGAATCCAAAGATTCGATTACGCTCTGAAAACATTTTAAGGCTATGCCATTTTCTTTCTGCTTTACCTGTAAGAAAGACACGAAACGTTGGGATTTATAGACAAAGAGTTCTTACCCATCATCGGCTGTCTCAGTCCCAAGAGCACGTTCAAGCATTCTCCTCTACGTTCATGGCCTCTAATGGACCAACAAGTTACTGTTATCAGCGTGCTTAGTACCAACAGGAAAGAGATTCCTGGGGTTCTAACAGAAAGCTTCGTTAGTGCTGGGGTAGCGTCTGCGGCCCAAGAATTACTTTTCTTAGCAAGTCTGAGGCGCAACAGATCTTGAGTCGAGTGGGGAATGGGAGTGGGCACACAAGGAAACCTGTGAGCAGCAGCATGGTCCATCAAACCCAGGGTGTTACCACACCAAGGCTTCCCAGCAGCAGCTCTACCCACACTGTAGGGAACAAATACTTCTAAGAACTAGAGATTCTCAGTTTGTCTATGCTCCAACCCAGCCACTGAGTACATCCCGAGCTACAGAAGTCGTGAGGAACGCTCTTACAGACAGCAGGGAATGAATCCAGGGCAGTAGGGAGGAAAGCAGAACCATTTCCATAGGAAAAAAGGGTCTTGAACTCACGCGTTGTCCACGCTGTAAAGCAAGGACTTACCTTCGAGTAGGGATCCGGGAAGTTGAACTCATTCAGACAGTGCTCCCTTGTGTCCAAAAGGCTTCTAACTGTTAAGGTACCATAGGCACTTGGAGAGGGGAGAAGGGGGGGGAGAAGAGATCAACTACTTCAAACAGAAAACACTTCTCCTCCATAACTCAGCACACACCACACTCGGACTGAGAAGTCTTCACACGTGCTGAACAGTCTCCAAGTGGAAAAATCTACTCCACACATTACTGAAGTACAGAGGGGAAACATTCCGAGCGCAGTCAGACACTCCAACAAACAGGTAACTGCCTGTAACTACCATCTCGTCGCTTTTAATAATGAGTTCTCTGCCCAGACAGAATTCTTCTGTCAAATTCCAATAACAAATGAGATCTGAAGTCCTGTGCAGAGGGTCTGCCGCTCGGCACATCAGCCTGCTGCAGCCTGCAGCCTTAGCCTCAGTCTGCTCTGCTTTGTAACTTCATTAGCTCTCATTTGGCTTTTAATTTGCTCTGCTCAACTGCAGTGGCGGGCGATGGAAAAAGAGAAAGCGGAGACACTTACAATGGCTGCTGCCTAAGCGTCTGGAGCTTGTTCCAGTACTTCTGTCGGAACTTTTCAGCCCTCTCCGCTGCATCCGGCGAGTCTGGCTGACTGGCTGCAGCACGTTTTGCTACCTGGTGGAGAGAAGAGGCTTTGAAAGCACCTTTAAAAGCCTGAGAGGAGAAGAGTGTTTCTGCCTTTGAAGGCATTGGAAATTTCCTGAGGAGGCTGGGCCAAAGCCAGACGCCTCTTAACAGGGGAAAGCGGAGATGTACTGACACACAGGCCTGACCCGGTGGGACATTCTGCTGAGGGGGTTTTCTTTGCTAACTACTTGTGCCATTCATACACACCAATCCCAGGCAAGAGGGCAGGGCCTGACGCTGCCAACAGAGGGTTAGGCTGGATGTTAGGAAGCCCTTCCTCAAGGAAAGGGTGGTTAGACACTGGACTGGACAGCCCAGGGAGGTGGTGGAGTCCCCATCCATGGAGGTGTTGAAGGACAGCCTGGCTGTAGCTCCTAGTACCATGGTCTAGCGTACTGGGGTGATGTTAGGTCCTGAGCTGGGATGGATGATCTCAGAGGTCTTTTCCAGCCTCAACTGTTGTGTGATTCTGTGATATGAGAGTACTGTGTGAAGTTTACCCCATCCAGTGCCTCTTCGAAGCAGGTGAGCCAGTATTTCCTGGCCATGGCGTCATCCGTGAGGTCAACAGTGTCTGGAATATAGGTGGATGGATCTTTCAGCAGCGGCAGGTTAACCAGCGGTCTCTCCAACCTATCCATTTCAAGCATGTCAAACTAGGTGAGAGCGAAAAGATTCGTTAGAACTTACTCCAAAATGGATTCATTAACAAATTAACCCAGTACAAGGGTTACAGAAGTCCATCCACAGTTAGGGCTGAGTGATTAGCAGACAAGGATATCGATTTCATGTTGAGAACTGGCTCTAGGCCCTTTCTTTTACTGTTTCCTGTCCCCTCCTCCCCAGTGCTGTCAGAGTGGATGGACAGTCAGGTTCCCAGTGCTGCAGTCTCTTTGCAGAGGCACAATCAAACCCCCAAACCTCTGCATAACACCTTGAGAAAACACTACTTGGGATCAAATTTCTAAGGACAGAGATTAAATTCATGTGAAATGCACAGAGTGAGGCAGCTCTGCAGAGTCTGCTCTCTTCTCACCTCTAGAAACACCCTGTGCACGTTTGTTTTGCTCAACTGTCTAACTGCACGGCGATTGAGAATGCTGGGACTAAGTGAAGTCCCATCAAGCCATCTCACACGAGACAGAACACCACATCAGTCACTTCTTTTGGCAGGCAGGAGTCCCCGGGGGCAAGAAGCAAGGAGTCTGAGAACAACCATCTGTTTTCAATCCCCGTGGCTAAGAGAAGGTACTTAGTTCAAGAAAAGACAACCACATACTGTACCACTCCTCGTTCTCTGCATGGGGTAAACGTCAGGGGATGTGCTCATGAGACCAGAACTCCCAGCATAGTTCTCTCCCCAGCTATACTGATTTGGATCTAGAAAAGAGAAAGACAGAGACACATAATCTGAAAAGAAAACTGAAGACACTCCCGTGAGTCAAGTGAGCATCTCTTCAGAGAAGCTGCTTCACTACAAAAGCACTTGCCCCTGTCTCCATCAGCAAACATCCTTTCCCCTCTAAACCCCAGAAGAAGTGTTTCAGCACTCGGTCAACTATGTGGCTCCAAAGAGCTTCAACCTCACTGAGACACAAGGCAAAGTTCTAGAATACTTCTGGTTCTTAACCCCCTTTCTTTGCCCTTAAGGCTGCAACCAGCACAGATCAGGTGATCTTATTCCTCAGGCTGGGTCTATTCTTGATAACAATAGAGTTACAAACCTACGGGAGCAGTGTGACTTCCATATAAAGTTACTTGGAGTTTGAGAGAGTTTAACCAAGTCCTGATGAACAGGACTTGCTGTAGAAGCAACGTCTTTAACTCCTCAGAGTGAGTTCCTTGCTCACTTCTACACGAGGGGGATGAAAGGGATTCCACATCCATTATTCTGAGGTATAGTTGATACTTCAGATAACTGAGGACCATTAAAACCCCTCTGTCCGTTCCACTGTAACTAATAAACTGACTGCCTTGGAAACAAAGCAAAACACCCATGTGAGAACTCAGCCAGAGCACCCTACACCCAAGGAGTACTGGACAGAGGCGTCTCATCCTTCATTAACATCAGTGAGGCTGATGATGAGCAGAGTTTCGAGATGCTGGTCTTCTTCAGTACTCAAAGTCAATTCAGAAGAGGGGGAAAGCTCTCACAAACCACATTTCCCCAGTCTGATTTAGAGCTCTGACTGCTCTTTGCAGAAAGGCAGAGAAGAGAAAAGCCAAATCCTGCTGGCTTTTCAGAGGTGAGCAGGAAAAGCAGTGAGAAATTAACACGTCCCTGCCAGAACACATCAATCCAAAGCCCAGCATCTGTGTGTGTTAGTGCCAAATGTATTCACTTAGGCAACGACTTACATGCAGCCTCTTAAAAAAGAGAAACTTGGACATTACACTGACATTTCAGAACACAGCGTATACAGAACATAGCAGTGCTGTACTTACTGTCTTGTTCAGCTCCTTTTAAAAATGCCCCAATGGCTCCCAGGTAGCCTTCATGTCTCAGGAACAATGCCTGAACCTCTCCCTGCCACAATATGAAACATTGCAATTGGATGGTCCCTGGTGGCTAGCACGTACTTCGTTGACACTAGTTTTTACAGGTAAATTGAATAGAAACAACTAGAAGATGGCAATAGTCATCATTTTCTAACACATTCAGTAACTTTAAAGGTGCTTCTGAAACACAGCTGCAGGAGGAACTGCTCACATACATCATTCCACAGTCATTTAACAGCTGGGGGGGAATAAATACATGCATGGTTGCCGGGTCTGCTAAGCCCACACAACCGGAGAAGCAGAGGGAAGCCTTCCCTAGGAAAGACCACAGCATCAACCCATGAATATTCAACTCCTCTTGCTTGAGCAGGCTGGAAATGCAAGGTCATCTGACTTCTAAGTCACCAGCGTCGTGTGTGCCACTGTGCACCCAACACATCTGGGGTGCTGCTCGTTATTTCATGACACTGCTCAGCACTCAACCACACACACTCTGTACCCTACCCCTCGGCAAGCGTTCCCCCCATTAGGTTGTTAAAACAGCAGGAGTGCTGGGGGAACAGAACAGCCTCCCAGCAGCAGGGTCCCTCAGCTCCCTTCTCCAAAGGGCCAACAGCTACCTCTGAGAGAACGGCTGCAGGAACAGCTGACGCTGAGGCAAGCTGCAGGAAAAGATCAGCTACGGCTCATGCCGAGGTCTGGAGTTGAATCGCTGCTAAAACTATTCTTACAGCAACCTCCAGCTGCAGTCTGGCAGCAGATTTCTTGAGACCCAAGGAAGTTTTACAGAAAGGGATTGAAAAGGTGAAATAAAGTAGGGGGGGCAGTGGCAAACAGGAGTCTCTTTCCTGAAGCACTGAGATGAGAAAAAAATATCATGTCATCCACTCTGTGAAACTGAAAGGGCAGGAGCTAATCTGCCTGTGACCTCTGGGACTGGAGCAACTTTCTAATGAAAACCCTTCAGGATTTCCCACAGCTTGAAAACCTACACAGAGCCCCAGCTTTACTGGGGCTGGGGGGCTTTGTTTTGAACGACAATCAACCAGCAAAAAGCAACCCCTGCCTAAAGCACTAACTATCTCAGCAGAACAATCCCACACTGCATAGCCTGGGGGGTGAAAAGAAATAGATGCAAGTCAGCAAGAGGAATTGAATAACAATGGCAGCTCTCTAAGAAAATCGTGAAAACTCATTACTTGGCAGCTACAGGACAGAATGTCAATCAAAAAATAATAATAAAGACAGAGAGAGAAAAGGAGGGTGGGAGGGAGAGAGAAAAGAGAGGCCAGACAGAACTCCCAGGCATGTCACATCGATTGTACCCCTCCCACAAGAGATCTTTACAGCCCTGCTTTACCTCCCTAAAGAGCAGCCCCTAAGCTTCCTTCGTGGGCAGATTAATTTATTAAAGTCTCTCAACAACCTAGGAAGGTACTCAAACACGTGACTGTACTGCTAGGAAAAGCTCTGCTTCCATTACCTTGGAGAAGAAGTTGATACTGTAGGTTATTGTGCGCATGGTAACGGGGTGACCCCGGATAAAGAATCCTCCGAAATAGATTTTATCCAGGTTATGGAGCTTGGCGTAGAGGCAGGCGAGCTGACCGATGTCATTGCTGATCATGTGCAGTAAACTTTTTGCCATGTCTTCTTTGGAAAATTCTTGGAAGGAAAGAAATAGCAAACCAAAGTAAAACACGGCTGATGAGCTCAGGAAGTAACAAGTAGGAGTGTGTGTTCTGTTGAAGATACCGTGAAAAAGCCCTCTGAGAAACACTGCTTGAAAAGCAACCTGCTTGAAAGGCCACCAGCAAACTGCAGCAACTCCCATGTCACTGATTCACACAATGATCGAGGCTGCCAAAGCCCTCTGCGCACAGCCTGCCCAGCCCCTAACAGCACCACAGCAGCCACCCCAGGGCGCTCAGGGCCACAGCCAGGCTGTCCTTCAACACCTCCAGACACGGGGACTCCCCCACAGCCCTGGGCAGTCCAGTCCAGGCTCTGAGCACCCTTTCCCTGAGGAAGGGTTTCCTAACAGCCAACCTAACCCTCCCCTGGCAGCTTCAGGCCCTGCCCTCTCATGCCTAGGAGAAGAGTCCTACTCTCACCCATCTACAACCTCCCTGAGTCTCCTCCAGACTAAACACCCCCATCTCCCTCAGCCTCTCCTCATCAGACTCTCTCCCTTTCTTCTCTCCAGGAACACAGGTTCTGCCATCTTGACCCGAGAGGCACCACCAGGATTTTATCACAACACTGCAAACAAAACTGCCAGAGGTTCTTCTGTGGCCCCTGCATTTCTCACAGGAATGAAGGAACACCAGGTTAACAGACAGCTGTTCTCCTTGTTTGCCCAGACAATCACACACAGGCACTGAGGTCTGCAGCGTGGAAGGGGATTCCAGATCACAGTTTTAATCCATAAAATCCTGTGCAGGCAGAACACCATGCAGACAAGATCATGGAAAGGACTGCTGGTTCTCACCCAGCTCTACTTGTTAGATCATCACTAACATCAGCTGCCTCAGGGCCACAGGAGGTGGTTTCCCATCTCCTCATTAATTTCAAACATTGCAGAGTAACTGGAGCAACTCAAGCAGAGCTCTAAGTGCCCTTGCAGCCCCTCTGAGCACAGCAGGGAAATGGGGCAGGATAGATGTGTTTCTGCTGCTGAAGGCGCTATTATTCCATCCGTTTGAGCATTCACAAGACTTCAGCACAGGCAGCACCTCCACCCTGCCAGGCAACACTGAGTGCAGAGCACAGCTCAGGGAGATCTTTTATACCGGTACCTTTATCTGCTGTAGTGGATTTCCCGAAGCTGCTGGCTATCAGATTCCCACTGAGCCCCAGGGTCTGGTAGGCACCTCCATACACATCCTTCACCAGCATGTCCACATTGGTGTGCTGTCCCTTAGAAGCCAGCTGCAGCAGTTCATCAAATTTCTGAGGATGAGAAGCAGTTACTGCAGCTTTCCCAGACACCCATGAACTCATCCAGAACCCCTGACTGAAGCCAGGGATTTTGGTTTCTCAACCCCACCAGCAAAAGGTAACTAATTTCTAATGAAAAGGACTTCTCCAGAGTCCATCTGACAGCCCGATTTTAAGTGGAGCTCATTTACTGATCACCAGCACAGTCATTCATGTCAGTTATCTGCAAACAATTTGCTCAACTCCCCCTGAAAACTAGGAGATGGATCAGCACATGTGAAGTAGTCACAGCCTGCTGCATCTCCTATCTTGGAACACAGTCAGAAACACAGTAACTGAGAGCAAACAGAATATCATCTTCTTGAAGCACAACAGGGGGAAGGAGTTTTAAACCCAAGAGACTCAAGCCTGCCCTTTACTGTCGCAGAAATGCACTGCCTGCCAAGTCTGCTAACCCTAGTTTCTTCTACACAATCAGACAGAATGAAAAGACGTCTGTTACATCCTAAGGTTTCTTTTTTAAGAGCACCAAACAAACCCCTGCTAGCACGTGTCTTCCCTCTGACATTTCCCTACTCAGCGCGTATGTAACGGTAGCTTTTCCTCCAGGGCTGACATTTAGGGACACCTATTTACGCCACGTGGATCGCTGAGACGGGAAAAAACCCAGCATGATTTCAGAGCCGAGTTAGGCAGCACCAAATCGGGCCTTTCTCTGGCAGATCACCAACTTGGGACGAAACCCCAAGAGCCAGAATTCCTCCTCTCTCTCTACCCCCAGCCGTTGTGCAGTAATTGGGTGCTCTCAGCTTTGATTCTGCAGATATCACAGGAACCAGCTAGCATTTCATGTTGAGAAGCACAGAGTGTTAACGGGCCACTCTGAGGAGGCTAAGTGCTACACTGGAGATATTACCTCTCCTTGGTAACAAACTCCTTCAGTCCCCCAGGATGGTGATTTTGCCACTGCTGGGCATCTTGCCCTTTCTGTCCCTGTACTCTACCAGAATCTTGTGGCATTCAGTTTCCTTTTACACACTGCTAGTGTTGAAAACAATCAACCCGAGTCAGGGACTCGGCCCTGTTACCTTACACCTACACCTGTCACCTTAGAGCACGAGTACCTAGAGGGGAGCACTACCACCACCCCAAGCACTGCAGAACTGCCTGTTCCGTTCTGCACGAGGGCAGAAATTCTCTGACTGAAAGGTAAAGCCCCTCCAAAGAGCCAACTTTTTTCCACCTTCAGCTACACTACTGCTTTCCCATACAATTATTTCTCTGTATTCCAAGAGTTAGGCATTCCAGCATTTCTAGCTTCCTCTTAGCATCTCTTTTAACCCCCAGTCCATTAAATCTGACCCTCCGGTACCTTTGTTTTTGTGAGCAGCGCCCCAAGACCCCAGAAGGTTCCACCTCCAATTGAGCTCCCTCCAATCCATTCAAATTTGTCTTCTGTTTCTACCTGGCAATAAAACAAGGCAGATTGGTCTAGAAAGTCCCGTTATACCCATAAACACAGTCTGATACAGGGTTTTGAACAGCAGAATTAGCATGGGTGGAACTATTTAGCTAGGTAAACACCAGGCAAGAAATTCTCCAGAGATCCACAAGCAGCTGCTGCAATCGTTGCACTGAATTCTTGGCCAATAATCCTAAACACAGAGATAAAACTGCTCTGATCTGACAGCTTCTGTTCTCAGCAGTTAACGCAGTAACTTCCCTCAACATGAGATTGTTATGAAAAAGGAACTGTGATGATGAATGGAAACTAAACCACGTTATTTCCACTGGCAGCTTTGTATTAACCAAGGACCAACAGTTACAAATCTCTGACAGCAAGATGTCTGTGATCACCTATCCAATTCTACAAGAAACCATTTCAGCCACGACTCACCTTCACTATAGAAACCCCAGAGCCAATATTCACCAGTAAATAGGGGAAAATATTGGGGTGATTCGTCTGAAATCGGAATTCTGTATCTGAATCCTTCTGGTAGGCAAACACCTCGTGAGGTATGTTCCTTAGGACGAAGTTGCATCCTTTAATTAGGCAGGTCATTACATCTTCTTTATCTACTCTGAGGGAAAGGGGGAGAAGAGAACCCTTACATCAAGGTCACAGTGCAGCGAGGCGATTTTTAGCACCTGTAAAACAGGAAACACTAACCCTCCCCAAACGTGGTAAAGGGCCAGGTCTCTTAAGACAGGAAACACTGCTGCTCAACCACCACACCAGAACACACCGCCCCATGTGGAGCTGTAGTTACACAGGAACTTTAATCTCAGATTAATCATGGTGTCAGTGAATACTCCTGCTCCCTTCTGCCTGTTCAAGCTCTCACTCTAGTGCCGTGGTGTTCAGCCGAGCAATAAAGAATCAGCACAGAATCGTTTAGGATGGTTTAAGTCATGAAACTCATGTGGAAAACAATCTCATAGATTCATTTCCTAATTGCCTACTGATGTGTGTAAACCTCTGTATCTTAGGTGATGACACTCATTTATAGTGGAGTCAAAACGAGTTATGTGAGCTAGCCTTGCTGAACACCAAATACACAGCTCAACTCATACTGAATGCCTTGTGCTTGTCAGCACGGTGCTGCTGTGAGGGCCTGTGCATCAATGAAGTACTTCATGACCCAGGGAAAAGCTAACATGTGGGAAGGGGGGAAATTGCCTCCTTGTCTTGATTATTTGGTACTTAGTTACAGCCAATAAGGTACTGCTTGAAAAAAGCGAGCAGGATCTTCTGGTCAGAGGAAGAAGGTAATTTGCAAGTGTAGTATAAAAGGTGAACTCAGGTCCTCAAAGAGCAAAGAATGTACTGCAGAGAGCTGCTCTGAGGTTCTTCCCTGAAAAGACCAGGCAATGTTTTATGCTGGGGTAAGTTAATTATCGTTTATCTATATTTACAGTAGCTTTCTAGCACGTGGTGGTTGAGTAACATGTTTGAACAGTACCTTTGTGAGGCTGTAAACTCATGAAGCCACCCTTTAGTTGCAGTATGGGTGGCTGGTGGAGGCAGCTGGGCAAAGAAGAAAGTCAACTACTAAAAGTCTCAAAGGAGAAACACAATCCCATAGGTTTAAAACAGTTTCACTTACTTCAACCCCAGCTTCTTCTCGATAAGGTCTTTGAATTTATAGGCACCACCACCAGTGGCTTTGATGACTTTTGTCTCTGTGTTCACCAGATGGTCTTTGATGAAGTCTAGGCAGGTTTCAATGTAAGTGTTCTCAAACTTAATAAAGTGCAGTCGAGCTGTTATCTCCTCCTGGACTGAGATTTCATACAAAGGTTCGTTTTCTATGTCCTTGAAAAGAGGAAAACAATTTCTGATAGCATTTTGAATGATCTTTCCTGAGAAACAAGGTGTTAAACTCAGCTACCGAACATCAATACCTCTCCCTTGGGGCTGTGTTAATGCTATTAAAACACATTCCCAGCTACTCTAGAAGAAAAAATATAGCTCCAGTAGATCTTGGCTCTCCTTTAGTGGAAAGTACTCAGAATTTTTCAAGTGTTAGACATGCAGGAGTTATCTCTGCACGAGAAGCTTTACATTACTTGTGCGCATGGGGTTTTCTTAACTTTGCTTACCCATCCAGAAAACAACTAACTAGCAATTCAAGCAGTTCCAAGGGAAGGGAAGTGATGGAGCTGACCTGTGTATGGGCTGCACAACCCCAAAGCCCCACTCTCAGTAATAAGAGTATGTGTGATGTGTCATTATGTTTAGATCTAGGGCTACACGAAGGCTGTGAAGGCAAAATTAATTGGCAAACCCATGCTCACAGCTAATCTCCCCTGAAGCAGAATCAAGGGTTACTAGCAGGTGCAGCACAAGTGTTTAGGGATGGCTGCTGGGGTTGGAAAACACTAGAACCTGTGTTTATGGTGAACACTACCTTTATAAACACTTTATATGTGTATTTCTTGTATTTAATGTTTCTAAACATTACTGTTTATAAACATGGTGACAACTCGCTTCAGAGAGGCAGGCATTAGAGAAAACTAAAGCTGTTAAGAAAGCTTTAGATGGAGTTCCAGGTGTTACTACTTTTCTACTATAAAAAGCAGGTCTAGCTCTGCATTCTTAGGAGCTGACTGCATGCAGCTGATGAATGGCAATTCTCACCTTTCCTGAATGATCAAAGGATCTCACTCTTGCCACCTTGTGCTGCACAGTGGAGTAATAAGCCAGCTTGGTTAATGAACCACCTATTAATCAAAAAGATGACAAGTTAGGATTAAAGCCTCACCTTACAGCAAACACTCCACTGCCCTATAAGCAAGTGTGATCAAAAAACACAGCACAGGCAAGTGAAAAATAATCAGCTAGTGCTTATCACTTGCCTCCTTAATAGAGTTCTCACCTCCTCTACCCAGTGCTCAAACTGCAAACGCTTTGCAGCCTGCAGAAGAAAACGGGCAGCTCTCTCCTGTTTGCAGGTCAGCCTGGAGTGATCCCTGACAGGTGATTATAGTCTCAAAAAGCTATAAAGCTTTACTTCAGATCTGATTTCACTCTACTAGCCCATGCTCTGAAGTGTCTAAAACACAAACTCTTCTGCCAGCTCATTAAGGTGAGGAGTTTTCTTAGCTTTCCTCTTCTTTTAAAAAAAGAATCAACTGAGTAGCTTTGTGCTAATGGGAAAACCTTCTCCCCACATAACTTGCTTGTGTTGCAATGACATACTGTTTGATAACGATACAGATGTTTCAGCCATTAATTTCTCACCAGATAAATGCTATCTAAAGCTATGCTTTATACATTATCCCCTTCCTCTCTCAGGTTTTTAAATACTTAAATCCATTCTGAACACCAGCTGAGACATGTAACTAGGCTTTATGACTAATCCCACAACTCTAATTCCAGTCTGACCCACAGAAAGAACCAGTTCCAGCTGTTTGAACAACAGGCATGAACGAGGTGCTTCCAAAGGAGTTCAGAGGTGTAGTGATGTTACAAGACTGTTGATTACAGTGCGTATATTCTCCTCACAACACAGTCAGCCCACACCGGTCAGAGCAATGTTTAACTAGAGGACTTATCAAGGTTTGCACCGATATTACGTGGTACTGAGGCTGAACAACACTCTTCCTCCTGTCTTTTCCACTACAGAGTTCCTAGGAACCACAAAATAGGAGCAAAAGGTGTGACCTGGCATTTATGGTCCCGTAGCTCTCTACAGGACAAACGTTTATCCCTGCTGGAGTGAAGCTGCTGCTAACAGGCTTAGCTCAACTGCATCCCAGCATCACCTCCTCCCACCAGTAAACTCCCTTCTGTGATCCTCCAGTGTCACTTGGATGTGCTTGTCCCTTGGTGTGGGCTGTCACACACCGCCCAGGACTGCTGTGTGCTCAGGCTTAGGGTAGGACAAGCAGAAAGAAGGGCGGTCTGGGTTAGGTGTAAGAACATTCTTCACTGAAAGGGTTGTCCAGGCTGCCCAAGGTGGTGCCGGAGTCCCCGCCTCGGTGTGGTGCTCAGGGACNTGGTGCCGGAGTCCCCGTCGGTATCTAAAACGCCTCGGTGTGGTGCTCAGGGACACGGGTTAGTGGTGACCTGGCAGTGCTGTGTGAACGGCTGCTCTCAATGTTCTTCAAGGTCTTTTCCACCCTAAAGGCTTCTGTGACACTGGGGGTGACTGGGGCCGCCAAGGCCACTCGGCTGCTGTCGCAGGCCCCGGTCATGTCATTTCCCTCGGACCCCCAACCTCCACAGCCCCTTGCCGGGCCGGGACAGGGGGGAGCAACACTCCTCCCCAGCACCTCACCCCCTCCTCCTTCCAGCTCTGTGTCCGGAGCCCGGGGAAATGCTGGGGACCCACCAGGGCGAAGCGGGACGGAGGATCCG
>VZRI01003169.1:601817-616307 GCA_013397515.1 Upupa epops
GCTACTACTACCGGTGGTGGTGGTGGCGGTACCGCTGCTGCTACCCCCGCCTCGCCCGGCCCGCTCCGCCATTTTGAAGCCGCCCGGCTGCCCGGCCGGGCCTCATCAGTTGTGCGGGGTCTGCGCGCAGAGCTGCGGGAGGGCGAGCGGCGCAGGCGGGAGGAGCCTGCGGGGAGCTGGCGCATGCGTGCGGGCCGGGCACAGCGCCTGGCAGCGGNGCCCCTCTCCAGGACTCAAGGTTAACTGAAAGTGTGTTTGGAGTGGGGGGTAAGTGTTCCTCCGCTCACTCTTGCTCTGACTTAATTCTCAACAAGTCTTCAAATTTCCCAAGAATCTGCCTCACAAATCAAAAAGAGGGGAGATTCAGATTTTGGGAAGAAATCCCTCCCCGTGAGGCTGCTGAGGCCCTGGAACAGGTTGCCCAGGGGGGCTGGGGCTGCTCCATCCCTGGCAGTGTCCAAGGTCCAAGCTCTGGGCACCGTGGTCTGGTGAGAGGTGTTGCTGCCCGTGGTAGGGGGGTTGGCACTGGGGGAGCTCTGAGTTCCCAACCCGACCCCTTGTGTCATTTTCACTTTGCCTTGTGAGCACTAGGGATTGATGTTTCATAGCTGTGTGCTCTCTGCTGTGGAAACCAGCATCGCAGAGGCTCCCAGTGGGCACAGAACTGGTGAGGCGATTAAAATACTGACTTGGAATAGCTTTGCTGTTACTGACATCTTTGTCTCCTGCCCTTTAACCCAGAGAGCACAGGGAAATCAGCTGTGCAATCTACCCGAGAAAGAAGAACTGGCTGTGTTTGTTCAAGGAGAATTTTATTCATTTTTGCAGCAGTAAAAGCTTCAGCCACTTCCGAAATCCAAGATCACTTCTACCACAGGTCATACAGTTCGTGCAGCTCACACGTAACACATCACAACGTCCTCCAAGGACGGTAACAACTCCGCGTTGTCCCCACCGTAGGGTACCAGAGAACAAATACAATCTGTACAGCCTGCCTTTCATGAAAGACTTCGACAAATACCTCTCGTAAAGACGACACAGCCGCAACTTCCTTTCCTATAAGGACATAAACCAGAGCGTTTGCCTTTATAAAAGGCGTACACATCCTCACAGACAGCGCTCTGCCTCCGTGAGCAAGACATCCTGAGGAATTTCCTCTACGTCGCTGGAGTTATGGTTTGACCATTGTCAGAGCGTGCTCAGTACTGCCTACAAATATCATAGAACCCGTGGTGGCACCGCAGGAAAGCCAGGATTTCAAACGTGTCCCGTCAGGACTAGCTGCTCTGCTTGAGACACCCTGTGGCTGCAGCCAGACAGTCCCGGTGGGGATAGCTTGGGACACCTGGGGAGCCTCAAGTGGAGCAGGTTGGAGGATGAAGATCCTCCTGAGCAGGCACTTTTGAAATGACTAGACTGAACGTCTGAGAAGTCACTGTTTCCTTGACAGATGCACACGCACACACACAACCTCACTAAGGTTAAGAACGGTCGGCGTTCCCTTCCGAACGCCTCGCGGTCCTCCTGGCAGGAGGAGGATTACATCTCGCATTCTTTTAGAATAACCCTCTGTCCACACAGTGGGATCGTTTCAGTCCTTCTGGAAGAAGGGGAGCAGACATCCGAGCAGAGTGGTGCTCTGCAGAAGGAAAACATCTTCCCTACTCATGAGAGGAGTGGGGGGACTCATAGGGGAAGTCACAGTCTCCTCTGGAGTACAAGCAAATGTCCAGGACAACACGAGTGACCTCTTGGTCTACCAAGGCCTCCAGAGGCTGCAGGAGGGTTTCAGTGGCGCTTGCTTTGCTGGGGGCTGGTGGGTGGAAGCGGGTGCGGGAGAAGAACCAGAGTCCTTTGGCACTGCTTGTGACCTCTGGAAGTGGCAGATGAGCTTCAGCCGGGTTTCAGTGCTTGCTGAGTGGAGAGACAGGAACTGCAGAGCTTCCTTAAGGCACCAGGCGTACCCCTCGCAGTAATCCTGCTGCAGGCTCTTGGCTGATGCTGCAAAAGCTGCAAGGGCGGAAGAGGAGAGGAGCGTTACACGGGGAGACTCAAGAGTTTTGCCGAGAAGGGTGGCATTGCGCTCAGGGGGACTGTACTCACCTCGGCTGTATTTCAGGTAGCTCACGGTCATCTCCAGGATGTCGGCTTTCTCCAGCTTGGAGTTGGGCTGGTGCCTCTGAAACTCCTTCTCCAGGAGCAGTTTCAGCTGCTCGATGCTGCTGTTAATCCGGTCGCGGCGCAGTTTCTCAACGATGGGTTTTCTGAGCTGTAACACAGAACGGGAAGAGGACAAGTTAGCAGTGAGGCTCTTCCCTTCCCATCTCTACGTAACCTCAGTCCTGCTCAGCTCTTCACGGTCACTGGGGCAGCAGATACTTACCCTGTTCTTCTCTTTGGGCGTGAGGATTTCCAGGGAGAGCGCACTAGGGGCCATTATCCCAAACGCTGGTCTCAGCTCGGAGCTCGCTGCTTCACGGGTGGGGAAGGGAGCAGCGAGCTCCTCTATTTATACCCAGCGGCTGCATACAAATGTCTGGGTCCTGGGCGACTCGGCGTTTCCCACAGTCGATAGCCAATCCGTGCGTGCCCCTAGACAATAGAGAAAGCATCTATTACAGCATGGCAAATTGACTGTGAATTGCCTGGGGATAATACCCTGCTCCCAAAGGAGCAGGTGGACTGGGGAGTGTGTGACACAATAGGGCTTGGCATTACGGCGCTGGGCTGGGAACGTGGGAAAGCGTTTGCCGTCATTATAATCCAACTTCTGCCTGATGTTGGGAATGTCAACATCTCAATGTGCTGCCTTTTCCCAGGCCGTGGTGAAATTAAGCACAGAAGAGCGATCCCAGGGTAGGAGAATGCTCTGTGCCCATGACGGAAATAGAGGTTGAAAAGGAAAAGATGCAGAATTAGAGGGACTAAAGCCTTTCACTGACATCAAACCGTGCTTAGATGAATACAGTACCAGATAATTTTCAGGCTACTACAGACTAAAACCAAGGGGAGAACCCTTAAAACAATTTGTGGGAAGCAGTTAGCTCGAAGTATTTCCCTCTCCCTTAATAAAAATCCCCCTAGAAGTTAGAGTCGAGCTCTTCCTCCTTGCTTTTGTTCGGGTAATCTGGGCTTTCCTCCGGCAGCCCGTGACATGTCGTGATCACGATGCCCTTCCCAAACGTGTCCTCTTTAATTTCATGCCGCTCTGTAAACGCCTCGCTGTCCCTTTGGCCCTGAGGAAAGCTCCTAAATAGTATTTTCCATTCACAGATGGCTGAGGTGCAGTGAAAATCCAGCTCTTGTCTGTCTGCGGGTGTGATCCCACCTGTAGAACACAGATACAGCTGTTAGGTCTCTGTTCATCCTGGTGCTGTTCTATGGTGTGAGGAGCTCTGTGGGTCTAAGGGCAGTTGTATGTGAGCTGAGTTCTCTTTAATGCGTATTCTATGGTCAGAGGCTGAAACAGGGAGCAACCTAGATGGTTGCTAACAGGCTGGTGGCTTGGGGATGTTGTTTTTTAGTAGCCTTGAACACTCTATTTCCTGTATCTGCTTTTCAAAAGCAGAAAGGAAACCTTTACCTTCTCTGTTGACTCTATCACCTTGCCCTCAGCACCCTCTCCAAAACCTGTCTGTGGGTACGTAGGCAGCTACGTGTTGCAGCACACATAGGGTTGTTGCATAAAAGGATAGGGTCCTGCAAAGGATCATCCTGTAACTGCTTATTAACCTGGAGCTTACGTGGCTGTGATTTCACAGGTCAGCCAGTCTCCTCTCCTCTCTTTCCAGCCTGTGTACACTTTCCATTTGGATGGATCACCTCGGGTGCTACAACTCTACTTGTTGATGCCCATAATTGAGCAGGGAACGCGAGTCCTGTTGAAAATCAGTTCCCTGAGTTACTTGCTCAGCTTCTAATCACGGGTACTGCTGACAGCCAGGGCAGTCCCTGTGATGGGCTCTGTCAGTGGAGCCTGAAATCAAGCGCAGAGCTCCGTGCGTCTCTCTTGGGGGTCACGTGTGATGGGGTGGACAGCAGGTCCTGCCACGCACCGTATGGGAAGGAACATGTTTGCGACAGCAGCGGGCACGGTGAGCTGGGAGGGAAGCTTTGACCCAATTTCCAGCTCTGGAAAGAGGGAATGAGTGGTTTTAAATAATGCCATCCTCTCCCCAGCACAATGCCCCTCGACTCCAAAGGGCTAAACCAACTCCTACTGATTAAAGCTTTATCCCTTCCTTTAAGTGGCGGGCAGATGGTGCAGCAGGCGTTAGCTTTCTTCTGCGGAGCCGCCGAGGCACGCTTCTTTTGTGGCCAGTTTAACACGGTGAATGGGCCAATGTGGGAAATCCTGGGGACGCTGGGCTCGCACCATCTGATGGCAATGGTGAACCAGGCGCGGCGAGCGGCCAGCGCACAAAACAGCCGCCCTCTGGGCTCGCGCGCGCGCTCCCCGTTACTCTCCCCCTCGTGCCGACGCGGTGAAAAGATGGCAAATCCTCCTTGCCTGCTTCATCTACCCTCTGTGTGCTGGCAGAGGGAAATAAATGTGTCTCCCCCCCTCTCTCTGTCTCATCCCATTTGATTTCAGCTTGAGAATGGAGCTGATGCTTGGCGAGATGAAATGCTCTAAGGCTGCTCCTAAGAGGTTGCTTACAGAACCGAGTGCAGGATGCAGGGATTTCATAAGGAGGATGGAGGGTGTGTGTGTGGGGGGATGTTCCTGTGCTGCAGGCAGTCCAGGGGTCTTCATCTTTGCTTTTTACTCTGCTCAGTTTGGGGTTTTTGAAAGATTTAGCTGTTGGACTCATCGTCTGTCCCAATGAAACCCATAGGTGAGGGGTGGGTGTCAGGAGGATGGAGCCAGGCTCTGCTCAAGGGCATCTGGGGACAGGACAAGGGGACGGGGTACCAGCTGGAACAGAGGAGGTTCCCTCTCAATCTCAGCAGGCCCTTCTTCCCAGGGAGGGTCCCGGAGCACTGGACCAGGATGCCCAGGGGGCTGTGGAGTCTCCTTCTCTGCAGACGTTCCAGCCCCGCCTGGCTGTGTTCCTGTGCCACTGGGTCTGGGTGCTCCTGCTGTGGCAGGGGGATTGGACTGGGTGATCCTTTGAGGTCCCTTCCGATCTCTAATGATCCTATGATTAGAGATCCAAATCCTTGTCACTGCCCTTCATATCCATGGGAGGAGCTTGTGGCTCTCTGTCAGCTGCAGAGCCTCAAAGATTGACTGTCTGAGGCTCAGGAGTGGCGTGAGGGATTGAAAGAAATGACTGAACGTGTGGAGCTGACTAACGTGACACAGTCAGCCTCTCCTCTGGAGGAGGGTGTGAGATTTGGACCTTCTCTTGAGACGTGACAGCTATACTGTGGCCAGAGCCTTGCTCGCTTAGTGGCCTCGTTCCTCTGCAAATCACTTCACGTGAAGTGCATGGCTTGCATCGTGAAGATGCAGTTCTCACAGTCACCCAGGAAACGTGTGAGGGACATCTGCAGCCATCAGGGGCTCTACTGAGAGACTTGGCAGATCAGACAGGAGTCCTCACTCTTCCCAAGGCAAGAACAACCATGTGGGCTCCAAAGGGAGATCCCACACTGACTTTGAGCTGTGCTGGACACCACAGATTGTGTAGGGTTGAGGAACAACCACAGAAGAGGCAGGAAAGGTGCCCAACCAACCCCCCCAACACCATCTTCAGCAGGTTTGCGTTCATTATGGTCTGTAAGTTAAAGCAGCAGGAGGACCATCAGCCCGGGAAACTGGCTACTGGGCCACAGAGCTTTCAGCTTCTGGTTTGTGAGGGATGAGTCCCTTCTGTTCTGCTTTCACCCCATTGCTGTTTCATCCCATTGCCCGGAGAGGTTGTGGCTGCTCCCTCCCTGGAAGAGTTCAAGGCCAGATTGGATGGAGCCTTGAGCACCCTGATCTAGTAGAGGGGTGTCCCTGCTCATGGCAGGGGGGTTGGAACGAGATGATCCTGAGGGTCCCTTCCAACCTGAACCATCTGAATCTATTTCATCCCATTTCACCCCAGTTCCTGTCCCACAAACGCTGGATTTTAAAGCAATAATGACGATGTCGATTGTCTAGCTGGTTTTTTATCGTGTCTTCCCTAAATGGTTTCCAAATCTTTCTGACAAGCCCTCTCCAGACACCTACTTAGTGTCAAAGAGCATAACGTTCCCAAGTTTTAAAAGAGCTCTGGCATAATACTGATCGATCAATGTGCTCCTTGGGAAAAGAGCTCTCCAGATGGTCTATCGGGACAGGAATTGCTGGTCGTCACAATGCAGAGGCAAGAAGCGTCACTAATGCGGGCTGTTGTGAGGCACGCTTCCTTTGTGGGGCCTTTCAATGTCCTGAAGAGGGAAGAAAGTGTGGGAAACTCTGAGAAACTCAGGCCCACACTCTGAGGTTAATAGGGGCTTTGTCAGGGGACTGTTTCTGGGCTGTGGGATCAGCATAATAGACAACATCTTCCCTAAGGGTGGGAATGTGTCGGAGCAAGGGAGAGTCACCCCGGGGGATGGAGGAGCCATAAGAAGCTTTGCCTTCAATTATCAGAAGTGATAATAATTAAGAAATTGTAAACATAACCTTTGCTGCGCTGCCACCGGTGAGAGCAGGGCTCTGGCTTTTAGCTCTCGAGTCACTGGGGAACTAAAGCCTGGAGGGGAAAGGATGGGGCTGGTGAAAAACCGAAGCGCTGTGCCGGTACCAGCTGTGGATCTGAGTCCCTAGAGCAAGTAGGGGCTTTCCGGTGGGGTTTGGCCAGGGGGGTTGTGGAGTCTCCTTCTCTGCAGACGTTCCAGCTCCACCTGGCTGTGTTCCTGTGCCACTGGGTCTGGGTGCTCCTGCTGTGGCAGGGGGATTGGACTGGATGACCTTTCGAGGTCCCTTCCCATCCCTAAGGATTCCTTGATAGTGCTAGGAAAGTGTTGGACTTGATGGTCTTGAAAGTCTCTTCCAGTCAAAACTGTTCTGTGACTCTGTGGCCCATGCACTCCAACCCTAAGCATAACCGACCCCCCCTACTGCAGCCAGAGCACTGTGACGTGGCGTAAAGGAGAATCAGAGCAGTATGAGTGGCTTTAGCTGTGTCTGTCAAGATTTACACCCCTATGGGCATCAGGAGTTCTGGACGTAGAAATGTGACTGCTGTCACACGAGCTGTGCACAGTCATCGTTTCTGTGACCCGTTCCCTTGTTACCCTGGAGCTGGAGGGACTGGCTTCAACCCCAGCTCTTCAGCGTGGGCAGCTCTGTGGGGTTTGGGCAGTGCTTTGGTTTCCTGTTCTCTGTTTACACTGGCAGAGACGCTGCCAACTGCGATCTCTCCGTGCGGTTACTCGGCTGGTTACTCCCAACCTCAGAAGATCCCCATCCACACACTTCCCCATGCCACGTGCGACTCTGATCCTGGTCCCTGTGGCAGACACCAGGCTGGGCTGTGCTTTGAGGCACACGCAGTGCATCTTAACAGAGTCTGAACTCCTCCAAACCTCCTCTCTGCAAGCTGCTTTAATTAGACCTGATTTAAAACTGAGCAGGCACGGCTGAACAGCTTGAATTTTGCTGGGCTGGAGGAGCTTGTACTAATTGGCAAAGACACGTTGAGCACAGCAAGGTGAAGTGATTTTTGAGATCGCTAAGCAACCACAAGGTCTAAAATTATCTCTTCTGAATTATTCAGTAGTTCATTAGGAAGAACAAATCTCCCTGCAGTGTTGATCCCAGCCCCTGGTGAACTGTAGGGCTTTACCAAGAGGCCACCACCTTGGGTAGCGTTGGCAGAGGGATGAATCCTAGAGTCATTCGGGTTGGGGAAGACCCCTCAGATCATCAATAACCTGACTCTACCAAGGTCACCACTAGCCCAGATCTCCCAGCACTACAACTAAACGATCTTACATCACCTTCAGGAACAGGGACTCAACCCCCTCCCTGGGCCTGATGACCCTTCCCAAGAAGAAGTTTCTCCTCCTGTCCAGCCTAACCCTCCCCTGGGGCAGCTTGAGGCCGGTCCCTCTTGTTCTGTCACTGATGACCTGTGAGGAGAGACCAGCCCCCACCTCTCTACAGTGCCCCTGTTAGTGGCTGTAGAGAGTGGGAAGGTCTCCCCTCACCTCCTCTTCCTCCGAGGAACCAGCCACAGCTCCACCAGCCGCTCTTCATAAGCCCTGCTGTCTAGGCAAGGTCTTTCTTGAACTGAGGTGCCCAGAACTGACCCCAGTACTCGAGGGGTGGCCCCTCCAGCACCTGGTACAGGGTGACAATCACTTCAAACCGAAGGACTGATGACTAAAAGCGGTTTTATTGTACTGTACAGCGAAGACAGAGTCGAGCATCACACAGGATGAAGACATCACAACTTTATAAAAGCTTTCTAAGCTCTTTAGCGCGTTCAGCAGATGATTATAAAGCACTTACCGCCTCCCTCCCTCCCTCTCCCTTTTCCTTAAGAACAACCCAGGTATTTCCTTTACAAAAGGCATCAGTTATCCCTCCAGTGAGAGCTCACAAGCTGAAGTGGGGAGGTTTTCTCCCCGGAGCTATTTGTTACCATCATAAGGACAAATAGCAGAGGAGCTGCAGCAGAATCAGCGTTTCAGAACCTCTCTCACCCCAAAGGTTGAAGGCTCAGTCCTCTCTTTATGATACAAAATACATTCTTCAGAGAGCTCCTTCTTTTAGCGAGGTCAGGACATTATCTAGAGACAATACAGCACTTGAACCTGTGACCCAGGGGCTCTGCTAGAAAGGTTTTCCCTGACAGCCACCAACTGAACAGCCTTTGCCAAGCAACGAGGGATGGGAGCTGCAGGGCGTTTGGCTCTCTAAATCATCACAGAACACGGTCCTCTTTGGCCAGGAGCCACCAATAACCGCAGCAAATGTGCTGCAAGATACAAACACAAGGTCCTTCACTGTGAAGGGAAACTCCCCACAACCCTCATTTCTTGTGACAGAAAAACNAAAGCAATGTTTCCTACTTCCAAGAGGAACTACTCAATCACAGGTCCCTCTAGTTTTTGTAGCAGAACTTAGGAGCAAAGCAGAGTTCAGCAGGGCTACCAGGGTCTCCAGATGGTAGGAGCAGCAGCCACTGTCTTGGGGGCAGGCTGCTTTCGGGCAAACCGAGCGGGTGACAGCGGTGAACTGCGTGGAGCGGGGCAGTACGCGATGTCTGCGCCTCTCTGAGCTTTGCAGAAGTGCTTGAGGAGCTGTATCTGCGTTTCCTTCTTGGGTTCACAGTAGGACAGAAAGTGCATCGCCTCCCTGAGGCAGCGCAGGTACCCGCTGGTGAAGTCCTGCTCTGGATTCTTGTGGATGCATGCTGGAAAAGAGAGACAATGCAGAGGGTTAAGATAGTGGCCAAAGGGCTATCATGCATCAGGTCTCTTTCAAGAGCTTGAGTCCACTGGGCTTGCTCATGGGGCTGGACCTGGTGTGTGGTAGCTCCTGTGCAGAGGTAGGGGCTGTGTGGGAGGGCAGAGGCCAGTGGGGCCAGATCTAAGTGGAGGTCAGCAGTGTGCAATGCATGCTCTGCACTCACTTTGGTTCTGCAGCTGGCTCTGCTGCTTCAGGTAGCTGACAGCCACTTCCAGGATGTCGGCTTTCTCCAGCTTGGAGTTGGGCTGGTGCCTCTGAAACTCCTTCTCCAGGAGCAGTTTCAGCTGCTCGATGCTGCTGTTAATCCGGTCCCGACGCATTTTCTCCACCACCGGCTTCCTCAGCTGCAAGAGAGGTGGAACAGACTGTTAAGGGGTTTCTGAACTGGTGTTTCCCCCCTCCCCTCGATGCCCGGGCAGACACCCTCTCTGGACAGGGCAGCTTTGTGATGCTGCCTGCCTGTTTCATTTAGAGAAAGCTATGTAGCTGTCTTCATCCCCCTTTAACCTTCCTCCAGAGTATTATCTCTCTCCTTATCTTTTCCCAGACATCCACTATTTGCCTGAGACAGCCCCTTGCACAGAGCACAGGCCAGCTATTCCCATCCCATCCCATCCCATCCCATCCCGGGTTCCACTTACTTTATTCTTCTCTTTTGGCAGCAGTTTCTCCTCCACGTGGAGCAGGAGACTGTTACTGGGAGCCATTCTCGATGCTCTGAACCCTGGGCACAGACCCCCACGTCACGCTGTGCCGGGGCTCTTAGCTCTGGCCTCTATTTATACACCGGGGAGCTTCAGCAGATACGTGAGGCTGGGGATTGCTGGTGTTTCCCACAGCCGTGGGCCAATCCAGGCCCCCAGCTGAACAATAGAGGAAGCATCGATTAGCACATGGTACATTGATTGCAAATGCCCTGGAGAGAATAACCTTCTGCCCACGCTGGCTGGTGGAGTGTGTGGCAGCGCGGCTCATCCGGGCTGCCCAGGGATCTGGGAAAACACTGACCCTCCAGCTGGTTGTCTGGGATCGGTTGCCTTCCTCAGTTTCCCTTCATGTGCCAGTCCCTTTGCGGCCAGGAGGAAGGCACGCTCCGGGGGAAGGCGGGCGAACAAGGAGGGAGAGCTGGTAGGGGCAAAATCAGCAACACCATGACCTCTCTGTGGTCTGTGTTGCCCTCTGCACAGCTACCTGAAGGGGTCTCTTGAGCTGGGAGAAGAGGAGGCTGAGGGGGGCGTCATTCCTGTCTCTCAATCTGTGAGGGGTGGGTGTCAGGAGGATGGAGCCAGGCTCTGCTCAAGGGCATCTGGGGACAGGACAAGGGGCACTGGGTGCCAGCTGGAGCAGAGGAGGTTCCCTCTCAATCTCAGCAGGACCTTCTTCCCAGGGAGGGTCCCGGAGCACTGGACCAGGCTGCCTAGGGGGGCTGTGGAGTCTCCTTCTCTGCAGACGTTCCAGCCCCGCCTGGCTGTGTTCCTGTGCCACTGGGTCTGGGTGATCCTGCTGGGGCAGGGGGATTGGTCTGGGGGATCTTTCCAGGTCCCTTCCCATCCCTGAGGATTCTAGGATTCTAATATCCAGCCAAACTGTTGTGGGAAAGGCAAGGGACAGAAGGCAGCTGTGTGGATCCTTCAGCTCAGCTCTGTTTTAGAAGACTCTGCCTGGAAACTCTCCTTGAGGCAGCACCGAAAAGAAACCCAGAACCTACCTGAGCAATCCCAGACCTGGGGGTACCCAAGGCAGGGCTGTGCTGGGCTGCTCCCAGGGCACTGCTGAGGCCCTGGGGTGCATCTGAGGCTCTGGAGATGGTGGAGGGCAGTGTGCAGTGGGGTTAGAGAGCTGCTCACACGGAAATCCTGGAGTTTAACGGGCGGTTGACAGGAAAGAGGGAGGTGTTGCCCAACGAACCGGCTTGGTGCTTCTCATTGTAAGGGTCTGAATGGGCTTAGCCCTTTGTGAAGGGCAGATGTTGTCCTTGAGCCCTTTATTCCCTGCGTGGTGGGAAAGCCAGGGGACAAGACATCTCATGAACACTTTGAAGCAGTCAAAGGATTACGTTAGAAAATGAGAGAGACAGAGAGCTCCAAGCCCGTGTCCTGCCTTTCAGCAGCTGTAATAAGGTGTTGCCCCTTTTTTTGCCTCAAAGAATCTTCCAGGAGCCGGTGTCCTGGGTTATCTCTTCCCTAGTAGGTGGTGGCAGTTGAGAGCTGACAGGTAGGCAGGTAGCAAGCTGGTTGAAGAGACCCTTTCAGCATCAAACCCCATCTTTCTCTCTGCTCCTGAGAAGCAGCGCTGACCTTTATTGCTGTATTATAACTGATAGCCAGATGGTCTTTTGGGAGTTGGATTCTTTCCCTTGAAATCATTCAGGCTCAAGCACCGTCACTAATGTCATGAGTAGTTGCAAGGCACACGTCTATTGTCCCAACAGAAAACGTTATCAATGGGGGAAAAGTATGGGAAAGGCAGAGAAACTCAAACCCACACAGCTCCTTTGTGGAGCAGGAGCTTCTGTCCAGGCACCATGAACTCACGTGGCTTTCTCACCCGGTAAGGCTGGATGGAGAGTGCAGGTTGGCCGGGCAGGCAGGGCTTTCCCAGAGATCTCTGGTGACCAGGAGAAAGGGGCAACGTGGGGCAAGTGGGCAGAGCTGCTGGTTCACACATGGGTGGCCGGTGGGAACGTGGAGCTCAGCTGCGGCGCCGGGGGCTGTGGGTTTGCATCACCAGGCATCACTTTGCTGCTCTGGGAAATGGGAGTAGTGATGCTAAACTGCTTGATGTAGTCCTCCTTGGGACTGGGAGTTGAGCTGGCGCCTGTGGTGGAAGGCAGGGAGAGGGCTGAGGTGACCCTGGGGCTTTTCTGGCATCACCTGGGGATGTGGCTGCAGAGCTGTGAGCAGGAAGGGCAGAGGGAGCAGCTCTGGGGACAGTGATCCTCAGCAGCGTGAGTGCTAAGGTGGGTTCTTCTCTCTCTCCTGGAGAGGAGTTTCTTTCCTCCCCACCTGTTTCAAGCCCACAGAGATGCTTCTTCCCTGGGACACCCCTTTGCAGCAGGGCTTTGCATGGTCTGTGCTGGTGCAGTCTGGTCTCTAGCTGGCTTTAGGGTTAGGACTGAGGTACCCAGGAAAAGATGAAGGGCTTTTAGGACCAAGCTAGCTCTGGTCTCACCTTTACAGGTACCAAGCTAGTGGCAGCATCACTGAGGAAGACGACAGCGACCAAACACCTACCAGGAGCCCAGGCAGAACTCATATTCTTGTGACTTGCTTGATAAGCCTGGAAAAGACAAGGAACTGCCTACTTGAGGTGAATTCCTCCAGCCCAGGGAGCACCTAACCCTGCCTGCCCCTCTCTGCTCAGTGCATTGCAGTGCTGCCACCACCACACACAGCAGACAGCCCAAAAATGCATCTCCTGGGAGGCAGTCAGGGAAGAAATGGCCCTGCTAAGACTTGCTCTTCAGGGCTGGCTTCTTGCCCTCTGGCCAGCTGAGTGCAGTTCTGCTCTGTGAACCAACGGGGTGGTGAAATCTGCCTCTTTCAAGGGAAAAGGTTATGTTGGTGTCAGAGCGACTGTAGAGAATATTCCATTAACAATCATTAGCGCTGCATTGTCCGCCTCCCTCAGACATCAGACCTCTGGCCAGAGGGCTCTTGTGTTACTGGAAAGAACATTCTTCTCTGCTTTAATCTGCTTTAATTAGTTTTTCTTTAGATCCAGGGTGCTTCCTACTCTGCTTGTTCCCAGGTGCAGAAGTGAAGGAGAGAGGACTTTGATCATTAAGAAGGAGATGAGCCCATCTGATCCGCATTTTTCAGCCTGGCTAGAAGCAAAAGCAACTCCTGTAGCTGACCCTGAGCAGCACCCAGACGACAGGGAATATTACAGATAATTAAAACCCAAGGAGTATTTATTAATTTTGCTGCCCAGCTGAAATTCCCACCATCACCTCTCGAGAGCTGCACAAGAGGGATTTATTATTTCCTGGTATATTGACTCTGAAAGGTCTGGGGATTACAGCTGCTTTGCACATGAATAGCTGGAGTGTGTTGTACAAAAGGCATGGTCTGGGGGATAATGGGGTTGGATGTGGGAAAGAGCTGACCCTGGGGGAGAGCAGGCTGGTGCCTGATGGCAGGAATCAATTATGGCTCAAAGGAACACATTGCCCTGGGAGCAGCCTTGGAGGGAGCCAGCGTGTTGTGTGTTTACCACCCTCTCCTCCTTCCAAACCATCCGACTCTCTGCTGTCCGCCTGTTTTTGCAGGGGACTCAGCTACACCTTGCTCTGTAGTTCCACCAGCCATGAGTTCATAGCTAACTGTTCCCTCTGTCCCCACTAGGGCTGACACCCAGCACTGTTAGAGTCACAGACTGGGTTGGGTTGGAAGGGAGCTCAGGGCTCCCCCATGTCCTGCCATGGGCAGCGACACCTCTCACCAGACCTGGGTGCCCCAGAGCCCCATCCGTCCTGGCCTTGGGCACTGCCAGGGGTGATGGAGCAGCCACAGGAGGTTTTGAGTTTTGCTCTGAAACTCCCCTGACCTCAGTGGGAGCTGCCCCCAGGTCCTCTGAAATGCGCAGACCCTTCAGTCGCTCATCTCCTCAGCTCTGGAAGAGGAGAGAGGACAACCTGTTGCTACCAATGGAGTGGAGGGAGCAGACAGAGAAGCTGCAGAGGCTTTGCACTTCCTTCCTTGTTCTGGGCGGGGGGGTTTGTTGTTTGGAAGACCCTGGTGTTCTGTTCTTACAACAGACTCAGCCCCTCTGAGGATCTGGCGTTGCTGCCGGACTTTCCAGTGACTTCCAACAATTGCAGGAGTGTTCACAGCTATGGAAAGGGTGGGGGTCAGGAGGAAGGAGCCAGCCTCTGCTCATGGGCTCAGGAGCACCCGATGCTAGGACAAGGGGCACCGGGTGTCAGCTGGAACAGAGGAGGTTCCACATCAAGAGGAGAAGCAACTTCTTCCTGGTGAGGGTGCCAGAGCTCCTTCTCTGGAGCTGTTTAAAACTCTCCTGGCCTGTTCCTGTGCCAGTGTGAGGGTTCTGAGGCCCTGGCACAGGGTGCCCAGAGAGGCTGTGGCTGCTCC
>VZRI01003169.1:635332-651834 GCA_013397515.1 Upupa epops
CCTCTTCCAGCTGGAAACCATTCCCCCTGCTCCTACCACTCCAAGCCCTTGGAAACAGACCCTCCCCAGCTCTCCTGTAGCCCCCTTCAGGGACTGGAAGGCTGCTCTAAGATCTCCCCAGAGTCTCCTCCAGGCTGAACTCTCTCCACCTGTCTCCATAGGAGAGGTGCTCCAGCCCTAAACTCATCCTCCTAGCCCTCCTCTGGACACACTCCAGCAGTTCAATACCCTTCCCCTGGGGTTGGGAAGGGTACCCATCCAGCACTGCACATGAGACATTGAGTCATCATCCAGTCCGATCCCCCCAGCTCAAGAGTTAAACCCATTAACCATCAGTTCATGACTGAAGTTGTGTCTCAAACTTACACGTCTTGGTCAACCCTCTCTCGAAGTTTTTTCAAGCTTTTCTGGGCTCCAGCTCTCAGGTTTTCCAGAATGTTCTCAAAGTAACTGTGTTCACTGAAGTTTAACTAAAGAGACAGCCAGATCATAGAGTCATAGAATCCTTGGGGATCAGAAAGGGACCTGGAAAGATCATCCAGTCCAATCCCCCTCCCTCGAGGGCCATAGGGCTCTACTTACGTTGGCATACTCCTGATCTAGCTTTTCATTCTGATCCTCCAAAATATAGTCAGGGTAGCCGATCTGTTCCTTAATGGCCATCGCCTACAAGAGAAAGAGGCGAGTACTTCCCCTGCAGCGTGGTTGGTGTCGGGCTGGGGTTTAATAGTAGGATCCTTAGGGATGGGAAGGGACCTCGAAAGGTCACCCAGTGCCAGTCCCCCTGCCACAGCAGGATCACCCAGACCCAGTCGCACAGGAACACAGCCAGGCAGGGCTGGAACGTCTGCAGAGGAGGAGACTCCACAGCCCCCCTGGGCAGCCTGGTCCAGTGCTCCGGGACCCTCCCTGGGAAGAAGGTCCTGCTGAGATTGAGAGGGAACCTCCTCTGTTCCAGCTGGCACCCAGTGCCCCCTGTCCTGTCCCCAGATGCCCTTGAGCAGAGCCTGGCTCCATCCTCCTGACACCCACCCCTCACAGATTGAGAGACAGCAATGAGGTCCCCCCTCAGCCTGGTATGTGAGCTAACCAAGGGGTAGTGGTGAGAGGGGGCAGGACTAGTAGCAAAGGGNGATTGCATCCTCTAAGACACAGCACTCAGCATTTTAAAGAGCATCATAAATGAGTTCTTTATGCTTTCTGGCTCTTGGCTGATCGCTATCTGGAACAGCCTGGAAGACCAGATGGAGGGGAGTGGGCAGTGTGGATGTACAAGAGTATGAAGGGTCAACTACATACCATCCTCTTGCTCTCACCAGCAAATGTCTCCCTGACATACATCGCCCCCACTGCGTTCTCCATGTTGTTGTTGACGTAACTCACGCACTCCCTCCACCGGGCTTCTTCCAGCGTTGTCCCGTACAGCGCCTGCAACGCCGAACGGCACAGGATTAGCTCTGCCTACGCATCTCCTCTGAATCACCCGGGACCTGAACCTGAGACAGAGGTTTCCATTGTTGTGATTGTGGGGCTGGGATTTGTTTGGGGATTACGTGACACAATAATGGCCTTGTGTTGACGAGGGCTTCACTCGGTGGCTGTGGGACTCTTTCCAATCCTATGCCTTGTGGTTTCTTTAGGAAGAGAGGAAATACCTTCCTGTAGTTGGCCCGGGCATCCTTGAAGCGCCGACTCAGGCTGCTGACTCGATCGATCACCAGTCGCCAAATGAGGTAGTTCTGGATGGTGCTGTGTGAGGAGGAGAGGCTGAGTTCACTCTGCTGTACAAAGCAGCCCTAGTGCAGCCGGTCGGGGGGGGAGATCCCCCGATTTGGACCTCATTCCTTCTCTAAATCTGTGAGGGGTGGAGAGGATGGAGCCAGGCTCTGCTCAAGGGCATCTGGTGAGAGGACAAGGGGCACTGGGTGCCAGCTGGAACAGAGGAGGTTCCATATCAATATCAGCAGGAGCACTGGACCAGGCTGCCCAGGGGGGTTGTGGAGTCTCCTTCTCTGCAGACATTCCAGCCCCACCTGGCTGTGTTCCTGCGTGACTTGGTCTGGGGGATCCTGCTGTGGCAGGGGGATTGGACTGGGTGATCTCTTGAATTCTCTTCCCATCCCTAAGGATTCTAGGGTTCTGTTTGTGTCTTCTATCTCGGATACTCCCTGGTTTCATTACCTTGCAGAGTACTTGGAGATAATGGCTTTGAGCTCTTGCAGATAGGGGATGCCGTACACAACCACCTCTTCTTCAGGGTCAACCTGGACACTTACTGAGGACATGACACCTTGGATGAAGAAGGTCCAGTTAAATTCCTGGGTGGGCAGAGAGACAAATACCACCAG
Organism: Upupa epops; assembly: GCA_013397515.1. Taxonomy (NCBI): domain Eukaryota; kingdom Metazoa; phylum Chordata; class Aves; order Bucerotiformes; family Upupidae; genus Upupa; species Upupa epops. Next base: position 637,681 of record VZRI01003169.1, read on the forward strand.
CGGGTGTTTAAGTGCCTTAGTCACCACCTGGAATCTTTACAGAGTGGGGCTGTAGTGGTTTTCAGTAGAAAACCTCAGAGACTCTGAGGATAAGGTGAAGAATGCAAAGCACTTCATCCCTCTTGGCATCACCGGTAGAGCCTTTCCCGTGAGGCTGAACCGCTCAGACCGCTCGTTGCACACTTACGTTCAAGGCAAAGTTCTCCTGAAGCTCTTTCAAGGTCATCTTGTTGTACAACAAGGTCACATCGTGCCTTTCTTCCGCGGGGGTAGTTGCCTGAGGACATTACAAGGTGGTTACTAGAATCCACCGACACGAGTGTCTGCCACAACTGAAACCACTTGCACGCACGGGCAGAGTCAGGCACCCAGCTAATATGGGAGTGAAGCAGTCTGCTTTGGGAGACTCTTTGATGGCGTGGTGCTGCCTTCTCACCTGCACTACAGGTGCTCTGCTCTCCTCTCCTCAATGCTGTTTCAGTAATACATTCAGCCAAGGGGTTCTCTCTGCTCTCTTCAGCATGGAAGACTAAGATCCTTACATCCCTAGGGTGCTGTGGGCTTCTAAGGGAGCTAACTCTGCTGTTACTGCACTGTGTGCTGAGCAGAAGATAATCCTGCTCTAGGAGACTTGCAAAGGTCTCTGTTCTGGAAAAAAAGACTGAGGGGAGACCTCACTGCTCTTTACAGCTCCCTGATGGGAGGGTGGAGAGAGCTGGGGGTCGGTCTCTTCTTCCCAGTAACCAGTGACGGGACAAGAGTGGTGCCAGGGGAGGGTTAGGTTGGCCATCAGGAGAAACCTCTTCCCTGACAGAGTGCTCAGGGGCTGGAACAGGCTGCCCAGGGAGCACAGGGGAAGTCACCATCTCTGGAAGGGTTCAAACACCGAGTAACTGGGACCGTGGGGTTGGGATGATCTTGAAGGTCTCCTTCAACCTTAATGATCCCATAGAACACAAATACAGGCACAGGAGCAGTGTGTAGACATCACTGTACACACAGAGGCTCTGATTTGGAGGCTACTCATGGCACAAGCAGTCTTCCCCCTACTTGCTTCTAGCCCATGGGTTTTCTGCTGGGTTAAAACCAGCGGCATCAAACTGCCAGGGCCTCTGCCCCTCATCCCTTTGCCCCCCCTGAACATCTTGAGATGTTCCTGCTGCCTGTACTTACATTTGCAATCTCTGTTTCAAGCTCCATGACCTTGGTCATTTCCTCCTGGACGAAGGCATCATCCCTGGACATGTTCTTGTCTTCCCGGATCATCTTGGCGATGGTGATCATGAACTGCAGATACGCTTCTCTCACCTGCAGGCGAGCAAGAGAATGAGCCTGTGAGGAAAAGGTCTCTTGACTCTCGTGTCCTGTGCAGCAAATCACTCTTGTTAGCTCTAAAGGGAGCTGTGTCTCCAGAGCAACCCTCCCCAACTCGTTGTCTCATCTATTCCAGTATAAATAGCTACTGCTGGGAGACCTGTGGCCTCAGTCCATCATCCTGGCACACCTTATCATCCTGGCACACCTTGTCCTGGAGCTGCCAGTGTCTGAACACACACTGAAAGCGACCCTCCCCTGTGCCATCCAGCTCTCCTGAGCAAAGAGAGTGCTCTGGGCTGGGTTACACTGCAGGCACCAGCTGAACCAGGGTAGCCATAGAATCATCAGGGTTTGGAAGGGACCTGAAAGATCACCCAGTGCAATCCCCCTGGAAGGTCTGAGTTCTCAGTAAACCCCTAAATCTGAGTGCTCTCTTTATTCCCTGGAAGGAAACTCTGCCTTGGATGCTTCCCAGCGATGCCCCTATTTCCAATAGGGGGGGTACAGCTGGGATTTCCACCTCGGTGTGGACCTTGGAAAGTTATTCAGCTGCTGGGGAAGAACTGATCTGATAGAAGGAAGCCTGATACCACCTGTTCTTCCTGCATGCTTCCTTCCCTAGAGCTTGGAAACCAGGTAACTACAGCAACTGCTGTGAAATTGAGCCTGGGCACTTAGGGGGTGATGATGTGTGGGTTGGTTTAGGCTGGATGCTGAGGTTTTAATCAGGCCAGACTCCCCCAGGCCTCAGCAGGAGTTTTGCCAAAAGATGCTGGACCGAGCACAGGGGGAGCTTGGGTCATCGCTTTGGTTCGTTGTCTGTGGGCAGCGAGCTGTGAAATCCCACATCAAAAGGGGTTGTGTCTCTTCCTCCTTCATCAAGATTAAAAACACAGCCCCAGCCCTTCATCTTTACAGCTTCAAATCAAAGCTGTTTCAAGCAGCAGCGGTTTTCTTTGCCCAATTCAGGAGCCATCTCTGTAACTCTACCTGCTTTTCCAGCTCCTAGAGGTCACGTTCAATCTGCCTCTAGTGCCCTGGTGCCTCAGTATCCCCCTTTTCTACTCCAACAGCTGCTGTGTAGGGTGCTCTAAAATCCTGCTGCCATCTGTGGTTCCCCAACTCGACTCGAGGGAGGTTGTTCTGTCTCATGGGACTCGATAGAGCTGGGCAGAAGGTGTGGAAACCGCCTGAGAGAGACTTCCCAGGACTCTGCTGGAGACTGCTTCACACAGGAGGACAGAGCCCAGTGCTTCAAAGCCAGAGGGAAACGAGTCTGGCTGATGTTTTCCTCTGTGTTTGCTAGACAAAAGAGACTGAAGTGCTGAGTGTTGGCTTTCTGCGGCCCCTTCCCTTCGCGTTAGGAAAAGGAGTTTGATGCCAGGCAGCAAGTTCTCCCTGCGAGAGGGGCAGAGGCAGGGAGAGCAGCGTGTGCTGCTGCAGCAGCTTCAGCTTGGGAGCTCGAGAGATTTCCATCTGTTTCACAGAATCCTTAGGGATGGGAAGGGACCTGGAAAGATCATCCAGTCCAATCCTCCTGCCACAGCAGGATCCCCCAGACCCAGTGGCACAGGAACACAGCCAGGCGGGGCTGGAACATCTCCAGTTTACAGAAGCTAAAGCAGTGAGAGGATCATCTCTCTGTTTTGTGGATTTTCCCAAGCACAGGGATGAGGATTCACAGAATCCTCAAGGTTGGAACAGACCTTTCAGATCATCTAGTCTGCTCCCCAGCCACTACCCCAGCTCCTCAAAACCCCTGGCTGTGGGGTTGTTGAACCCCTCCAGGGATGCTGCCTCCATCCCCTCCCTGGGCAGCCTGTGCCAAGGCCTCCCCACTCTCTCTAGGAAGAAGTTTGCCCTCAGATCCCATCAGAACCTCTGCTGGCACAGCCTGACCCCAGTAAGTAGCAGTAAAGGAACTACAAGGAATACTCACCCTTTGATAGTTGCCCCCGTTGAAGTAGTAGTCCCTGGATGGCATTCCCAGACTCGGCTGGTCAATCTGGGGGAGGGAGACAGTAGTCTCTAGTTAGTGATGAGCTGGTGAGGTCCAGAGGTCACCTGGAAAGGCGCTGTGAGGTGTGTGTGCTGTCAGTTTGATGTTGGGATGGCAGTAGCACACTGGGGCTAGAGGAAAGGTGTGACTCGTGTCTCTGGATGTCTAGGTAAAGGTGGCATGGATGCCCGGTGTGGGGCATTAGCACCATCTCTCAGTGATCATTACAATCTAAGAATCAATTCAATGATCATTAAGATCTAAGAATCAAGTTAAAGAGGTGATAAGGTGTCCCTGACCTGAGGGCTGGACCTCGAGCATAATCAGAGTGTTAGGGATTGGAAGGGACCTCTGGAGATCATCCAATCCCCCTGCCACAGCAGGATCCCCTAGATCCAGTGGCACAGAAACAGTCCAAGTGGGTTTGAAACAGCTCCAGAGAAGGAGACTCCACAACCCCTCTGGGCAGTTCCCTCCAGGGCTTTGGTACCCTCACCAGGAAGAGGTTTCTTCTCCTCTTGATGTGGAACCCACACAGGAGCGAGCTCTGGAGTATCTCTCGAGTGTATTTACAGCCCTTAACTGCTGTAGGTCAGCCCAGCTCCATCGACTTTCATTTCTTTAACTCAACCCAAAATGTTGTTACCAGAAAATCTCTCCCAATAAAACCTGGAGAGCGGTCGGCCGCCGGGGTAGGCGACTGCCACAGGCCTTCTGTTGCTGCGGTACGTACCTGCTGCCTTACGGAAAGCTCGTCTGGCTGCAGAGTAAAGAGCTACCTGCTATGAGTCTGGCATAGAAACGATACCCTGCTCTGGTGTCTCTTACATAAATGATGTGTCTGCTGGAGTCCCGGTCGTCATTCCATACAAACATATCGATGAGGACACGCTTGTTAAACCTGGAGTTCATTATGGAGAGATTCTCTTCCATGCTCCACTTTGGCTCTGGGAGAGAAGAGGGGAAGCGTGTCACTTATCAGGATGGGTTGTGTCCCCTCCAGGCTTACTGGTGAGGCTGTTTGGGACTGGTCTGGTCTTGATGGGAGAACACGGCTACGGTGGCTAGAAATTACTCGACTGGTTTGAATTGTCTCGGTGATACTGGACACTTGCTAAGTGATTTATTCATATGGACTTGTGTGTGTGAATGCGAGGTGCTCTGTTGTGTTGATGCACACACGTCTGTAGGTGCCCATGCACAGTGTAGGGCATCGTGGCCTTGCCTAGCATAGGGGTGGAAGGGACCTCCGAAGGGCATCCAGTCCAACCCCCCTATAACATGCAGGGCCAGCACTCAGCAGCCCAGGTTGCCCAGAGCCCCAGACAGTCTGAGCTTGAATGGCTCCAGGGATGGGGCCTCCATCTCCTCTCTGGGCAGCCTGGTCCAGGGATCCCTCACTCTCAGATCCCAGCCCTTGTTCCTCCTGTCCAGCCTCACTCTGCCCTTTTCCAGCTTCAAACCATCCCCCCTGGCACCTGTCATTCCCTGCCCTTGGGAACAGCCTTACTCAGCTGCCTTACAGACCCCTTTCAGGGTTGGAAGGTCACTAGAAGGTCCCCCTGGAGTCTTCTCCTCTCTAGGCTGAAGACCCCCAACTCTCTCTCTGTCCCCAGAGCAGAGGGGCTCCAGCTCTCTGAGCATTTTCATCACCTCCTCTGGACTCTCAACAACAGCTCCACATCCTTCCTGTGCTGGGGGCTTCAGAGCTGGACATGCAACTCTAGGTGAGCTCTCAGTGGGACAGAGCCCACACAGAGGATCGAAGTGAGCGAGAGCCCCCTCAGAGCACTGATTTAACGCTACAGAGCTCTTCCCAGCACAGCATCACCTTTGGTTTCCTTCCAGTCTGCAGAGGCAACTGGCCAATCTCCAACCATCCTTAGGGCCTCTAGCAGAGGCGATGAATCCCGTTGCTCGATGAGACCTGAGAGAGGAATAACACAGACTAGCAGTGGTTTCAGAGGGAGTGAAGCGAACAGTTTAAATCTGAAGCCGAGGGGGTTATGGCAGAGCGTAACGCGCCGTGAAATCATCTGTCTCCTACAGTTGTCTTCAGAAAAACCACGGAGATCCTGTTGACTTCAGTGCTGGTTGACTGAATTGGTTTGGAAGGGATGAAACAGGCTGTGTTTTTGCATTGGGAAGGGAGGGCTTTGTGTTGATGCCAGATGTAGGGAACCGGTGATCCTACACCCTTTCTACATCCCACAGCCTCTATGCTGTCGCAGGGACCTCTTCTGGGGAGGTGAACCGAAGTAACGACCAGATAGCGATGCGCTTAGAGCTGCTCTCCCTCAAGTGGCCCGTTTGTATACACTTCCAAGCCCAGTGTCTACTACTACCATTGGTTAATAGACAGCTATCACATAACCAGGAGAGAAGATGACAGGTACACGTGTACAGTACCTATGAGGTACCCCAGCCTGGGATGTCTTATCTAACACAGTCACCCTTTGTTTACTTATTCTACCCCTTCAAGGTCAGCACGCTGCAGCTGCCAGCCCTGGTTTGTCCAGGCATACCTGTTAGCAGTGAGGAGTTCCTCCATAGCATGCTGATCCTCACTGATGTTCCCAGGCATCCCCCTCTTGGGCTGAAGGTATCCCTCTCTTGGGCCAAAGGCATCCTCCCTCCTGCCAACAGCATCCCCTTTCATCTGACAGCATCCCCCCTCCTGCTAAAGGCATCACCCCTCGGCCTGAAGGCATCCGATCAGCCGTGCAGGTTCAATACAGCCCGTGCTTTAGCTCAGAAGCACTGTGGTCCTCCTGCCCCCTGAGTACACAACACGAGAATCCCTGAACAAGAAGGGACTCACTCTCATTCATGCAGGACTTGTACAGGATTTTAGCCTTCTGAAACGCTTCTCTGTCCCCTCGATCCGCAGTCTCCAGCACACCTGGGGAAGGAACCACAGCCGTGAGCCTTCTGCCCCAGAGAGCTTTCATCTTTCCATAGAAATCCCAGAGGATGCAGGGCTCTGATAAATACTCGTTAGCGTAGGCTTCAATTAGCGGGAGGCTGGAGTGCTCTCTAGCAGCCTTAAGGAGCTATGAATAGCAGAAGTGTCGCGAGGAAGGAGTGCACACAGCTCGCCTTGCTCCTTTTGAAGGCGATATCGAATCACCCATAGCTAACCTCTACCAGGAACAGCATGTTCCCTCGTACATGGGTGTAGAGAGAGAGATGTCGAGATTAAAGGACTAGAGGAACAAAAAGTCACCATCAGAACCCCTCAGAGTTAATTTCTCTGTTAACCAGCTGAAACTAAGCAAAAGGGTGTGAGCACGGAGAGAGCAGCCTCCCCCCTACCTTTAAGGATGATCTCCAGCTCGTCTCTCAGGATGTCGAAGATGCTGTATCTGGAGCTGGTTTCGGGGATAACGTGCCGGTTCAGCCAGCCCCCGCACGCATACTGGTAGAAATCCTTGCAGGGGTCTGCTGTCGGGTCCATGTTCTGAATGATCCTGGCAGCTAGGTATCAGAATTGGAGAGCTGAATTCCACGAGTAGCCCAGTGACCCTCTAGGACTAACAGACTGCCAAGAAGCTCTTGGCAGGAAGGTCCCTCGCTTACGCTGCTTGGAGTAGAGAGGACACGTGTGTTACGACTAAGAGAACCTGGTTTTCTGCCTAAAGAAGCCCAGAACTGTCTGTCTGTCTGTCAGCAGACACTGGTACTGCTCTACTGGGGGAGCCCCTGAATGCAGAGCCATTCTTTGCAGGGCAGTGCCCAGCGCTCTATCTGCCCTGACTGGGGCGTCTGGCTTTGGATCACTGAATCCCAGACTGGCTGAGGGTGGGAAGGACCTCAGAGCTCATCCACCCCAACCCTCTGCAAGGAGCAGTGGCACCGCTCAACCAGACTTGGTTGTTCAAGGCTTCATCCAGCCTTGAGCACCTCCAGAGAGGGGGCAGCCACAGCCTCTCTGGGCAATTGATTCCCGAGTCTCTCCACCCTGGCACTGAAGAACTTCCTCCTCAGATCCAGTCTGAACCTCTCCTTTGCTTTCAAACCATTTCCCTGTGTCCTATTACTAGAAGCTCTTGGGAAAAGTCCCCCTCCAGCCTTCCTGGAGGTTCCCTTCAGGTACTGGAAGGCAGCTCTGAGGTCCCCCCAGAACCTTCTCTTCCCTAGGCTGAACAAACCCAGCTCCCTCGGCCTTTCCCCACAGCAAAGTCACTCCAACCCTTGGATCATCTCTGTGACCTCCCCTGCACTCACTCCAACAGTTCTAGTGACACCAGACCAGAGCAGTGTCTGTGGTGCAGGGTTTCTGGGGTCTCTTTGAGCTGGGGGGGTGACCAGTCCCATGTGCAGAGCACGTTCTGCCAGAGAACGCTTGATCTGACGGGTCCATCCCTTTCCCCACGGGGCCTTGCGGCGCTGGCGCTGAGGAAGGCGTTACACAACGGAGGAGTAAGAGAACAGAGCGTTCTGCTCGGGGTTTGTGCTGTGTTTGAAGACAGCCGCGCTCATCGCGTCTGACAGCGTTAGCAGCGTGTACCTAGCCTAGGGGAGGCTTCATTCCTTTTCGCCTTCTCGGCTCTCACAGCCTCAGTTCCTGCCTGTTTCGGGCTCAGCAGCTCTAACGCCGCGGAAAACGTTGGCGGAGAGTGGTTACCTGCTGTAACGCATCCAGGTGTGGTGCAGATGTTGCCTGAGTTGGTGCCGTAGTGAGTGCCTGCGGGGAGAGGAATAAGAGGACAGAGAGAGAGAGAGAGAATTACTTGCTGGGAAAAGACACTGCTGCCTCTGTCACTGCTGGAGAGGGGGCACAGAGGGGCAACTGGGCTGGTTAGGGGGCTGGAGAAGAGGGCTGATGGGCAAAGGCACAGGGAGCAGGGGGGACCTCACTGCTTTCTGAAGGGAGGCTGCAGTCAGACAGGGATTCACCTCTGCTCCTGACTTGGGGTCAGGCTGGATCTGAGGGCAAACTTCTTCCTAGATTGAGTGGGGAGGCCTTGGCACAGGCTGCCCAGGGAGGGGGTGGAGGCAGCATCCCTGGAGGGGTTCAACAACCCAACAGCCAGGGGGGTTTGAGGAGCTGGGGTAGTGCTTGGGGGTTGGAGGGTAGATGGTTGGACTTGATGATCTTGAAGGTCTTTTCCAACCCTGATGATTATACGATTCTCCAAAAGTCATCAAGACTGAGAGGTTGAAATGGGGAGTGAAAGCCCTGCAGCCAGATTGCTGCTTTCACCCCGAGAGTCAGAGAGATCAAATTGAGAGAAAGAAGTGGCTTTTACTTCTCTAAGTGTCTGTGTGGTGAGGGGGAGCCTCCTGGATGAGCCCTTGAATGCCATTCCTGGCTGCTCAGCAGAGAGGCTGCTCCCTAATCAGGAAGATTTAGGACTGATGAAACAGCTTATGGTGAAGGAGACTGTGGAACTGTAGTCAGCACTGTGTTCTGACTCTGAGATGAGCCCAGAGAAGTGCAGTCCTTGCTGGTGATGGCAACGCATCTCAGCAGGATCTTCTTCCCAGGGAGGGTCCCGGAGCACTGGATCAGGCTGCCCAGGGGGGCTGTGGAGTCTCCTTCTCTGCAGACGTTCCAGCCCCGCCTGGCTGTGTTCCTGTGCCACTGGGTCTGGGGGATCCTGCTGGGGCAGAGGGATTGGACTGGATGATCTTTCCAGGTCCCTTCCCATCCCTAAGGATTCTAGGATCTTAGTGCTGTGAGTGTCATACAAACTGTGCTAAGAGCAAAGGGCTGGGCTAGGGTGAGCTGCTTCAGCCCTGCCATGATCAGACCCCTATTCCATGTAGACCTTTTCTTGCCCCCTCCAGTCACTTCCCTCAGCAGCCAGAGAGCAAACAAAGCTGGGAGCACTGGGCACCCACATAAACCCCTAATCTTTAAGGCAATGAATGTGTTGGAGATGCTGGTCCTGTCCCTCTCCCGTGTGCTCTTCCCTACGGAACTGGAATGGGAGGTGTTGACAACTGGCTGAACAGGAGCCAGCAGGTTCCTGGCTGGGGAAGGGACAGGAGGGAAAGGCTGATGAGGAGAGGCTGAGAGAGCTGGGGGTGTTTAGTTTGGAGAAGAGGAGGTTCAGGGGGGACCTTATCACTCACTACAACTTTAAGGTTAGGCTGGATGAAGTGCTGAGTGGCATGATCTAGATGTCAGAAGTTTAGGGTTCCTTGGTTGGTTTTAGGTTGGACTGGGTGATCTTTAAGGTCTTTTCCAGCCTCATCAGTACTGTGATAACTCTGTGAAGGGAGGGTGCAGTCAGCTGGGGGTCAGGCTCTTCTCCCAGGCACCCAGTGGCAGGATGAGAGGGCAGGGCCTGAAGCTGCCAGGGGAGGGTTAGGTTGGCTGTTAGGAAGCCCTTCCTCAGGGAAAGGGTGCTCAGAGCCTGGACTGGACTGCCTGGGGCAGTGGGGGAGTCCCGTGTCTGGAAGTGTTGAAGGACAGCCTGGTGTGGCTGCTGGGGTGATGTTAGGTGCTGGGCTGAGCTGGCTGAGCTCAGAGGGCTTTTCCAGCCCCAACAACTCAGTGATCCTGTGTGTCCAAGCACCCCTGAGCTCAATCAAGTCCACTTTGCTGGTTTAATTTCCCCTTTTCCAAAGCAATCGGGTTTAGATCCACTGGTGTTCAGACAGGTAACTCCTTAGCGTGGGAAACCTCCCTCTGCACAAGCCCTGCTGGATGCGGTGTCGTTTCGTCGGGCTCCTGACGCCCAGATGTTTTGCAGAAAAGACTTGTTAAGAAAATTCCTTCCAACGACAAGAAGTGTTTTATACGGGAGCCGACAAGATGAGAGTAATTCAGATAGAAGGAAAACAGCGGGGGAAGAGGAAAAGGGCTTTGAAGTCCATCAGTGGCAGCGACATAAAGAGCCCCCACTGTGCCGGTGGAGAATGTACCGCTGCGGGTTCAGCTGGGTGCTGTCGTGCTGTGTGGGATCTGCATCAGAGTAACGGCAGGACTTGTTGTGGCTTTAGTGTCTCAGTCTGAGCATGGGATGGGGAAAATACCGACTACGATGTGAGGCTTCAAGTAAAGGGGGTTAGCTCCTGCTGTCGGTGCTGGGAGGGGCTGAAGCTCAGTCCAACTGCTGATGTTTGCTGAACTCTGGAAAGTGAGGCCTAAGGGTATTTCTTAGGAGAATAAAAATCAGCCTTTTAGGGAAAAGGAAGTTCAAAGGGCTACGGAAACTCTCCAGCAAGCGATGGGCAAGGGGAGGAGGGGGTAGCAGTGCTACGAGTGCGTGGTACTCGGTTGTGTCTCAGGGAGCAGGCTGGGCTCAAATCAAAGCCTCTCTCTCTCTCTAATGTAGTTTGACAGCGTCTACCTTCATTTTCCCAAGTCCAGCTGCTTTCAACAAGAGTCTAACTCCCCGCATTCAAAAAGCCCTCGTGACTGTGAACGAGTAACTGAGCTGCAGGGGCAGAGAAGCCAAATCCATTTAGGAACAGAGGGCTCCGAAACTCTGCTGCAACCCCAAGTGATTGGAAAGGGCTGGGGAGGGGGCTCTCAGTTGCCTTCTGAAAGTGGCTCCTTTGTCTTTTTTCTATCAGTTCTCCCCTTTGTGCCAAGGTGCCACCCCTGACAAAGAACCCAACCAACCTGATGGGTGAGAGGCGACCAGCTCTGCCCTGTTTCACCTCACAGTATGTTGGCTGAGTCTGAGGCTCTGCTGCACCTCCTGAACTTGACATAGCTAGAAATGAAGTAAGGACCTTCTGAGGTCTCAGCTTGATGTCCCTATGCACTTCACTTCCCCAAACTACTTTGTTTGAACACCTGAGCAGCTGTTTTGGGGAGAAATACAGGTCTCTCTCAGTTTAGTATCACTGACAGGCTGAGCTGTAGTGACGCAGAGTTTCTGCTGACCTCAGTGGACAAAGACTGCTGCAACGGGGTGGGACAACAGGGGTCAATGTTCTACAAAGGCTAAAAGCTGAGGTAAAGCCAGTATCTAGCAGGATTTAGATGGAGCTGATAGGAACTCTGTGAACATAAACCCCTTAGTGGGAGATGGGGCTCGCGTTTGACAGTCATGTAAGGCACGCAGACAGGGACTGGTAGCGGAGGAGAGCTGGCACAGATTGTTCTGCTCTGAATCCCATGTGCCCCTTGCTACACAGAAAGGAAACTCATCAGTAGAAGGCTCTGTGGGGAATCAGTACTTGTCTCTTCTATCAAACTCTACCTCCCACATGTCCTCTCCCACAGGCAAGTTCATCTGGGATCCAGCTTCTTACAGTCTTAAAACCAGTCACACCATTTCCCCACCTCTTTCATCCTTGCCTTTCCCTTACAAACTGCCAGTGAGGGGTGTCAGAAACATCCCAGACCCATAAATAAACCCAAAAGATTCCATCACTGGAACTATTCCTGCAGGACCAACTGAGTGGCAGTGCTTGTACCATGCAGCAGGCTGGGAGAGACCCCAAAAGCCTTGTAGGACAATGCAGTGGATGAACTTGAGTTCATCTCTGGAATGACCTTGTGAAAAGCACAAGCTGCCTTTCCCAGCCTTGCTGAAGCTCCTTTGCAATCAGCAAAAGCCCAGTGAGTTGTTCTGTGCAGGCTCTGGAGCCCACGGTTCACCGGGGTGGTGTTTCCCCATCAAGGACCACCCTGACCCAGTGCGATCACCAGTCCACTTGTCACCAGGCAGCCAAATGTGAGCTCTACCTGAGTTTCTCACGCACCGGTGCTGTCAGCAGCACAGGCTGCCTCTGTCGCTCTTAGAACTGGGATATTTTGCAACCTATAATGAAATTGCTCAACTGAGCTCTTGCTCCCTCTGAGAGGGCTGTCTGCATCAGCCATCAGTGACTTCTAATGGTCTCTCTAGCACAGGCATTTGGTTTGAGTCCACCCTTACCGTGGTTTCCTGAGGCAGGATTTCATGGGAGAATCAGTGCCCTGAGGAGCTGTAGCCCTGTCACTCCCCATTCGCGTTGCTCCGTGTGCCACCCTAACATCATCTCATCACAACTTCCACGTTAGCTACTGCTTTAAATCCTCCTTCTCCAAACAGATTACTCAGTGCTGCAAATCCATGAAGTCAAAGAACCGGCAGGCATCAGCCTGGAGACAGCCCTGACCTCAGCCCCGACCGTTTCCACTGGCTAGTGCCCAGTTCAGATGTTGCACCAGGTTCTTGTGACTCACTTAAATTCCCATTAATCTCCTTCATGGCATAACGTGGCTTGATGCAATCCCCTCCTGAGGTGCTCCTTAGCTCAAGTACTCTATTTCCCTTCATTCACTTGTACAGGGCCCAACAGGGTCGAGCACGGGGTATGAGCTGTGGAACAGCTGCACAGGGACAACCTGGGTGGAGAGGGGGATACAGCCACAGGAATGATCCACAGATCTCACTCTGGAGAGACCTTACAAACTTAGAAGAGAGAATGTGAATAGAGTATCAGTTAGGCTACCTGACCTTAGAGCAGTCCGCTCCAGCAATGAGGTGAGAATGGGAACTGTAATGAAGTTGTCTGGAGCGGTCGCTGGATGCGATGCATCAGCTACCAGCAGAGTGAGAGCTGCTCTTCAGAGCTTTCCAGCAAGCGATGGGATTTGGAGTTTAGTAAATATTTGTAGAACATAGCTGAGAGGGGGAGAGAGAGCTGTGAAACGGCTGTGAAGATGTATGTGTGGGTGTGATGGAAAGACTGAGAGCGTGGTGTGTTTGGCCTCAGAAATGAATGACTTCAGCTCTGTCTGCTCCCCTCTCCGTGATCACCCAAGTCAAATATTATTAATACCTGGATTCAGAGTTCCCTGAGCCCAAAAAGCCAGATGTAGAGCAGATCTCTCCAATCCTTACGGATGCTGGCAACAGAATCCTGCACAGATCCATTCTTTGAGACAGAAATTCCTCCCCTAGGACCTAGGATTCGGGGGAATTTCACAGATTCAATGGAAGAGACCTCTAAGGGGGATTGGACTGGATGGTCTTTCACGGTTCCTTCCGATCCCTGATGACTCTATAAAGTCCAATCATGAATTTCCCTTGCCCTCCCTCCTGAGCTACTCAAATAAACACAAGCAACTTTCAGGTGAGTACTAGGAATCCCAAGTACTCAGTGATTTCATCCACCTCAGGAACCTAACATTCAGTTTCTGGCAGCAAAAGGAGTAAAGAATCAAAAGTCACTGAAGCAAATTCACCTCGAGATAGAACTGCCTGCTGTGAGCTTGAGAAGCTCCCTCTTCCTCAGCAGCAAGCTGCCTTTTCTTGCTTCATTTACAGCTTTCACTGCACTAAGCAGCCTCCCCTCCAGAGCTGCTTAAGCAGAACTGCTGGCAGAGACCAATCTCAGGCTCCTCTGAAGCAAGGAAAGGTCAAGCTCTGCACCCAGGCACCCCGACACGCTGCTGCCCCTCCAAGCCACCTTAGTCAGAGCAACGCTGAACTCAGCAGGGTAACAGCCCAGACCCCTAGAATCTGCCACCGCAGGATTTCAACATCAAGCAGACTGCTCTCTGTGCCTGAGCTCGGAGCAAGGCAGAGGTAGCCACATCCCTGGCGGAGGTGACCTCAGAGTCTGCCGGGGGTTTTTGTTTTCCTATAGCTCTGCAAAAAGACTTGAAGTTGTTTGCAGGGAGGGGGGGAAATCATCCGCAGGTTCCTTACCTCTGCTGCTGGCATAGAGGATCACCAGGGCGACCACTGCACAGGTCATGAGGAGCAGCAAGACAGCCAGCCCGATGGCCACAAAGCTCCAGGGCTTCTTCCCCGATTTGGTTGATTTTTCCACGATATCCATTTGGCTTTCGGATTTGCCCATGATTGTGACTCTGAAGCGAGGAGGGGAGGGGGAGAAACAATCAGCAGCGTAGCTAAATCACTGTAAATACACGGCAA
>VZRI01003169.1:651874-666064 GCA_013397515.1 Upupa epops
AAGCAGAGTCCGAGCAAAGATAGACAAAGAAAACTTCCGAATTATTACATGTATTTGTCCATTTGATTGTCCCCTGATTTGCCAACCTCATTCTCCATCTCCTGTGCCTACTGGTGCTCAGGATGTGCTGCTGGAGGGCTGCGCTGGGCTCTCAGCCGTGCAGTGTCCTAACTTCAGGAGCCGGCTTTGGGAAGTATGAAAAAGTCTCATGACCAGGTTAGGCAACTCCTTTCTCCCAAACAGGGAAGGAGGGGGAAAGCTGCCTCCTCCCGCTCCCCACTCCGCAGAGTATCTTGCTGTCTCGAAGAATTTGCCTTGCTGGGTCAGAGCAGGTCCGCAGATCTCTGTTACCAGCAGCCAGATCCCCCAAGAGATCCCTGCAGGTGCCTCGGAGCGCTGTCTGCTCCCTCCTTAGCGCAGGTGAAGGCTTTGGCGAGTGGAAGGCTCCTGGAACACGTGTCAGCTCCCAGGTCTGCAGGAGTTGGTGACCTCCAGCTTCTCAGCCTTCTCAGAGCCATGCTCGAAGTTGTGAGCTCAGCCGTGTGCAGTCCCCAGCTCCAGGCGAACGCTCCTGTGCAGCAGTGGGAGGAGGAGTTGCATCGCAGCAGCGCAGGGCTGGGCACTCGGAGCCTGCCAGCAGCACAAGCTCCGCTCTGCTGCAGCTTCTCCGCAGCTTCCTCCAGTTTTCCTCAAATCTCTCGCCAGATTTCTTTGGCCACTGCCAGCGTGAAGTCCGAGAGGTGCAAACCTGCAGCAGCGCTTTGCCTCCGCGAGCAGCTTTAGGGTGCAAAATACAGGGGCAGCCTCTCGTTTGCGAAGGGACTGAATTATCGATCGGTGCAGGCTGTGCACAGAAGAATCCTTTTCACTACTGCTTGCAAATCTCTGTGGTGACAGCCAGCAAAGACAGTCACCTCAAGGGCAGGACAGGCACGTGATTTCCCTCGGGTTTGAGTTTATTCTTTCCCACAGCTGACTTTGGAAAGAGGCAGCAGCAGCAGTCTGGTTTTCCCCTTGCAGACTGCTTTATTGAGCCGCTGGAACTCGCTGCCAAAGTTCACACCGTAGGAATTTTTAAGGCTGGTACCTCTCTCGAGTGCTTCACCAGCGCTTCCAGTTCTGGATGTACTGGGGAGGAAGCGCCGAGCGCAGTGCAGGGATTTCTTTGTGGCCAGTCCCCTTCACTGGGCACGGAGTGTTCCAGGAATGCGAACGCAGACCTGCTCGTGTCAGTGGGGCAGGAACAATGAACCCAGTTCCTTCTGTCAGGAGTCCAAGCCTCCTCTTCTAGGCAATAATCTGCTTCTGAACCCCAGTACTAGTTGTCTCTTGTTTTTTCTAGGCAATATTGTTCTCAAGTCCCCATCAGGATTAGCTTTTTATTTGTTTTCTGGGCAGTATTCTGCTTCCAAACCCCCATCAGGAGTCACCTCTTATATTTTCTAGGCAGGATTCTGTCTCCAAACCCCATCAGGAGTCACCTCTTACATTTTCTAGGCAATACTCTGCTTCCAAACCCCCATCAGGAGTCACCTCTTATATTTTCTAGGCAATATTCTGCTTCCAAACCTCCATCAGGAGTTGCTGCTTGTATTTTCTAGGCAGTATTCTGCTTCCAAACCTCCATCAGGAGCAGCCTTTTTCCCCTCTCAAAGTCACATCACCTTAGGATTCTGCAGTGTGAAGGCAGCTATTCTCATCCCACCATCTGAGGAGCAGTATAAGGATGCAGAGAGCTGAAAGAAATGCCTGTGCTAGCAGATCCCGTGTGCCTGTACATGGAGATCGGCTCCAGAAGGGAGGGTTCTCTTCAAGGACAAGGCTATACATTTAATGAAGAGTGAAGGGATCTCTTCAATCTGTTTGCAGGAAGTCCTACAGCTAAAAATAGGTTAGTGTAAATCTTAGAATCCTTAGGGATGGGAAGGGACCTCCAAAGATCACCCAGTCCAATCCCCCTGCCACAGCAGGATCACCCAGACCCAGTGGCACAGGAACACAGCCAGGCGGGGCTGGATCGTCTGCAGAGAAGGAGACTCCACAGCCCCCTGGGCAGCCTGGTCTAACAGTTTGATCCAATGAGAGAAGGGAGAGCACGGGTTCTAAGTTTATCCTGTGCCTTTAGATCCCATTTAAATCCTTTCCTAACTTGGTTTTCTCTACCACCTCAGCATCTGGGTGGGCTGCAGCGGTGTAGAGGTACCCCTTTTAGGGGTGTGATGGGATCTTTGTGCTGCGAGGGGAGACTTGAGCTATAAAATCCACCATAGAGACAGGGGCAGCAGTACCGGAGGGTGTGATGTTGGTGGATAAACGACGCCTCTTGTTTATATTAGATGTTCCTTCATCTAATCTGGGAACATGCCTCTGAGTGGCTGTGGTGTAAGAAAGTTGAACAAACCCCCCCCAAAGTCCTCCTCCTGTGTCCGAGGAGGAGCAGCATCAAGTGTAAAGGACACAGTGTGGAATCATTAACTCTGATTGTCTGGGGTGACTTTGTGTGGTCACAGAAATGGAGCGATCCGTCATCTTGACAGGGCTCCTCTCACGCTGTGAGGTCCCCGTTCTGTTCATCGCTTCGAAAGGGAAAGATCTATTTTTGGTTTCTGCTACCACCTCGCTGTCACCTTGTGCTTCAACAGCAAAGGAGAGCTGCTGGGGCAAAGTGAAAGTGGGGTTTCTTCTCTTAAATCTCCCACTTGACTAAGCTACTCATGAATTAACCGTTGCTGCTCTCTGATTACCCCAAGAAAACCAGGGACTGCGTGGTCCATTCCAGACCAGTGCTCTGGGGTTCTCCTGCAGGGGTTAAACAGCCACATCAAACGTACAAACAACTCAGTGTCCTGAAGTAATCAAAGCCAAGCAGGACGTGGTGTTGACAGCATCTGGAGTATGATGTGTCCTGGGTGTTGTTACCATGGAAACAGGGTATCCCTCCCCATCTGGATCTCCTTACAAACTGATCCCTACCAAGATGGGAGAAAGCCCTGTACCTCTGGATGCCAGGGGTTCGTTCTGTGCCCCCCTGGATGCCAAGTCCCTGGTAAATCAGTGCGAGGAGTGACTCCAGGACAATGGCTGGATGTGACCCTTTGATTTATTGCTAGCGGAGATGGCGGCTCCAGCACTCATTGTGCTCCCAAAATAATAGGTTTCTCTTGGAGAGTCTGTGCAGCTCTGTCATCTGTCAAAGAGCATTAAAGAAAGAGATAAATCAGTGCTGAAATACCTTCTTTTATCTGACTGGCTACCAGATGTGTGTAAATGACTCCTAGGAGATGCACAGCCCAAACCCATTGGGAAAACCTTGAGGTTTAGGTGTTGTTTCAAACGTCTTCACTCCAGCTCCCATTAGAGGTGACGATCCCTGCCAGGAAACACCTGACATCAGGTACAACAGGTACCCAGTCACTTCTGCAGTGTCTGTCAGAGTCTTTTAGGTTGGAAAAGGCATTGACTAGAGATGCAGAGGGTCTCCACTAGAAGAGGATTTGGATTTTAGGTGTGCCTCTGTGGGTTCTAGAGGCACCTCTGTGGCTAGAGAGCCCTAGAACAGGAGACAGTTGACTCTAAGCAGCCAGCTCTGTCTGCAGTCCATAACTCACACCGTATTCACTGCTCATTTCTTCTCTTCCACCGTGTCTGTCTATTTCTCTGCTGTGTTTGAATGGCTCTAATCTGTGGCCCTGATTGCAACGCTTACAGTGCCTGAACCTGTGGAATCATGAGTGATCCAACATGTGGAAGGTTTGTAGACCACTGATAAGGTCCTACGTGTGCTGCTTGTTGTGTGTCATACAGGAATAGGCTTCAGCAAGAGCTTAAAAGCTGTGATCCATCAGGTCTGGGATAGCAAATCCACCAGCAGTTGCAGTCAGTCAGAACCTTCCCTGTTGAGAAATGATTTGGGTCTTTCAAAACGACAGAGTCTATCACAAACCATCAGGCCTGTGGCATTGCCCTCCTCATGCTCTCTGGGATGTGTGATTGCAGTTCATCCATCAGGTTTATCAGGAGGGTGAATGGGTTCACATTTGTGAATGACACCAATTAAACCACCCAAACACATCCAGGACAGAGACTCAGGGCAATTTAAGTCGTCTCTCTCTCCTGCACTGCTCTCCAGCAGATCAGTGCCCACCCTTTCCTAGTCCCTGGGGTTGTTGTTGCCCGGATGCCAGACTCTCCACTGCCCTGGTTGAATTCCATTCAGTCCCTCCCTGCCCAACTCTCCAGCTGTCCAGGTCCCTCTGAGGGGCAGCCCAGCCCTCTGGGGTGTCAGCCCTTCCTCCCACAACAAACCCTGTGCTGTCACCAGCCCTTAGAGCTGTTCCTAATACTTTAAGATTCTAATTTGGCTTGGAGAGAACATTCTGAGTGTATTAGCAGCCTTTGAATGACTTTATAATAGGACATCTGAGCTTTCCAAGCAATCAGGATGCTGGAGGAGATGGTCCTGGGGAAAGTACTCATCCCTGCAGGTTTTTCATTTCATCCACTACTGATCTGCATCTACAAATGGGGCTTCCTCGCGACTTTGGATCCCTATCCATCACCCCAAAGCCTATCTGCTGGGTTGTGTTAGGAACAGACAGCACTGCCCTGGAGCTGAAAGCACAACGGAGGGGCATAAACCAAACGCAAACCAGGAGTGGAATGGAGTCATTAACATCCCCTAGTGCTCCATGCTCCCTCCTACGCTCCCCCTCCGGCTTTGCAGCTCAGTTTTCTCATTTACTGTGATGCAGTTCAGGCCTGAGACTTGCAAACTTATTATCAGATCTTGGTCTTAATTTCCTTTAGGGTCTGTGGGGAAATCCTGCTCCCAGTTTATTGTCTGTTCTGGGGTTGTGTAGGGACACGGGAATGTTAAAAGCCAGCAGGTTGGATGGCAGGACACAGCAGGTTAAGATCAGTCTTGCTAGAACAGGTAGTCAGGAACATGGAGCAGACTTGTCAGGGTCTCAGGGAGGTTTTGGCCCAGATTACACTTCAGAATTTAAATTGATTGAATATAGTTGCTCAGGCCTCTGTTTTGTGAGCAAACCAACTACAGACTTGGAACGTTAGGGCTTGGAAGGGACCTTGCAAGCTCATCTAGTCCACTAGATGCTCATCTAGTCTGCTGGTTCTGTGCTTGGGGTGTCGGAGCTGTGCACGTCGGTGGGGCGGCTGCAGATATTCCATGGCATGCTACAGAACAATGGATATGAAAACATCAGTCCTGGAACCCACAGCAGGAGCAGAAAGAGGCCCTCTGAGTAGCGTGCTCCACCTCTGAGTGGCTTTCCTTCAGGTGCCATTGAGCAATGAGCAGAGACCAGTTGAGCTGAGGTATAATTGAAATAGCTGAGAGTCTAAAGACAGACTGGAACAACCAGAGATGATTTCATGTAACACATTAAATGAGCGGTGACAGCAGCTCCTCAGAGCCCTGGCAAATTGGAAATTGCTGGATGCAGAAGCGGCAGAGTGATAACACCGTGACTCTTCCGCAGGGAAATGACAGTGAAAGAAATGGCTTTTAGATTAGCTGTCATTAAAGTGAAGCATCTGCCTCTGCCAGTCAAGTGGAATGTCCTCACTTCTGCACACAGAAACTCATCACGGTTACTGGGTTTGCACAGCTGAGAGCCAGAACCACCTGTCGACCAGGATCTGTATCGCTGAAACACAGTGGATTGGACTTGGAGTCAGGAGGATGACCCCGTTGGCTTCAAAACTGCATCTGATCAGTAGCTGGAGTTGGCTGATGTGTTTGGATTCCCTTAGCACCAGGGATGTGTTTGGATTCTCTTAGCACCTGGGAGCGCGTAACCAACAGGATCATTGAGGCTGGAAAAGCCCTCTGAGCACATCCAGCCCAGTCTGGGACCTAATGTCAACACATCAGCTAGAGCAGGGCATTAAGTGCCACAGCCAGTCTCTTCTTAAACACCTCCAGGGATGGGGACTCCACCACCTCCCTGTGCAGTCCAGTCCAGTCTCTGACTAAACTTGTCTAAACTCAGAGGAAAAGCTTCCAGTTCAATATTTAATTCCAAGCCATCTGCCAACATTTCTAGGCTGCTCTGCCTGCTGGACTGCAGAGCTTTCTCGTGTCACTGTATTTGTCATGCGAGTATCCTCTGGTCTGATTTTCCTTCCATAGTCGCGTAAGATACGTCGAGTCTGTTGCAGAGGCAGGCCTGGTGGGTAATTGTTCGTGTCGAAACACTCTGAACTCGTGCTTTTAGGGTTTGCTTTCATAATTCATTACCTGGTGACTGTGTACAACAAGGAAACCTTTGAGCTGCTGTTGCATCCTGGTGAGTGCGTTACTAAGGCTTCAGAATTACAGAACAAAATTCAGAGGGAGCAAAGAACCCTTTGAGTAGAGGCTGCAGAGAGCTCGGAGCTGAATAAATAACAGGAATTTAATCTCTTGTTGGGATAGCTGTAGCTTTGAGCTGGAATACAAGGAAACAGGTATTTGCTTGCATGAGGTTACGGGGCTGTATTCTCTTCTTGATGAATTAGTGTTGATTCCTATCGATATACTCGGTTCTTTGTAGTTACCTAATGTTCACAGCAGCATAGTGTAAGAAGATGTCAAGCTGCAGGGCCTCCACCTCCTCTCTCTGGGCAGCCTGGTCCAGGGATCCCCCAGCCTCAGATCCCAGCCCTTGTTCCTCCTGTCCAGCCTCACTCTGCCCTTTTCCAGCTTCAAACCAGGACCCCTGGTCCTATTGCTCCCTGCTCCTTCTCCAGCCACCTGACAGCCATGTCCATGATCAAGGAGGTGACTCCCCTGAGCAGCCCCAGCCCCTGCTGTGGGTATGGCAACAGATAAGGGAGATTTATCAGGCAGGAGGGGAGGGAGGTGCCTGTTGATAAATACTGATGGATTTCTGGTGCATGACCATCGCTGGCGGGGGAGACGGGGCTGAAGGGAAAGCAGCCAAAGCTCTAACTCCCTAGTGAGAACAAAGTGCTCTCTGCTGATTGCTCTGATAGCTGGTTGGACACAGCAGCAGCCTGGCTCGAGCCAGACTCGAGCACAGTGATCCTCTTAAGGCATCTGAAATGCTCTTCGTGGCCTCACTGAATGGGAGACCGCAATTAGCCTGAGTTATAACCGAAGGCAGTGACGGTGATTATTAAACTGCTGCATACTCAGCACTCCTGTCCTGTGAGGTGCAGCACGTTGGGTTTTTGGAGAAGGTTCAGCTCAGCACAGCGTGGCAGGGCTCAGGGGGGAGGTCTGCGAATGCGCAGGCATGGGGATTGTTTGGGCCATCGGGTGCATGGGGCTGGGCAGCTGTTGAAACAGATAGGTCACCTTGAATCCCGAGTCTACTCCAGGGTGTCACCATGAGTTGTGCTGAGTGTGAAATGGTGCTAGGCAGGGATAATGCAGTGAGGCAGCCAGTCCAGCCCCTCGCACTGTGACTAATCAGGAAGATCTGTTTGATATTCCAAGAAATTAGTGGGAAGAGCAAGCAGATAATGGAGAAAAAAGAACAAGTGAGATGCTCAGGCACAGGAGAAGATCAGGACTGTGAGCACAGCAGGCACAGAAAAATCACAGGGGGAGATAACAGGAACAAAGGAAGGTGCTGATGGGAATTGTTAGGATCAGCTGAGAGAAGCAGCCATAGATGTTGATCATGAGGAAGAGATAAGAAGCTCTGTGCTTTCCTGGTGCCTGAAATAGGGGTTGTAGGCATCCGGAAGCAAATCTTTCCTATATATTGCTAAAACAACCTTCTGGGGATGCATTTCATCCCTACTGTTAAGGACAGCTTTCCTTAGGAGCAGTAAATAAGCAGCAAAGAACGTATTGCTAAAACAAAACCTCCTAAGAGGCAGCCAGTGGATGGAGTATTGTTAGCCCGGGGGACAGGACAACTCCATTGACTCTCCATGACTGTCAGGTGGTCTGAGAAAAGTTGACCGTCCTGTTTTTACATCACGGAATCACTTGGGGCTCTAGGGAAAAAATCTCAGTTCATTAGAGATTACATTGGAAAATTCAGAAGGCTGGTGCTGCTGCTGCTGTCTTGATGCCACTCAGGAGCAGAACGTAGTCATCAGAGAGGGCTGTTTCCAAGAGCTTGGAGGGGTAGGAGCAGGCAGAATGGGTTCAAGCTGGAAAAGGGGAGGTTTAGACTGGAAGGCAGGAGGAAATTCTTTACGATGAGGGTGCTGAGACACTGGAACAGGTCACCCAGGGAGGTTGTGGCTGCCCCCCAGCTCCATGGAAGTGTTCAAGGCCAGACTGCATAGGGCCTTGAGCAACCTGGTCTAGTGGGGGGGTGTCCCTGCTCATGGCAGGGGGGTTGCAATGGGATGATCTTTAAGGTCCCTTCCAACTTGAACCATTCTATCAGTCTGTGAATCAGTGTTACTGGGATTAAAATCAGAGTGATTCTTCTGGAATTTGAAAGGAAAGAAGCCCAGTCTTACCCATCCTCTTAGGGAAGGGAGAAAGGAGCAGGCAGGGAAGGAGGAAAGGTGCAAGGGTACAGGTGGGATCACTGCCTTTTGGGCTGACTGTGTGGCTGCCCAGTGGAGTTTCACTCCGTGAAGTCTTTCAGAATACAAAGCAACCAAACTGAAACTGATCCCTTTCCCTTCATCCTCACGGAAGCAGGAGAGCAGGTTTCAGTGTTGCTTTAATGGTTTTTGTTTGCAATAGTGGTTTCTGTTTTTCTCCATGGTTGTATTAGCACACTCCAAAACCACAGGGAGAATGCACTTGCAGCAGTCAAAACAAACACAGTGTTGGTTTAGGCCCCACCTCAGCGCTTCCTTTCTGCACAGCACAGCCACCCTGCTTCCAAATTAGGCTGTAGGGGCCCATCACACAGACCAAACACCAAAGCAGGCAGATATTGGGTGTATCACCCCATCTCTGTGCTGTCCCCCAAACCCAGCTGTCCTTACAGCTCTGTGGACAGCAGGCAAAACCCTCAGGGCATGTGAGATGCAGATTCCCACATGGTCCAGCATGGGTGTGGAACCACTGCAGAGCAATCATGCTGCCATCCTGGCCTTTGCCTCCAACCCCAATCTCCTATCTGTGTACAGGTTAGTTCATGCTCCAGCACTCTCTCTCTCTCATACAGGAATATCCAGGAGCATTAAAGTCATTTAGCAAACTCCTGTAGACACCTCTGCTGAGAGATTATCTCCTCCAGACATAGAGAGCTGGAACGCCAAGGTGAGGTCTGGAGTTCAGCTGCCTGTGTGTCCTAGATAACAGGGTATTACTCACTAGATTGGATGTTTCATCTCTGTTGAGTCTCGTCTCTCACATTATCTACATTCCCTGGCACAGAAAAACCATTGAGGTGGTGTTTGTGTTGTTCCACTCCCCTGGACTGGTGCTGATCACTGCCAATCCACTAGAGGACATCAAGGGCTGGTCTTTCCAGAGGTGTAACACACCCAGCCCTTCCTAGATGCTGTATGACTGCCCCATACAAATCAGGCTCTTGAACTGAACACTGCGTTATAGCTCATCAAACAGGTAACAGGAGAATTCATGGTTATTCTTCATAAGCTGCTGGCTGGATGTTTTCCCACATGGAACCCACATGATAAACTCGGTTGAGTTTAGCCCAACGAAACACTTTGTTCACGAGAAGGGCATTCACAAGCATCCACAACAGTTGTAAACAATACTGCAATTTGCCTTCTTTCTAACAGTTTGCATCAGTTTAGTTTCCCTGCTTGAAACTTTCTGCTCCCTAACCTTGCTGAACAGTGTTCAGTCTCACATGCATTGTGTATTTGCCATGAGCTTCTCATCTTTCCCTCATTTTGCAGCCTTGCAAACAAACTAGAAAGGAATCAGACACTGGAACCCCCCCAAGCAGATAAATTAGTGTATGCTGCAGCTCGACGCCTCTCGCTTCAGTCTTGTTTTCAGCTTCTTCAGTTCAGTACTTTTATCAATTTTAAGACCATAGTCTATGATTCTCCAGGCTTCTTCATACTGCTGCATGTCAAGATGACACTGGGCAACCTTATGAAATGTTTTGGTTAGGATTTCACTGCCGGGGCCGTTTGTGATGCTGCACAATGCCACGGATTCATCCAGCTGCAGAGCCTCAATGTACTGCTTCACTGCTGCTTCTTCCTCGGCCATCGCCAACAGCAGGCGGCCCTTGGAGCAGTGATCCTCCACGCGTGTTTTAATGCTGTTAGAGCTGTGCTTCTGGATGACTTTGTCCATGTCTTTTACAGCTCCATCATACTGTTTCAGGTGCATAAGGCAGGCAGCTCTCTGTCGCAGATACCTGGGACTCTCTTTGCTTGCCACGACAGCCAGGGTGTAATAGCCCAGTGCCTTCTCGTAGTGATAGGATTTAGTCAGCACTTTTCCTTCCTGGGCTGCTACCTGTGGGTAGAAAGTTACTGTTAGTTGTTAAAAGTGGAAAATAAAGTCCTATCTGGTTTGGAGCAGCCTCGGGTGGACATTAAGAAATTCTGGATATTTTAAAAACTGTTGAAATTGCATCTAGTTGGAGAACTACAGGGAAGAACCACTGCCTGCAGGCTTTGCTAAGGGCTAATTTCAAGTGCTCTCATGTCCCTGATCAGGGATGGTTGAAGGAGTTTGGTTTCTTCAGCTTGGAAGGAAGGAGCCTGAGGGGTGACTCCTTTCATGTTGATCAAGATGGAAAGCACAGGTGTCAGGAGGAAGGAGCCAGGCTCTGCTCAGGGGCACCCAATGCTAGGACAAGGGGCACTGGGTGTCAGCTGGAACAGAGGAGGTTCCACATCAAGAGGAGAAGAAACTTCTTCCCGGTGAGGTTGCCAGAGCCCTGGTAGGGGCTGCCCAGGGAGGTTGTGGAGTCTCCTCTGGAGATGTTTAAAATCTGCTTGACCTGTTCCTGTGCCACTGGATCTAGGGGATCCTGCTGTGGCAGGGGAATTGGACTGGATGATCTTTTGTGGCCCCTTCCAATCCCTGACACTATGTGATGCTGTGAAAAAGGCGGCAGCAGAAAGAGCCCCATAATTTTTAGGTTCAGAGAGGTCAATACAAGAAGACTCTGTTAGAACTGCCTGTCTCAAATGGATTTCTCATGACTTCCCTTTACTGGCAATAAACAAAGCTCTTAACATGCTGCGACGGAGTGGATGTTTAAGTTATAAACAAGGCTGCCCCCAGCAGCGCTGGTCGAACAGAGGCTGTTTTTACACTTAAAAAGCAGCAAATTTAATTTGTCCTTTCAAGTGTTTTTAAGGCAGCAAGGCAACGCGAGTGTTTTCTCAGCGATCTAGTTAG
Source organism: Upupa epops (assembly GCA_013397515.1). Classification (NCBI taxonomy): domain Eukaryota; kingdom Metazoa; phylum Chordata; class Aves; order Bucerotiformes; family Upupidae; genus Upupa; species Upupa epops. The sequence continues at coordinate 663,159 of VZRI01003169.1, forward strand.
GTCAAGGTGGAACTGCTCCTGAGAGGAGCATCCTGATCAGAGAAGATTAGAGAGGGGTTTTTTCCTCTCAAAATCCTGAAGTTCTAGACCAGGCTGTTGTGAAGAGCACAGTGCAATGCCTCAAAATTCCTTGTGTTTCTATCATGAAATTGATCGTGGCTTTCAGACTGGTGCATCTGGAAAGGACTTGGCAGGCTGTAAACCACTGGTGCCTGAACTGCTGCTGGATCAGGTCTCTGTGTCTCTTTCTAGCATCCAGTTACCTCACACCGTGATGGAGGGCTGAAAAGAATCTGATTTTATTTGCAGTTCTGCTTCCAGTCCCTAGTGTCTCATTTTTTGTTGAAGTTGACAAAGACTCAATTCCTTAGGAAGATAAATGAGAGAGGAGTTTAGTGGACATGGAAATTATTCCCTAAGGGTTATTCCCTAAGCCAAGGGTTATTCCCTAAGCAATAAACACCAGAAGATGGACTGATAAGCACTGAGCTTTGGAAGAGGGCTAGGTGTTCTCAGAACAGTTTGGAGCTTTCCTTCTTCACCTGCAGATCCCATTTGGGGTCCACAAGCCTTCACAGCACGGGTTGAGGGCCTAATTCTGATGGAGGCCACATACCTTTGGAGCAAGGAATCAGCTCTGGCTGCCCTACTGCAGGTCAGCAGCCCCCAGAAAGTGCAGCTCTGAGGGTCTGGGCAGCAAGGAGACGGCAATCAGTCGTGCGTTTAACCTTTGACGTAGGAAACCGAAGGGTTGAAGCTGCACTAGCAGCAAGCAAACTCCCTTCCTCTGACCTTTTGCAGCTTAATAAATCTTTCAGATTCCTATTCCCATGGGGCTCTCCTAGTTGTTTACAAATTTCTTAGCATGGGACCCCTCAGACTATAAATAACAGAAGCATTTTAGCGCTTTGTTTCTCATGCAAAAAAAATCAGTACCTCAAGGAGCTCTCCTTCCCCCACCCTTTCCTATTCAGCTTAGGTAGGGTTTATTTTTAGCTTTTCAGACCAGATGCTGTGGCAGCAAGGGAAATTCAGCTGTTAAATGTATCTTCATTTTCAGATAGCTCCTTAGGGCCTCCACAGCCACGTTCCTGATTGTACCTTTATCAGTGTTATGTTGTAAATTGGCTCTATAATCTTCAAACTCTTCCCCTAACACCCAACTTTCATCGTTCAGGAGAGAGGGTCTCTTTTCTCTGTAACAGGGAATATCTAGGGACCAGTAAATTAATACTTGTTTACTTATATCCTCCTGCTGTTCTGCTAAAATACATACAGAGTACTCCTCTCAAGACGCATTAAGAGTATCAGCGTGTTGTTTGTGTTATAACCTGGGAGAAAGCATAACAATACAGCTTCTCACCAGGGTGCACACCAGCTACAAATTGAATAAAAGGAAGCAAACTGATTCTCAGAACACGGAGCTCTGGGTAATCAGCACTGCAGATGCCTGAGTGAGTGTTAAAGCTCCTCACCATCGATCTGACCGTGCCTGGCTTATTATTGGAGATGCTTTCCTTGAGATGGATGTAGTGTGAGAGAGAAATTTGAAAGATGAAGACTGGAAAAACACATGTTTGGGTGGACTAGAGCAAATGGGACGCTCCTGTGGCAAAGAGCTGTAGCTAAGCAAACTCTTATCACCTCACTTTCAAAAGTGTGAAGCTATTTAAATTTCTAAATGTTACACGAAAGAGCAAAAAAGGATGGAAGGATCTAATGTGACTGAGCCAGGGCATTCAGTTTCATCAAGAAAATGAACAAAGCTTCATCCTCAGAAGGCAGCTGTGAGCACACACAGCACACTACTGGCAGTGATCTTGGTCAGTCTTTGGCTGCTGAGCCTCACATCCCCTGTGGTTTGCGTTTAAACAGGTTTCATGCAAGCAAGACCAACCAGAAGTTCCCCCGGGTGGTAAGAAGTGGTAACAGTGAATTATTAGAGACTGAAGCATGGTCACTGCAATGGAAGAAGTTTAGATTCAACTCCCTAATCTGGCTGAAGTGAAGGCTGGAGGAAGAAGCCAGTTTGTTCTTCATTCATCTGGTAACTGCTATTCCCACTCACTTACCCAACTGAACCCACAAATGTGGCATCAAAAACCAGACTGTACCTGAGAGAGATGCTGCTGCTGCTTAGCATCTACGAAGTTCATCAGAAACCCCAATTCCCTCTCATCTCTCTTGGCTAGGATGCTGAGTGAGTGAGCTGCCACTGCCACGTTCCTCCTCTTCAGCTGCAGCACAGCCAGTCTTGCAACAGCGAAGTCATCAGCAAGAGAGTGACCAAATGCTGCCCGGAGGTGATCAAGGGCATCTTCATACCTTCCTGTTGGTTAACACCAGTGCAAGCTACATAACCCATTCCACGTGGAAAAAGAGACATCAAGAAAACTTACTGAAGCAGGATCTAGTCCACAGTTTGCCTCTAAGGGCATTCATTACTCCATTTCCTTCCCCAAAACACTTGCCAACTTCTCTTGAGAAGTACTATACAGCCACACGCTCACCCTTTAACACTCACAGCTCACTCTGCCTGACCAGCTACGCAGAAGAATGGGAACTCACCCTCTGCAATCAAAACATCTGTGTAGAAGATGTGATGTTGTGCATCCTTGCAAATTTTAATTAGTGTTTTAGCAATCACGAGAAGATCCCGGAGGGTTTCTTCTTTTGAAAAGTCTTTAGCAGCAACGAGCTCAGATAACACAGTCCTGCCATGCTGGAAGAGCCACTGACTGAGCAAGCCTCGGGCTTCACGCTTCAACGACAGGATTGCTGGGATCACGACTGGTGCCTCCACCCTCAGTGCCAAGGTCAGGTCTTGCACTGCCTCCTGTGTAAAAACAAGGCCCAGAAATGAAATCCACGAATGCACAGATTGATTGAATAGTTGAAGTTGGAAG
>VZRI01003170.1:0-22918 GCA_013397515.1 Upupa epops
CACCACTCATTAGGCTTAACCATCCAGCCAGTTTTGTATCCAGGGAAGAGTACACTCATTCAAGCCATGAGCAGACAGTTTCTGAAGAAGAACGCTGAGGGAACCAGTTTCAAAAGCGTTACTGAAGTCCAGGTAGACAGCATCCACAGGCCTCATCCACAAAGTGGATCACCTTGTCATAGAAGGATATCAGGATCTACCTCTGTGCTGATGAGCCTGATTGCCTGGTTATCATGTAAATGGTGTGTGATGGCAGTCAAGATGATTTTCTCCATAATCTTGCCTGGCATCGAGGTCAGTCTTACAGGTCTGTAGTTCCTTCTTGTAGAGGGGTATCACATTTGCTAATCTCCAATCCACTAGTACCTCCCTGGTTTGCCAGGACTGCTGACAAATCACAGGAAGTGGTTTGGTGAGCACATTTTCCAGCTCTAAGTGATGTAGCAAGGGTGATTAAAATCTGTTGGTAATTTTTTTTTTGTTTCATGGGGGGAATAACAATTAGCATTCTGGCCATTTCCAGATGTCTTATCCTTTTCTTAAAACAATGCTAAAACTAAAACTCTCTGCCTATTTCAGCAAAACTCTGTATTCAATTGCTGCTAGTGTGTATCCACTGCCTCTAGCCTTTTGCAATGCAAACCAGTCATTAGTAATCAGAAAAAATGCCTTAGCCTAGACTACATAACTTGTATTTCCCATTATACTTACTGGCACTCATAATATCTTACGAGGTTATTAAGAGATAATGTACAAATTCTCTGTGATTTCTTCTCCTATTCCTCAGTATCTCACATGTGCTCTTTGTCATACTCAGAGGACAGCACACTACTCAAAAGCATACAAATCGACAAACATTCACTTAATATGCAGGCTGCATCACACACACACACAGCCACAGTAATACATTATGACATTGATTCAACACAGAGAAAGACAACTGTGTGCTCCAGCCTGCTTATGAACTCCCAGGTGGCCGCTGAGGCTCTCCAGTCCAGCTATGGATCTTCTGACCTGACACAGTACATGGGGCCTCAGAAAATCGTAGCCTGAGGTAATACGGCCACAGGCATTTTTTCTGTGATTTTTCTGTTTCTCACCTAGACTTCATGCCATGAATATGTTCCTTTGAGACAGTGACAAGAACTGACGCAGCCCAGAATCCACCTGTTGTGGTTTCTGCTCTGCATTCCCTCCTGTGTTATCCCAGACAGGAAAGATCATCCCTTATGAAGTATATGGATTATAGCTTCTTGCTCCCATCTCCCACCCCTTCAAATTTGGAAGACTTCCCTGGTTCTATCCCATACCTCATAAGCTTTTCTTATTTTGTCCTGCAGTATGTTAAAATGAAGCGGCCATACCAAGCAATTAAAGAAGCAGGCAGCAGCTGCCAGTGAAGGATAATACATGTTGGCCACTAGTTAAAACAAACATGCAAAGTTTTAGTCTTCCAAGATTTAAAAGAACCACTTCACAATACTAATATTATAGAGTCAGCAAGATGACTTCTGGAAATTTCTAAGGCAGATAAACTGGAAATCTTATATATCTTGTTGTAGAATCAGTCAGCAACTAAGCACCATGCCATGTTCACTCTTAACCCTTCCCAATGGGATGGTGAGGAAAATAAAAAAATAAGTACAATTTGTGAGTTAAGAACAGTTAAATAACTAATACTAAAATATAATAATAGTAATGAAAGGGAATGTAACAAAAAGAGGGATAAATAAAACCCAAGAAAGGACAAGTGATACACAGTGCATTTTGCTCACCACTGGCTGACCAATGCTCCAGCAGTGATCTGCCCTTCCTGAACAATTCCACAGTTTATATACTGACTGTGGTGATCTGCAGTATGGAATATACCTTTGTCTAGTTTGGGTTAGCTGACTTGGCCATGCTCCCTTCCACCTTCCTGTGTGCCTATTTGTTGGCAGAGCACAGGAAACAGAAAAGTCCTTAATTTAGGATAAACATCATGCAGAAACAACTAGGACATCACTGAGCTGACAACATTATTCTCACACTGAATGTAAAACACAGCACTGTACCATAAACTAGGAAGATAAACAACCATATTCCAGCCAAAGCCAGGACACCTTTCCTTGATTTGTTAATTCTCAACAGGAAGTGTGAATAGGACAATTATTAAGGCCATAAGAAAGCATGCAACTAAATTTATGTAATTATGTTACAATTGTATGCTAATTTGGACAAATGCTTTGGTGACTTGTTTTCTGAAACAACAGCAAACAAATGAATACTTTTAGGTCTTGATATAGTTTGTCAGCTCAATAAATTCAGTTCCTGTTGCTTGTCTCAAAGAAAGCAATTGAAAGATACACAACTGTTGATGATAGAAATGCATTAACTTCCAAAGTTCTTTTCCTCTTCTCCATGGAAGGAAATTAATTTACATATGAAGTGAACCAAATGTATTTTCTTTTGATAAAAGCAAATTATCTTACTACCAAGCAAGTACAGATTGTACAAACCTAATTGGACTTTAACAACTTGTGACAAATACTGAATGTTACATTTTATGAACATAAATGTTTCATTTTGTTTAAAAAAGGTTCCCTATCAAAGGAAAAAAACCCCACATTTTATGTAAAGGAAGCTAAGGATAAATGGCCCTATTGTACTCTTCATTTATATATGTAGCTTTCATGGGTAGAAATGGATGCCCTGTACAGAATATTGTGTTAGCAAGGAGCTCACAATTACAGACGATTACCTTGGTTTTCTTGCACCTGCTGATTACAAGAATTCTTTGTTAATTTGGTTTCTTGAGGAAGGAAAGACTTTCTGTATGTAAATCTCTGATACCTTGATAGTTAAGAAACCCCTAAACCAGTAAATAAGCTCTAGCAGAATAACTATAAGAAACCATGGAAGTGACACCATGAAAAGATAAATTGTGAGCTAGCTTAGATTACACAAAAAGGAGAGGAGCTCTTGGTAAAAGATGGCTTCTCTGTTCAGAAAGAAAAAATAAAAAGGAACCGATAGCAGTATTCTGAGTCACTGGCTTTTGCAAACACCTATAGGTTCAGGAAACTCATTCAAGAAATCTTTCTCCACCCACTGTAAGCACATGTGACCCTACAGTAGTTTACAAGTCAAGTTTCAGTAAGCAGGTAACACAAGAGTTATTGTCATTCTTCAAAGTATGAAAAAGATCTGTTAAGAAATAGTGACCCTTATACCTAGATGCTGTTACACAGGAAATGGTGGTAGTCCTGGCTGAATAATAATTTTTGTTAGAGAAACTGATGGTCTTTTTTTAAATGCTGCAACAATTCCACTACTTAAAGCAAAATAATATGTTGATGGTGACAAAATACCTGTGATTGGAGACCTGCTCTTCGCTCAGCTTGTATTTGATTTTTGCAGTCTGTCTCATCAAAAGTAATTTCCGAATTTGCCACTTCCTTTTAAGCATTGCAATGCTGTAGAAACTTGAAGTACTTAATCAAAACCCTAATAAACACTGTAATGTTAAATTCATGCCACTGTCAATGCAGCAGCACCACATGCTGAACTGGAAATACACGAGCACGAATAATGCAGACAGAGAGAAAAAAGAATGTCCCCCATCCCCAGAGCTTCTGCTAACCTCTGTGTGCTCTGACACAGCTGATCCTGTGGGCTGTACTCCCACTGTGGCATAAGATCTCTTTCCCTCCAGAAGAAATGAGAAGCTTCCTTTGGACATCCTTGATAAGCATCCAACACTGGACACCCAATCACAGAAACTCTTCAGAACCACAGTTTCTTCAGCTGCAAACCAATTTCAGTTTAATTGAACTAATTGTAATTCCATAGAATATTCTTTCGTTGAAAGAGTGTAAGATTGCATATGCAGAAATGTATTTAAAAAAACATTTTCTAAGTAAGATTAGGTTCTTTAATCCTACAAAGTGCCAGATCAGTCTGGCACTTGACCTCAACTCAGCCCCCTTTCAGGTATAGGTTATGAGGCAGTCTTTAATTGTATGGCTACAGAATTACATCTCCACAGAAAGCCAGATTTCTTCAGTGGGGTGGGATATAGAATGAAAGCATACGGTTTTAAAAATGTATTTATGGTAATTTAAAGATATTAAAAAACAAACAGTACTGAAAAGATCATTTATCTCAGCAGTAGCAGATGGGGCTCCTGCTGAGATCAGGACTTTATTGTGCTCTGCTCCATCCATAGTTGTTCTAAAGAATTTACAGTCTAAGTAGGGCAGTCAGGCCAAACTATGGGAAAGGGAATTACTCTTCTTGTGTTGCTGATGGGGAAGTGGATGTAATGAAGCACAAGCTAAATTAAAGCAAGGTCAAACAACTGAATCCTTTTCTGCTAAGGTGAAAACCAGTTTTAACTCCTTATCACTGGTCTCCTGGTCTTATAGTAAGTAGTTAGAGCTACTGTTCTGTAAGAGGAATGTAGTTCTGTGTTCACAGGTTTTGAGGTTGGGAAGTATTGTTACAAATTACTGCACTTCTTTACGAAAGTTAAATTGTAATAGCTTTGCTTTTCCCTTCATGGCCAAGCCAAGCTCCTCATTTAACGTTGCCCTAGTAGTTATTTTAATTTCTATTAAAAAAAATTAAAATGATCAACTAACGTTTCCTCACAAGAGAGATAAGTTCATAAATGGCTTAATAATTTAGAATAAGCATAGCAACATTACAGTTAATACCTTGCCTAGTAAACATGTATGGCATGTTTTAATTGAATTAATTTGTTCTTTCAATGGGGAAGCAAAGAACTGCTAACAGAATGCTGGAGGCTAGAGCTATGGATAATTTGCCTCTGCTAGAATCAATAACATCTGATAAAAACATGAAGTGATCTATATCTGGCTTGAGATTAAAAAATTTTAATGAGAAAAGATCACCAAAGTTTTGCTTATCCAGTAAAAGGTTTGACAGAGACTTCCTCTAAGCCACTCAACCTGTCCAGTTCACATCTTCTAGGCAGACTGCCGGAAGATTTCCTAGTTCTTTTTTGCCTGCTCTCACCTGAACAGGCTAAGGAACAGTTAGTCAGAGGGAGTTCTTTGGAAAGATATGTACAGGTTAGAGGAGATACTGGACAGAAACTGAGTTAATACTGAAACATTAGTGCAAAAGGATTAGTCCTTCTTGGTTGCTGTCATGGTTAAACCCAGCGCCACAAAGCTCGTCTTACACTCCTACCTTCAGGGAGGGAAAAGGTACAAGAGGCTTGAAGGCTGAGACAGGACAGGAAGAGTTCATTCATCTATAATCATGGGCAAGATAGGCTCAACTTGAGGAAAACAAAATCAATTTGAACAGCAAAACCCTGTCACTAATTACAGAGAGAACTAAAAGTGGTTCTTGCAGGCCCACCTCTGCTACCTCCTTTTCCCTCGGGGGAAAACCTCTCTCATTCTGCCCCTATGGCAATGTGGTGTCTCTCCCATGGAAGACACTCCATGAACTTCTTTGGCTAGCATGGGGGGAATCCCATAGGCTGCAGTCTTCCAAGCTTGTATCTCCCTTACTATCATGGTTTCTTTCAGAATCCATCCACCTGCATACACACACTTCTCCTCCATTGTTTTGCAGGCACTGCTTTCCTCTGCTGATCTTTGAGGTCTCTGAAGGTCTCTCCCTTACTTACTCTCACTGTGAACTGAAGGGCAATGGCTGCTCAGGGATGTCTTCCTCGCTTCTCCCTCCTCACTGACCTGGACAAACACATGTCTGTGTCTCTCCATACAAACTAAAATGGAGCTTCCAGACCAAAGGTTTAAACCAAACAGAAGCCAGGAAATTTTTCTCTCCTAAGTAGGTTTATTCACAGAGGCAACAGTTTTCTCATTCTCAGCTAGAGACACATCTGACCTGAAGCTGTGGGGAGCTTTCTCTGAGATTCTTATAGGTGCCATAGCATCAGGTTCATTTCTCTCACCCTCCCTACTACCAAAACCCTGCCAGATGAAAATCACAACAGTTGCTTAGATGGTCATCCAACCTGCAAAATCTAGAATATTTTTTCTCCTTTGGGAAATTTAGAGCTGTAGTGTTTTCATACAGTTTTCTATGTGTTTCAGGTCAAGTAATTAGATACAACATATGACTCACTTAGCATGGTTCAATAAAAAAGTTTTGAAACCCAGATCTCTGCTGTCTTTTACTGATAAGAACTTCCAAACAAGGTTTTAACCTATAAATCAACAGAATCACAGAATGGAAGGGGTTGGGAAGGGACCTCTAGAGATTATCTAGTCCAGCCCTCCTGCCAAAAGTAGGATCACCTAGGGGAGGAGGGTTTTGAAAATCTTCGAAGAAGGAAACTATACAACCTCCCCGGGAAGCCTGTCCCAGTGCTCTGTTACCTCCCAGTAAAGAAGCTTCTCCTCATGTTGAGGCAAGTCCTCCTGTGCTCTAACTTGCACTTGTCCCTTGTCCTACCACAGGGAACAACTGAAAAGGGACTGTCCCATTGATAGCCACCCCTCAGATATTTATAACCCTTAATAAGATCCCCTTTCAGCTTTCTCTTCTCCAGACTAAACAGCTCCAAGATGTTCAAGTCCCTTCATCATCCTCTTAGCCTTCCACTGGACTTCAGTAGTTTCTAGTCTCTTTTGAACTGGGGATCCCAAAAGTGGACAATGTCTAGGTGTGGTCACACCAGGGGAGAACAGATAGGAAGGACAACCTACCTTGACCTGATAGAAGAAGTTAGAATAGTATCTATTAGACTGATGATGGTTTTAAAACAATACGCAGTACAGACTTTCTCCTTCATGGTGTGAGTATTTGTTCCATAAGTAAACATTGCTTTGATCAGTCTCACCTTCAGCCAGCAGCTTTAGTAGATTTCCAAAGGAACACGTGTCCTCACACGAGATGAAGTCACATCTCAGGCTTTGACTAGTATACTGGTGTTTTTGGAGCCTGCTAAGCAAGTGACAGCCAGGAACTCTCCACTGGGCTGATCACACCAAATCTGATTTTTGTTTTGGGATCAGGAAGAGTTGGTGGCCTGATACAATAAACTGGAAAGAAGATGGTGTAGTTTAATTTCTAATACATCAAATCCACATCAGCTATGCCAAAGAGCATAAAGGTAAGTGGAGTGAACTTTACTTTTAGGTCATCTTCTTTGATCAGTTTTTCACCATGCTCCATTTGCACTATGGGTCATATTCAGTCAGCAGTGTTTTGATAGTTGTGCTAGTTTATATAATTGCTGCTCTCAGCTGTTCATTTCTGCCCAGGCTCTCGTGCCAACACTATCACTGGTGCAGCTGATTTTCTCAGTTAATTTTACTGTGCAATCTGGCTAAAAGCTAACAGGAGAAAATGTGGTTTTTTTTTGTTGGATGGACAAGTTTCCTGAACTTGTTCACTCTGCATATGCAAAGAAGAAAAAAGAAAGTTAAAAGGAAATGTGTAGCGCACGCATAAATTCTGCCTGACTGCAAATGGAAAGAAAAGCTTATCTAGTGTTTTACCACAGGAAATATTCCAAAATCAGACAAGACCACAGCTCCAGTGGAGCTGGCAGGACAATGACATGCAGAATATGATGGGATATCTCAATTTGTACCAGTTCTCCTGTCTGTATAAGAGAAAGAATCAGTATAGGGTAAAGCTTTTCCTACTTCATTGGCCTGCATGAGATTTGTCATGTCTTAGAAGGGGCACCTTAGCAGTGAAACATGAAAAAATGTCCAGTGTAAATGCTAGCACTGCTAATCCACTAGGAGAGCTTTAGCTAAAGCAGTCTGCTATAGTTAGCTATGTATTCATCTTTGGGAGGCAGGGTGCAGTGGGCTTCAACAACAGAATAAATCCCTTCTACTCTGCTGTGTTTCATCCCTTGCCTCTACTCCAAATATCTAACTGCTGTTCATATAGCTTAAAAAAAGGACTGTGTTTTGCTTCAATTAAAATTCTTAATAAAAACAATCCTCTGTATGCACAATCTAGCTAGATTTATTTTTCTATTGAAAACTAAAGTTTACACTTGGCAGATGATGAGATAGAAATGGGTTAGTGGAAAGCAAAGGCATATTCTTCCATTGACTTGTTTTGTCCGTTCATCTTTTCTCCATTTGCCAGAAATTACAAAGTGATTTAGTTCAAAGGCACCACATTGTGAGTCAGAGACAGCCTTTCCAGTGTATTTACCTTGGGCGTATTTGTATACTTGCTTGCAGGAAATGTTGTGGTCCCACACCAGAGCCAGGCATGCCTGCACTTCTGCTAGCAAAATTACCCAACCCAGTGAAACAGGAACTCCCCACTGGGTGGGACTCCCTTAAACCCTGAGAGTTAGGAAGAAAACACTTTCCTATTGGCACAAAAGATTCCTCATTAGTACTATGCATTGTTAAAGCACAGCCACAAGACCTGGGGCTAGTCTCCAGATTCGCATGTGTATGAATTGCAAGCAATTTCAGAGAGCAGTGCGGTCACGGGGTGTGAAAGTGGGTGTCTGAGCTGCCATGCTCCTGCTGGCCATTCTTGGAGACGCTGCATGGTCTTGGCTCTGGGGATCATTGGAGCTGCTGCCAAGGCCTGGGGTAGCAGTGGGGCAGCACAGTGTGCTGACATGCAGCTAAGCCAGACTAATGATGTGTCTCACCCCACTCCCCACCCTTGGCGTGTACTTCTGTCATTTCAGCTTGAGCCAGAACTTGCACTTCTCTTAACCTCACAGTGAACCAGCTCAGAGCACAACACTGGCAGAAAACTCGCCCTACCAAATGAACAAATGAAAACTTGATGAGGTTTCTGCCGTATTTTCCCCCTCCACTGCTTCAGCTGAGTGCTGGTGCTGTGGCAGCCAGCCAAGGAACAAGGAGAGCAATGTACTAATCATTAGTTCAGTCACATTTTCAGAGCAGTCATCACAGGATCCTAACGGTACTGACATTCTTCATACTCTGCCATAGCCCTACTGAGGGAAAGGACAAAAAGCCTTGACAAATGTTGAGTGAAGCAAGGGTTCTAACACAAGAAACAGCTCTGATTTACTTTCACCTTTAGAGGACATTAAAGAAAGAAAGATTATCTCTGCACTTTCTAAGCAGGAGGGGAAAACAAGATCTTTTAATAAGCCAAAGGATTTAGAAATAAAGAAGATGCTTATACAAGACAACAGACACTATGGCAAGGCCTGTAACAGAAAGCTTTCAAATTTGGAATTTTTAGAATGGTATTGGCACTTCCTTGGATATTATAATGATACAGAAAACAGGTGTGGAGAAAGCAATAGCCACAAGTATGACCCCAGAGAAGGGGAAAAGACAAGCCAGAAGTGCTCTGTTGAATGAAACTGGGTGAGAAAGTGAGTACAGAAGCTAAGAGCACGAGTACCCATTTGGGGCAGAAGGCAGAGTTTTTAGTTTTGGTCAATAAGCAGAGCCACATGAGAGATACAACACCAATGTGTGCAGACACCTTCCCTTCCCATTTAGCAGGCTGGCTCAGGTCATCAGAGAGATCTGGCCTAATTGCTGGAGCCTGAAATAGCAACTCAGGTGTTAGGGAGACTGTTCCCATATAACCTGCACATTCCCCAGGCTGTAAGTAGCATGGGCTCCACAGGCAGAATCCAATGTTTCAGGAAGAGGATGTCACACCACAGCAGAAGGCAACCAAGCTGTTACTTACTATGCTTGCTATCCAATGAAGGCAAAGGCTCTCATTTAACTATTTTTTTTTTTAATGTAAGCAGCCTGTGCTAACTAGCTGCCATTATTTCAAATGGAAAGTGTGATCAGTGGGTCTGCTTAATAACTTGTGTTGTCCTGCATCTGACTGGTATCATGTTATTTTGCTATAGTGCCTGAAAATGAGATGAACACAAACACAATTTTGCTCACTGTATTGATCTTCAAGATTTTGCACAGTAGCAGTACTACAAAGCAGAACTTCTATTTATCTTTGTGAAAGAAAGAAAAACCTTGTGAAGTAAGTCTCCCACCAGTAAGGTCTGCCTTTTCCAACCTGTCAGTTTCTGTGTGTGAAATACAGTAGCTTTTTTGTTCTTGAAAACTTGACACTCCTAACTGGTGAGCTCACTGCTGTTTGTGTCCCAAAGAGACATCAAGGTGGAAACTCAGACAGAGCAAATCAGCATAGCTTCACCAAAGTAAAGAGAGCAGTGGTGATTTACATCAGCTACAAGTCTAGATTCATCCTGTTTTAAAACATAGTTTATCCCCACAAAGAGCCTCATTCAGTTCACACACAAAGAGGGAAGCAGCATTTCTTTTTGTGTGGCGTGAAGGGGACAGATGACACACTGGACAACAGGCATTTCCAGACTTCCAGAGGCAAAAAACCCCAAACCACTGGACTTGACCTATACATTGTAAAGAAGTGACTGGTTACACCTCTATATTAATCTTAAAAAATTTCCGGGAGTCACACAGGCCAGACTGACACTTGAGTGCTTCATGGAGGGAGTATAAAAATACATGGCTAGGAACAGCAGCAAAGACATAGCTTCTCAGACAGCAAAATGTCCTCTGGAGCTCATTGGTACTGCTAGAGTAAGCAATGCAGGGCGATGCTAGAGTAAGCAATGCAGTGACTGCAGATTTCTCTGTATGCTTAAGAGGGGCAGTGTGTTTTCCTCCAGACCTCGGGGTACTACTGGAAGAAAAGCTGGACATGAACCACCAGTATGCAATTGCAGCCCAGAAGGTAAAACGCATCCTGGGCTGCATCAAAAGAAGTGTGGCCAGCAGATTGAGAGAGGTGATTCTGCCCCTCAACTCTGCTCTTGTGAGACATTACTTGGAGTATTGCATCTGGTTCTGTAATCCTCAACACAAGAAGGACAAGGAACCTTTGGAGAGTGTCCAGAGAAGGCCATGAAATTGATAGGGGAACTGGAGCACTTCTCCTATGAGGCTGAGAGAGTTGAGGTTCAACCTGAAGAGAAGTATCTGGGGGATCTTACAGCAGCCTTCCAATACCTCAAAGAACCTATCAAAAGCCTGGAGAAGAGCTGTTCACCAGGGCATGTAATGATAGGATAAGGGGTCAAGTTTTTCAGCTGAAGAAGGGTAGATTTAGGATGGACATTAGGAAAAAGGTCTTTAATCTGAGGATGGTGGATCACTGGAACAGGTTTTATAGAGAGGTGATGGAGGTCCCATCTCTGAAAGACATTCAAGGTCAGGCTCGATGGAGCTCTGATCAGTCTGTTATTTACATATATACATTCTAAGATTCTATTATTGTAAAGGAAGACATGGAAGTAAGAGAGACCCTCCTTTCATCAGCTGTCTGCTGTCTCTTCCCTTTGGAAGGCGCACGTCATTATCAGGTCCATCGCCCCCTTCCCAAAATGCAGATGTCACCATCTGTACAGATGCCATATGGCACATATGGCTCGGGGAAACAATACACTCACTTCTGTTCAGCTGATATTAACTCTGTGCTTGCACTTCAAGGATTCTTTCCTGGACCAACTGTGCCTTTTCTGCAAGTAGAAGAAGGGCTAGAAGTTATTCTTTTGCTCTTACCCATGTTTGAATTTCATTTTGTATTAATTTGGTTAGTGCAGCTAACTTCAAAAGAACATTAGGTGACATGTTCTTTGCAGTTAATTCCAGTTCAGAAAAGGCCATATTAATTCCTGGGCAACAGCACGTTTAATATTGCTACACTGTGGAAGGACTGCGAAAACATATACCACAAGGGAAACACAGCGACACACTGTCAGGCATCACTGGTAAGTGCAACTTTGAAAGGTTGGTTTCTGCAGAATTAGGTTGCTACTGTGTAGCATCCTATTTACTTGTATTTTAAAAATACATTTTGGCATTGCCTCATTAAGTAGGACTGTTTGAAATACTCTGCCGCAGAAAGAGTCGCTATGTAGAACTGTTCTTTAACTGAAACGGAAAGGTTATACTTTTTTCTCCAAAAAAATATTTACTCAAGGTGGGAGGCAGTAATAACTTCCCCTCTCCCTCCCAAAACAGCATGAGGCTATTTAATTTTTCCACAAATATTATATATGTTTTGTTTTGATGCATTTCATTCAACACTCATTCAGAAGTTATTCAACTTCCGTAGTACAAACTGTCATTGGGGGGTGTGTGGGAAAAAGGGGGTATCATCATGCCTTTGAAAGACACAGCTTAGTATTGTGAATTAGAACAAAACCATCACGAACTAAAGCCAACCCCTCCCCCCAAAAAAGTAGTTCTGAGAGTAATGATTTTCTCCTGACTGTTAATTAGCTTTTAAAGCCTCTGCATTTTTTGCTCCCTGACTGATCTGCAGAATGGCCTTTTACAATTAACTTATCCTCTTTATGCCTCAGATCACACACAGCTGAGAGAGATATACACTAGCTATAACCATATGTCATTATGCCTGTGCAATGCATAACTTGTCCACCCGAGTATTCTGTCTACAGTGAGTACATCCATGAGTATTTTGCTTACCTAGACAAGTCTCACATTTACAATTTATAATAGATACGGTAAGAAACAACACTGTAACTGGTTTGAAGTTTGAAGATACAACCCCTTGCTCTATGTATCAAACAGGAATCATCATGCCCATGTATACATCTCCTGTGACTTGGAGTCAGAGCTGTACACAGGCTGCTAAAGGCAATGACAGGATTTTGAAAATATCCAAGGTACTGCTGTCAGCTGCATAGAATGTTGTGATCTCCTATACCAAGACAGTAAAAAAATTCAATGCTTGTTTTATGCAGTTGTGAAGAGATCTGATTAAAGTAACAAATAATGTTCTAAAACCTTTGCTGGAGGGCAGATGCAGGGGGCTAGGTGTGCTAAGACCATGTAAAGAACACTTCCAGGTGTATTATTTTCAGCTGCCTTTGAGGATATGAACTTGCTACAGGTGTAGTTGGTGCTGCTAAAATGCACAACCTAGTTATAGGGCTTCCCTTCTGGGGAAGCTGCAGGCTTAGATGAGCTTTTCCACTTGACTGAAGACTTTACCTGCTAACAAGAGATTTATATACTTGTTATCAATTGCACCACTCTGGAAACTGTTCATGTATTTACAGCAGAGCATTAGAGGATATTACTGCACACAATTGCAATGTCAGAAAGATTATGTTAAGCGCACATTAGGATACTTGCCATTAATTACAGCATGTTTACACAGGACATCTTCCCACAGCTTGCCTGTCTTAAATGCCTTTCCTGAAGTGGCAGGTTTCCACTCCACAGCTACCTGATGGTGATATGAGCAGGAAGAGACTCTAGAAGTTGCAGCTCTGTGCTAGCCATATGTTACTCACAGATGCAAAAGACTTGCCTATTAAAATTCAGAGCATCTGTGTTCAATGCTAAGATTATAAGTATCAGCTCTTTCTCTGGGGAGCTGAGCCACCATCATCTGTATAAGGAAAAAAACCCTGTCAACTGAATGGAAAGTCATAGGTGGCCAGAGGAAGGACACAGAATACCTGGAACTGGTTTTGTTTGCAACATTTATTCAAGTTGGCTCACAAGTTCAGAAATCCTTAAAGAAATTGCATGCTCCACTAGATTAGAACTGTTCTTATACATTCACATGACTTTCTTCTCTCTGTGTCCCTTTAGGAACTGCCGTTGCTATTGGAAGCACTTTCATAAGATTGTATCTTCCAGTTTCAGCCTCAGTTCAGCAGCCACTATTTAACCACCAGCTAATCCTCTGTAGCTGCATGAGGAGCCAACAAATGTCTTCCTGCTTTTCTTCTGCTACTCTTCAATGCATCTGGGCTGAAAAATGACACATCAAGAAATTCTGTCCTGGATCTCAAGTCTTTTGGTATTCAGGCTGTTGCTAATTTTCTGGTTTTGAATTAGAACACTTAAAAAAAGTTGGTCACCAACAGCTGTTTTTCACATCTGGATCTCAAGTTCCCTCACCAGATTCCCAGCATGCTTGGATACACAGTTCTTACCCATTTTATTCTGAATCAGCTTTTACACACTGCTCTGCACCACAATGACAGTCCCTGGTAGCTTTTGGCAGTGACTTCCAGTATTTGCCCTTGCATTGCTCTCCCAATTGCAGTTGCCCTTTCACTGTGGCAACAAGAAGGTACTTTGCAGGCCAGGTGACCCCTTTATGCTGAGCTGCACATGCTCTACTCCTAATCCATCTTCTCTTGAGTGATATTGTTTTCATTAAGGATTCAAATCCATTAGTGGAAAGAGGCTAGGGACATAATGCATCTTCAACATGTTTCTTTTTGTTAGCACTCGTTTCCCTCCCCTCTTGTAATTCTTCAATTTACTTTAATTAAGCCCTGAAAGAAAACCACTTGTGCTTACTCAGCAAGCCTGCCTGGTCCCAGGGTGAATCCTCCCACCAGTAAAGTCACTAGTATCCAAACCTGTAGGCCTGTATGTCAGTGTGCTAGTTTGAAAATTACCAAATTTTCAAGTATTGGTTGCAGTGCTTTTATGCCAAAAAAGCATTTTATTTTGAAGCTGGAGGTAGCTTTCCTAGCAGACCTCCTGCGTCAGTGTGTGGACTCTTCAGGTGGTTGGTGAACAAAGTCCATAAAGGGAAGGTACTTCCTCCTTCTTCCTTCCTTCTCTTCTTGTAGCCATCTTCGTCGTCTTTGGCTGTGACACGTCTTCAGAGACAGGGAGCTCCTCTAGGAGAGGGCTCCCCCTACCCCACGAGGATGTGTGTAAAGACTGTGTGTAAAGGCACTGTGATAGTTTCTGTTTTACTTTTTGATTCTTTTACTTATTTGGGATTTTTTCCTTTTCTTCTTGGTGATGGGTTCAATAAACTGTTGTCTTTCTAGCAAAGTTGCTTCACTGCCTGTTGAACTCTCAGTGAGAGCTGTTTGTTGTGCTTGAATTACAGGCACCAACCCAAACTGATTTAGACCCTCTTGCTAAACCATTACAGCCAGCCTTCTGACATTGAGGGGCATAGTCTGGCATGAGCTGGCAGGGTTGAGTGATTAAGCAAGAACTAATTTTTCATGCCAGTGCACACAAGCAGCTGAAGAGTCTCTCTCCTCTGAGAATGTTAGTGATTTTCTTATTTCTGCACCTCTAGGGCTATGAGTCCAGACTAAGGTGGCAAGACAACAGAATGAGTTCTCATTCTTTTTCCTTCCTCTGGGAATGGCAGATTCAGATCAGGTCATGATCAACAGGCTTTTTTAAGTTTTAATCAACTGCAAATCTTAAGTTTAAGAAATGAAAGATTTTATCACATGCTGTGCTTTTGCAGTCCATAAAAGAAATGTGAAAGCCTTTAAGAAATGCAGCTAGAGACAAGTGGCTGCAGTGGTCACAAGAGCATTCCTACAGACAGCAGGGCTGTTGCTTTGTAAAAATCTGCCAGCCTAACAAGCCTTTCTCCATCTAAATATGTCACAAGACTTCTAAGTGATAACCTAGGCTATACCCTCTGAAGGTGTCTCACCATTCTCTGCATCTCTTTATGTGCTGGTGTTTTCATTCATTAGTTTTAGATGAAAACTGGTATGGTCAGAAACCCTGCTTCAGTGCTAGTGTCTATTATTAACTGCAGTAAACGGTTACTGCAAACAATGACAGTTTTCCTTAGGAATATTGAAACTAGCTGACTCCATGCCTGCATAGTCATTAGAATTGCATCATACCAGTAGCTAGCAAAGACATATCACAGCAAATCACAGCCATCACAAGTAGGTGCATGCCAGAAACTCTACCAGACTACCTTACACTGTCACCATTGCAAGCTCTTAGCCTTCCTATATTCTTACATTCTAATAAATCCAGTTTTGTGCTAGAGTTCACAGTGACAGACACAAAATGTTAGTAAAGAGCAGTAACAGTTCCTCCAGTTTATACCGTTAAGCTGATCTCTACTCCTGCTATCCATAAAGTCAATCATACTTCTTTTTCTGCTCCAGAGACTTACACCCATGGTTTTCATTCATTTAACTTTTCTCTATGGGTTGTCCTGTCCTATCAGCATTTCCCGTCTACATACCATTTCACTTACTCTCTTCCTTCCCTAGTAAATCAGGAACATTTTCTGAAGAAAACCTTAATTTGTGCCTTCTGAACCAGAATTTAGCATTGCTGTGCAAACAATTTCAGAATCTGTTCAGAAAAGCCATGGAGAACGAGCAACACAGAAGAGCTGAAGAGATCAAAATATGCATTTAAAACCAGGGGGCAATGAAAAGGCCAATTGAGTGAACAGTTAGGACTAGTCCCTACAGGGCCTTATTCACGTTTGTATTCAACATACATTTTGCACATTCTCAAAAAAAAAAAGTATTAATTTCTAATGGTCTGAGAAAACTCCATTAGCTGGAGTCATGTTCACAAGGTCTTTTGTTTTGCAGACTTAGTGGTGTTTCCTCTTTGCAAGACTGAAATCTAAAACCTGACAAATACCAGGTTTCTATATACTACTGAATCTCTTCAGAGACAGAAGACAATGCATCTCGCATCTGAACAGAGTTGATAGCTAAAATGAACTGTATGCACTTTAACATCTGCAGGAGTGGACTATTTTTGTTGCAGTATATACATGGAAACTGTTAGGGTTGTTTTCCATTTTGTTGAGTTGAGTTTTTTACTCACTTTAAAAAGCGAGTTCCATGTAGAATTCCTACAGTTTTTGAGGCACAGCTAATCTGAAATTGAAATTTAGGTCACAGGGGGAAAGATGGGACACTAACTTTTCTTGCAGACACTGAAGAAAGATATGTACTTTCATCATGTAATTAAAAGATTTTTTGAAATTGTTATTCAATTAGAGATTCTAAAGACATTAAAATACAGTGGAAAAAGTACCCTAAATTCCAGATTTTTTGCTATTTGTACCTGATGTCAGCACAGTGGGTTGACTGAATGGTAGCCTACAATGGCATTGAATGTGGCTGGCCGTTGTGTTTGGATGGTCTAGTGGATGCCTTTACCCAGGTTACAGAGCATACAGGCAACTATTTGTTTACCTGTCCATGCAGATAGATACTGATAGTCACTGAGAACTACACTGGATGTGTTAACCCTTATGACAAAGTGTACACATACAGCATAAGGTACTAAGGTAACAAGCATCCTGGCAGCACAGACATAGAGATCTCTGCTCACTAAACAGACAGCTCTGAGTTTGATAGTTCCACAGTTCTCAACATATAAGAACATAAATTACTAAATACACTTTAGCTTTATGAGTTTAGAAGGGAGAATTTTAGCTATGTGTGAAGAAGAGACACTAATATAATTGAAATCCTAAAGACACACAATACTAATTTTACTGTTGTATGCAAACCCAAAATCTCTGTAAATTGCAGTTTTCACATTAGTGTTTTAGCCTACATGGTAATGCACATGGTGCTTCTACTGGTGTCAAAAACAATCTCAATAGAGGACAAAAAATTATGCAGCAAAAGCCTACACATCAGATCTCTGCCTCTAGCAGAAAGAGCCTACATCTATTCCCACTAAAATGCATTCACCTCACAAGGGGCAAAGAACTGATCAATAAGTAAGAGTTCAAAGCTAAGGAACACTTTAAACTGGGAATTGAAATGACTTCAACTTCCTACCACCTTCTAGTTCACTGAGCTTTATTTCTGTCACACTTAAAAATGTAAAAAGGCATATTACAACATAACGTAGTCCACATTAAATATCACAGCCCAATATAGCATGGTCCTACTGGAAAGGCACCAAATCAAACAACATCTGATACAAACTATTTGATGAGCCCTAGCAGCCTTCCATCTTCTTCTGCAGTTGACTGGTTTCCAGTTAAATGTACACATTTTAGTAAAGATTGTTGTTTGTGTTAAAACAGAGCCCCAGAGCACCCCTCCCCACACCCACCATTTCTCCCCACTCACCAAACCAAAAGCTCAGAAATGTGTTTAACCCTTACCTTCAAGACTGTGACAACTGAAGTATTGGCAACACCCTGCCTCACACTACAGAGCTCTGAAGAGCAAATGAATTGTGCCATCTCTCTCAAATGCTAGGCAAACTCACAACATCTGGCTAAGCAATAAGATACTGTCCCATGAGAACCTTGTTATGTGAAGCTCTTGCAATTAAGCCAATCTGTTTTACCTCAATTCTTACTGCTGTAGCTCAGCGCCACTCTTATAGCCTTTTTGTGTTTGTATTCTTTGTGTGTCTCTTAGTTATACGATATAGATAAAAAATTTTTAGTCTATGACTACAGCTATTCGTGAGTGGGATTGAACAGTTTCAGATAGCAATAGAAACATGTGAAATGAGCATAGAGACTGAAAACATTGAATTCCATACCAAACTATGCATTAGAGAGGCATCCTCAAGGTTGTAAGGCCAAGTACTTTAAAAGTTGCAAACTGCTAAAATTGCATTTGCTTATGCAATATTTTTTGTGTCCTCTTGTGGATGAGTTGTGTGTCTTAATTACACAGTCATAGAGAAAGGAAGAAGCTGGGTCTCTTTAGCTTGGAGGAGGCTGAGGGGTGACCTCATAAATGGTGGGTGTCAGGAGGATGGATTCAGGCTCTTCTCAAGGTCATCTAAGGGGCAATGGGTGCAAGCTGGAACATAGGAGTTTCCATATAAATATCTGAAGGAACTTCTTCCCACTGAGGGTAACAGAGCATTGGAACAGGCTGCCCAGGGGGGTTGTGGAGTTTCCTTCTCCTGAGATGTTCAAGACCCGCCTGGATCTGTTCCTGTGCGACTTGGTCTAGGTGATCCTGCTGTGGCAGGGGGATTGGACTAGATGATCTTTCAAGGTCTCTTCTGATCCCTAATGATTCTATGATTCTAGTTGCTTGTCCCTTTCACTATGTAAAATAGACAGTGCTCATTTCATATGAAGCTCAACAGTTTTTTTGTTTTTCTACATTACTCTCTATCTGGCCCGTGCCTTACACACAGTATAATAACATAGGCTGCTCTAAGGCCAGAATTGTTTCCTCTTGAGCCGTTTTATCCTGCTTATTACACTGACATCCAGGTGTTTACTGGCAAAGAGGATTTTACTACTACAACACTGCCCTGGTATGAGAACAAATGAGCCAGACTGCTGAGGCAAAAGTGGGGCGAGAGCAAAGTAACCAATACTTTTTGGTGTCTGCTTTAAAATGTGTATATTCTGGGGTATTTTCATTCCCTTCTCTTGATGTTTGTGCACACAGATTAAAGCCAAGGTGCTAAGCACAGAAGTCCATTTAATCATCTAAATATTGAAAGTGAAGTTTCAAATGTGCAATATGTTGCTATTGCACCACTCTTATTTTGCA
Source organism: Upupa epops (assembly GCA_013397515.1). Taxonomy (NCBI): domain Eukaryota; kingdom Metazoa; phylum Chordata; class Aves; order Bucerotiformes; family Upupidae; genus Upupa; species Upupa epops. Next base: position 19,247 of record VZRI01003170.1, read on the forward strand.
AGCAGAGAAAGCAAGGTTAAATACCAATGTCTGTAAACCAGAGCAAACTCCAGTGTGGACATATTATTACAGTGCTTAAGTGCCCTTTTATATTTTTATTACTTCTACAACAGCCAGGATAACATTCTTTGGCTTCCACACCTCAGCTTTTATTTCAGACCACTATAAGGGAAATTCAAATTGCTGTAAGGATTTCCATAACCAAAATACACAAGTTATCGAGCAAGATCGATGTGACTCTATGTGCACCCTGCAAGACTGTTTACTTTTGGAAGTCTCCACTTAGATCAGTTACTAGGTTCCTACACAGTACTCAAAGCAAGCAGTTCCACTTCTGGTTTTGATCGTTACACCCTTACACATATCTGCCTGAGCGTGTACTTTTTTTTTATTCTCTCTTAAAGTCAGTTTCTGATATGAGACTTTTGCCAATATATCAATCATAGCACTTGGTGCTCCAAGTGCTTTTGATGTAGATGCCATTGGAATCTCCATTTTCACGGGGCCAGAAGCTCATGTCAGTATTGCATTATACACCTGCAGACTAGCACCCTTCTGTTCAGCCAAACGGTTTAGTATTTGTGTTTGACACAACCCTTGATAAATGGGTGGCTGCCAGAAACTGTGCAGTGAAACACAGAAACTGCTAGTAAGGTAGGAGAGTGTGGCAGTTTCAGGTGATGTTTTCCAAATTAAGTATTTTCATGTCCTCTATAAACTTGCTCACTTTCCTATTGCTGGACATGAAGACTGGCTTTAGTCATCAGTGATTTATGTGATTTGATACAAAATCTATAGCCTGGGTATTTTCCTTAAAGTTCTCTTAAGTAGCACATTTTCATCTCTCCCTTCAGACTTGGTTCTTCTCAGACAGACTGTAAAAGCTTTCAGGAAAATGTCCTTTGGGTAATGCAGAAATAAAGGAAGTATCTTCTGTTATTTGGGATAGAATAATCAACTCATAGAATCTTTTATGTTTGAAAAGATCTTTAAGACCTTTCAGTCCAACCATAAACCTAACACTGCCAAGTACACCACTAAACTGTGACCCTAAGCACTACACATACAGGTCATTTAAATACCTCCGGAGATGGAGGCTCAACAGCTTTGCTGGGTTACCATTTCCAGTGCTTGATAGCTCTTTCAGTTAAGAAATCTTTCCTAATATCCCATGTAAACTTCTCCTCGTGCAGCTTGAGCCTTTTTCCGCTCATCCCATTTTTTGTTACTTATGAGACCAACAACCACCTCTCTATAACTTTCTTTCAGAGGTGTTGTAGACAGCAATAAGGACTACGTCTCCCTTCAACCTCCTTTTCTCTAGACTAAACAAATCCAGTTCCATTAGTAGCTCTTCTTGAGTTTCTGCTTTAGACCTCTTACCAGCACCTCAGTGACTTCCTTGTATTGAGTAGCCCAAAACTGAACACAGTATTCAAGGTGCAGCCTCACCAGTGCTGAGTTGAGGGGGACAATAATTCCTTTAGTACTGCTGGTCACACTATTTCTGATGCAAGCTAGGATGCCATTGGCCTTCTTGGCCACCTGGGTACACTGCTGGCTCATCTTTAGCTTGCTATCCACCATTTATTTTTGAGATAGAAAGTTTTCAGCCACACTTCCCAAGTGTGTAGAGTAGTATGGGGTTGTTGTGACCCAAGTATGGCATCCAGCACTTGGCCTTGTAGAAGCTCAAACAACTGCATGCTTATCTAGGCAACATTTTTATTTTGACATATTTTCTGTATTTATTTTTAAATTATCTAATTGCATCATGAGAACAAGTATAATGCACAAACATTACTGAAGCAGAAGAAGTAGTAGGTAGATGACACACGCAACAAGTGAAGCCTCAGGAAGCAAAACTTCCTTCTTGCCACTTTCTTTCCAGCTATGGGATTATGACTTCCCCTTCAATGCTGCTTCCTGTCATAGCTCTTGTTTGTGCTGTTCCTTGAGTGTGAATGGCCATGCCTGTAGATTGATGTTGGACTCCGAAGCAGTTAAAAATATTTTGGATCTTGGACTTGGAGAGTAAACTGTGTTTAGGCAAGGTATAATCAGGCATAACTCCCTGTAAGCCCACAGTAATTACAGGTGAGTTTAACTTGGCCAGTTAGCTTTCATTTAAAGAGTTATGGGTATAAAATTTAAGTAATCTAATTTCCAAATGCACTCATTTACTAACAAAGACAAGCAAATCAAACTCTACTAAACATATCCAGTGTCAACCTCTGCATCCATTACACATCTGTGTTCAAGTGCTCACATGGTAGTAAGACAAAGCTTATGAGTAGGACTTAAAGAAAACTATCGAAAGCTGCCCGATTCTGTGAGCTAAAACAGCAAAGATAATACACTGTCTCTCAGCACAACTTGTTATACAATTAATTTGATTCAGAAACAGAGTATTTACAGGGTAATTTGCAATACATTAACTGTGGGCACAAAATGGCACTCTTTAAGTCATTAAACACAATTCACCTTCATTACAGGCACAGTTGGGATCCAGGGATTTATTTTTCCTGAGTGGGAGCAGAAAAAAGGTTGTTGCCAGGAAGATGACTTCTGTAGAATTTAATCAAATCTAGTACCAAGTAAAAGTGATCAAAATGATGTTTGATCAACACAACTCACAGAATACTTCTTCTCAACAAGACTATGATATAAATGAAGCTTATTAATGCAACCAGGAATTTCCTTTAAAGTAACTTGTGGAGCACAAAGCACTTAATATGATCACAGTAAAATAAAAATTAGAGCTTTGATTTTGCAACAGCATCACATTCGCACATAGAAGCAGATTGCCTAGGTTGTAAAAGACCATCCCTTGCTTATAACTTAGACTGTAATTTATGGTACCTCCTATAAAGTATTCTGAACTTTGTAACAGCTCTGGTTTTGGCTGCACCTACTCATTCTATCTCATCTTCTTGACACCAAACCACTCTTCAATTTATCAAAACGGTTTTGAATTGCAATTCTGTCTCTCCAAGTGCTTGCAGACTAATCATGGTACTGTGATGTCACACAGAAGTGCTATAACTATGCTCTAAATTTTCATTGCTCAGGATACTAGTAGAACTAATAAGAGAACTGAGTAGAGAGCATGTTCCTGCCACTTGAAATTCCTGAATATTTAAGAGAATATTTTAAAAATTAGTGCATTCCCATTAGAGTAATCATGTCAGGACTGCACTTTTTCAATACCCTTTGAGAAAGCAATGCTAGCAAATACCAGATTCTTTATGAAAGATACACCCCATCTACCACTTTGTTCTAAATCACTTACCAAAGTCTTAGAAAGAAGGGAACTGGGTAGGTTTGGTATAACTTTTTTCCCTTGAATGTATCCACCCATATCCTGCTTCAGTATGGCCTTTGGATTAGGTGGTCTCCAGAGGTCCTTTGTAATACCTACCTTTCTTTTATTCTGAGAAAAACAGCTGAGGTCCCAGAATTTCTTCATCTGGTGAGCAGAGTACAAGTGTGCATACGTAAGGAGTGGACTGTTTTGTACGAAGAGATTCCTAGAAATGTCAGGGAAAGAAGAGAAAAGATCAGGGTACTATGTGGATGGACTGATACTGTTTGTGATGTGCAGAATAAAAAGAAACTGGACCACTCTTCACACCCCTACCTCACCCCCCCCAAGTACAAATAAAAGCATAA
>VZRI01003170.1:23505-70898 GCA_013397515.1 Upupa epops
AATATAAATGTAATTCTGTAAGGAATATTGGGATCCTGGAGTACAGAAAGGGATACTCACATCAGGAGTTACTTCGAAGGGTAACGTCACAGTATCACAGGCATTGCAGACACTGCAGACTTTATAAATGATTACAACTTCCAAAACATGTAAATATTTCATGAACTAAATTGCATAATCTGGCCAGCATTTAGTGGAAATCAAATAAATAACTAAATGCATGTTAGTTCAGAAAGCAGAGTGTGATAACAAAACTGCTCTCAAAAATGGAAGTAATTGTGAATGTCTGCTTTTAACATTTTAATAAGCAACAATAACTTCTTATGAAAGGTTTATAAACCTATTGGCTTTGAAAAACTCTTCTACTAGCATTAAGATACATTTCATTGCTTATTCCTAAAGAGATTTCTTTCTCAGTAAATGCATAACCGCAAATGTGCTGCAAAGCTCCAGACTGTGTGAAATACTCTAAACTTTCTCCTATTCCTGGGATCTAGTTCCACATGACTAAGATGGCCACATATTCAGTGGAGCTCACTTTGCTTTGCACATTTTCCTTCTTTGTTGCACATCAGGCAAAAAAACCTTCCTTCTCCCTTTATTTAATAGAACAAATATATTAGCAGCCAATCATTAACTCCTAGGGGCTCAATTCAGTAAAGGAAAAATTAGCACCACAGTTGCCTGCTGTGAGATCTCTTGATGCTCTGCAGCTGAGGAGTCTGATCAAAATAGCTTATGGGAATTAATAAAAGGATTACATTGCGGTTGCACGGCAGTTTCTTACTTTAGAATCTTCAAGTATTAATAAAAATTACGTGAATCAGGTAAAGACTATAAGCAATTCATGAAAGGAAAACGAAGGTATACTGAGTTGAAAATGCTTCCAAGGAAAGACTATAAATTGTAGCCAGACCTCAGATTAAAGTTACTTGGGAAATCACTTGGTCTGTCCATGCTGTTTCTCACAAACTACAGTATTATTGCAGGCAAAGGTTTTAAATATGCACAATCCACCTATTTTTTCCTGTGTGATGAGCCTGATTGTGTCACTACTCTTCCCTAGATTCCTCTTCTGTCCACACTTGCCTCAGGGAAGGAGCACTGCCCATGATGAACAGAACAATCATAGAATCATAGAATCATCATGGCTGGCAAGGAACTTCAGGATCATCAAATCCATCCGTCATCCCAACATCTCCCTAACTCCTAGACCATGGCCTTAAATGCTGTATCTATTAGTGTTTTGAACACATCTAGGGGTGGTGACTCTACTTTCCTGGGCAGCCTCTTCCAGTGCCCAAGCACTCTCTCAGTAAAGAACTTCCTCCTAATATCCAATCTAAACCTCCCCTGGTGAAACTTGAGGCTATTTCCTCTTGTCCTATCATTAGTCACTTGGGAGAAGAGACCAGCACCAACCTTGCTACAACCTCCTTTCAGGTAGCTGTAGAGAGCAAAAAGGTCTCCTCTCAGCCTCCTCTTCTCTAGACTAAACAACCCCAGTTCCCTCAGCTGTTCCTCACAGGGCTTGTTTTTCAGATCTCTCACCAGCCTCGTTGCTCTTCTCTTGTCCCACTCCAGCATTTCAATGTCCTTCTTGTACTGTGGTGTTCAAAACTGGACACAGGTACAGACAAGGTGCAGTCTCACAAGTGCAGAGTACAGGGGAACCATCACCTCTCTACTCCTGCTGGTTACACTGTTCCTGATACAGGCCAGGATGCCATTGGCCTTCTTGGCCACCTGGGCACACTGCTGGCTTGTGTTCAGCTGGCTGTCAACCAACANGCTCAGCTGTCCAGTCAGTTTTTAACCCAGTGAAGAGTTCACCTGTCTAAGCTCTGAGCTGCCAGCTTCTCCAGAAGAATGCTGTGGGAAATGGTGTTGAATGCCATCCTGAAGTCCAGGTAGACAACATCCTCTGCTTTTCCTTCATCCACTAGACAGGCCACATGATCATAGAAGGAGATCAGGTTGGTTAAACAGGACTTGTCCTTCCTGAACCCATGTTGGCTGGGTCTGATCCCCCTGTTGTTCTGCACTTGCCATGTGATCTGTTCCCCAAGATGAACTGTTCCTTAATCTTCCCCAGTACTGAGGTCAGGCTGACAGGTCTGTAGTTCTCTGGATCCTCCCTTCTGCCCTTCTTGTAGATGGGTGTCACACTGGCAAGTTTCTGGTCATCCAGAACCTTCCTCATTAACCAGGACTGCTGATAAATGATGAAGAGAGGCTTGGTAAGTTCCTACCACAGGTCCCTCAGAACTCTTGGTTGGATCTCATCTGGTCCCTTAGACTTATGGGTGCCCAGTTGGCTTAGATCATACACTACTATTTCCTGTATTGTGAGGAGACTATACTGATCTCCAATCCTATCTTCCTGCTCAGATGACTGAATACCATAAGGATAACTGGTCTGACTACTAAACACTGATATGTACCTCAACCTTCTCCTCATCCTTGATAACAATGTTCCCCCTCATGTCCATTATGTCCAATAAAGGATGGACACTCTCCCTAGTTCTTTTTTTGTTGTTAATATATTTGTAAGAACATTTCCTATTATCTTTTGCAATGGTGGCCAGGCAGAGTTATAGATGAGTTTTTCTCCTCTGATGTTCTTTCTACACTGTCTAACTAAATCCGTATACTCTTCTTGAGTAGCCTGTCCCCTCTTCCACAGGTGGTCTTCTCTTTCTCCTAAGTTGCAGTGGAAGCTTCCTGTTCAACCAGACTGGCTGTTTTCTCCACCAGTTTGTCTTATGACACTTGGGGACAGCCTGCTCCTGTGCCTTTAAGAGCACCTTCTTGAAGAAAGTCCAGCCTTCCTGGACACTCCTTGTCCTCCAGGACTGTACCCCAAGGGACTTTTCCAACCAGTGTTCTGAAAAGGTTGAAGTCTGCCCTTCGAAGTCCATGGTAAATTGTTCGGCTGCTCCACCGCTTTATTTGTCCAAGTATTCAAAACTCTATCATTTAATGGTCATTGCTAAGCTCAAGACAAACTCTGACCACCACATCACCCACCAGTCCTTCCTTGTTTGTAAAAAACAACTCCAGCAAGGCCCTTCCCCTGGTGGGTTTGCTTACCAGCTGAGTCAGGAAATTATCTTCTACGCATTCCAGAAACCTCCTGGATTTTTTCCACTCTGCTGCATTATATTTCCAGCAGATGTCTGGTAAGTTGAGGTCCCCCACAAGAACAAGGGCTTGTGATTTTGAGGCTTCTGTTAGTTGTCTACAGAACAGCTCATCAACTTCCTCATCCTCGTCAGGTGGTCTATAACAGACTCACAACAGGATATCTGCCTCATTGGCCTTCCTATGTCACTGAGTATGCTTGGCATAGAAGCCTATACACCATATATCCAGTGCTTCCAGGTGAGTGTTATGGAATTGTTCTCTACAGCATAATCTGTTGTTGATGGGAAGCTGTTTTATCAGGTAATCAAAATTAATCCAGGAGTGCATTTTTGATGGTACTGAGGACACAATCGTTTAGAAGATATAAGAAATGCTGGCAAAAGTCTTACTGCAGACTAAGCACTATCAAATGAAAACTATTTGTGTGCTGTAGACAATCTTGCTTTAGCAGGGGATTGGACTAGATGATCTAGATGATTGTGTTCAATTCTGGGCTCCTCAGTTTAGGAAGGATGTTGAGGTGCTGGAATGAGTCCAGAGAAGAGCAACTAGAATTGGGGGCTGGAAGGTAAGCCCTACAAGGAGAGGCTGATGGAGCTGGGTCTGTTTAGCCTGGAGAGGAGGAGGCTCAGGGGTGACCTTATCGCTGTCTATAACTAATTAAAAGGTGGTTGTAGTCAGGCGAGGGTCGATCTTTTCTCCCTGGACACTGGAGACAGGACAAGGGGTCACAGTCTTAAGCTCCATCAGGGGAGGTTTAGACTTGACATCAGGAAAAGGTTTTTCACTATAAGAGTGATCTGTTTTTGGAATGGGCGGCCCACATTGGTGGTCGAGTTGCCCTCTCTGGAGGTGTTCAAGGTTAGTCTGGATGAAGTGCTGAGTGGCATGAGCTAGATGTTAGATGTTAGGTTTACTTGGTTGGTTTTGGTTGGACCGGATGATCTTTGAAGTCTTTTCCAGCCTCATCATTACTGTGAAACTGTGATACTGTGATCTCTACAGGTCACACACAAACACAGGATCATTGAGGCTGGAGAAGACCTCTAAGACCATCAAGTCCAGGTCCCTTGCAACTCTAAAGATTCTATGATCAACACAGCTGTCTGTCAGCACAAATATATTTACTCTGGTCTTGTTGCAGCAAAAAGCCAAAATGCATAGAGAGAGAGTACAGGGTGAGGGTGAGAGGAGACTCAGAATTGCAGGGTGCAAAGGAGGAATATGGGGCATTGCAGTAGAGGGAGATATTAGGAAGATGAGAGAGAAGGGTATGGACAGAAATTCAGGTAATGAGGGGAACATTGTAAGCATCTTAGGAAAAAGAGAGGAAATGAGGCACTGGCTTTATGGGGAAGACCTGCAGGTATTGTAGGCAGATCTATCATGGGCTGGCTTACTGAGGTGTAGGTTAATTAATCCTGCTGTTTCTGCAATAATTAATTAAATTACAGTTAGTTTCTGTACTATAAACCTTAGCTGGTATATGCCTGAACAGGATATTTTGTAGGATATACTTCACACAGGAGTAGCTTTAAAATACTAGAGGGGCTTTTTTCTTTCTTTTCGTGGTGGGCAATGCATCAGTTGAGCTAAGGGGAATGATTTAGTGATTGATTTAAGTGTCAGATCTGAGAACACTGCTGTAGACTCTTTGGAACTACAAGGTCATCTCAATCCTCCATCATTGGCTGGAAGAAAAATTAAGTGCCATGCAGTTACCACAGGAACTGAGGTAGCACAGGTCCTTTGTCTGAGGCCTTTAAAAATGAAGGTCTATTTGTAATACTTGGATTTGAGAGAATCTGAGGTACCTGCTTGCATTTTCACACCTTCTAATGTTATGTAGCAATCTGCACAACACAGATTTTTGTATTTACCTAGATAACAAATGTACATGTATGTATTACAGACAAGTTTGTGATACATATTACAATACGAATGAGCACAGGCTTCAAATGAAGAGACACTGTTGACACCTGTGTTAAACACTGGTTCTCTATACTATGTGATAGAACAGATTTTTAGACCACTGACAATTCACTCCTGCTCTGATACACATATGATATGGACATATATTATCTCCTTCCCTTGCTTCTTTATACTCAGAGTAGCTGTGTATGAAGAATTTCTTCACTGAAAGGATCATTGGGCATTGGAACAGGCTGCCCAGAGCAGTGGTGGAGTCCCCATCCCTGGAGGTATTTAAGTGCCAGGGATACGAATTACTGGTGACCTAGCAGTGCTAGGTTAATGTTGGTCTTGATAGTCTTAAAGGTATCTAGATAGTCTTAAAGCCAAAATGGTCTAGATAGCCAAATGGTCTAGATAGTCTTAAAGCCATTCCATGATTCTGTAGCAGTATAATGTTCAAGTCAAATATCAGAATAAATGAACCTATGACAAGATCTGTGCCATCGTAGAGATTCAGCTGAAGCTAACATGACAACATGGGGTCTTATGGGAAGTTCATCCAAATTGATACAAGTAGGTTTCATGAATTGCCATGTTCAGGGAGAATACCTCGAGTAAAAACATCCAAACAGCGTGTGTTCATCAGCTCTGATCTTTGAAAGGTTGTGGAGAACGGGAGAAACCTGAACACTGGAAAAAAGCTAACTTCACTCCAGTCTTCAAAAAGGTCAAGGAGTAGGATGCAGGAAATTACGGGCCCATCAGCCTCACCTCCATTACTGGAAAAGTGATGGAACAACTAATACTGGGTATCTTGTCTAAGCATGTCGAGGAAATTCAGATTATTTGGAGTAGTCAACCTGGATTCACCAAGGGGAAATCATACCTGGTCAATCTTACAGCATTTGTGATGGAATGACACTCTGGAGAGATGAGGAAAGAGCAGTAGATTTTGTCCACCTTGGATTTAGCAAGGTTTTTGACACTGTGTCTAGAGATCCCTTCCAAATCCTCATGTTCTGTGATTCTGTGACTCTGTGTCTCAGGGTGAGCTGCATGCTGACCAAACATGGAGTCTAATCAAGTACATGGGGTTCAACGAGGAGATGTGTTTGAGGCTACAATGTCCTGCAGAAACTTACCTGCCTAGAGTACCAATAATTCACTGGCCTCTCGAAATGTCAGTGCATCCACTTTCCACCTCAGCAGAATGTTCACTAATGTCAGATTTTCATTTTTAGAGATGAAAAGCCAGATCTGACTATTCTGTACTGAAAACTTATAAAAAAGAAGTCATCCAAAGTGGAAAAATTAATTTCGTGCCACCTTTAAAATAAACTTAGCAGAAGAGAGGGTAAAACAAGGAATAGCTGCTTGTGTTTTCTGTAAGCTACTTTGACAAGAAATCAAATCATGTTAGGGAAGCATGTTTGTCCAATATTGAGAATGTAGCTGTAACTGTTACATTAGTCAATACAGACTGAGAAAGCCTCCAAAGCTCTGACTTGCCTCTGCTTGTCCAGAAGAGCTTTGTGTATGGGGAGAGCTGTAAGTTAGTTGTGAACCAAAGACACAAGTATTGGAGTGAGGAGCGGTTGAAGGAACTGGGGTTGTTTATCCCATAGAAAAGGAGGCTGAGGGGAGACCTTATTGTTCTCTACAACTACCTGAAAGAAGGTTGTAATAGGAGGGCCTTAGCCTCTTCTCTCTTGTGGCAAGTGATAGGATCAGAGGAAATTGCAAGTTGTACCAGGGGAGGTTAGGCTGGAATTTCTTCACCTAAAGGGTTACCAAACATTGGAATAGGCTGCCCAGGGGAGCGGTGGAGTCATCCATCCATTTAAAAGGCAGATAGTCATAGTGCTGAGTGGCATGGTTTAGGGGTGACCTGGTTGAAGGTTGTACTAGATGACTTCAAAGGTCTCTTCCAACCAAAGATTCTGTGATCCTGATTTTGGCTAGATTTTGCTCTCCTTGCCTTCTTTGTTTGGACGTATCCCTGTATATGAGGAAAGGGGAAAAAAGGTATTGTTGAAACTCAATAACAATCAGCAATGAGCGTGGAGATTGATGTTGTAGCATCTGAGGAGCATACAGGAGGAGTCTCAGCAAAACTGTGTGTGCCTCTTATCCCAGATAAGGCTAGACTTTTTTTCTCACACAGTGTGCACTCTGTATGAAGGCATTGCTCCTGACAGTGAGACTAATAGTTCAACTTCACAATAGAAAGTTAATACTGACCTACAACTTCTTTGTCTTTATAGAGCTCCTCTGGTTAGTAGTTATTGCTTGTTTTCATGTTGGGTTTTTTTTCCACTTTCTACAGAACTCCTTTTCACTCTCCTACTCCAGACAACCAAGCTAGTTCTCATATAGAACTATCCTGTTTGTTTCAACCAATGACTGACTGGACTGACCCTTTCCTTTCCCTTTTCTTTAGAACTAGATTGCAAAATTCCTGCTTGCTTGCATTTTTTTTGGTCTTTGGAAGTGGTAAAATTAGTTTTCTTTCCTTATCCTTGGCTCCAAGATTCGAGACATTTCTCTACTTGCCATACTCAGCTCTGCAGAAGTAGTATTATACACTCAATTATTCTGTGAGAGAAAAAGAGATCTCTATGCTTACAGAGGCAGTGGGATAAAAAGTAAAAAGCAGGGGAAATGAAGTCATGTATGGAATATGAAGGAGGATCACACCTTTCAAGGAAAAGTTTGGAGAGCCTCTGCCAATAAATCAGAACAAGTACAAAAAGCTAAAAAGGGAGATGCATTTGTTTTCTTCAATGAAGAACAGCTATGGTTTTACATAAGACTCATGCTACTTTCTGGGAGGAGATTGTCCTGGTTTGAGTTAGAATAGAACAAACTCTGTTCAGTGAATTTACTTTTCAGTTCAGTCTCTTCTAACCAGCTGCACTTTTTGAAGTTAATGACATATTTGTGCAGACAGTGTATGCTTCTACCAGTGATAACACTTGATATTTACAGTTACTACCAAGGACTGCTGTGTAGGGCCCTTGCTTAAACTTGCTCCTATGAAGACCAAAATCACAACTAATCTTGTGTAACACACTGAGGGTGCCGTAAGAGAGAGGCTGTGCCTGCAGGGAAGAGCAGACATGGATCAACAAAGTGTTCATCCCATACACAACCCCCTGTCATAGTCAGGAAAATCTGATACTAGACCAATCCACTCAAGCCCCATGCAGACTGGACTTGAACATCTGCATCCACAGCCTCACCATTGTCATGGTAAAGACTTTCTTCCTAATGCCTAATCTAAATGTCTTCATTGAATACCACTACCACATATCCCACCGTTATGCTCCCTGGTAAGACCATTCCCATCTTTTCTGTAGGTCCCATTCAGCCACTGGAAGGCCACCATAAGGAACCCTCTGGAGCCTGTTCTCATAGGGGACCCCTTACCCCAGGTACTTCAGCTCTGTGCTCATTGTAGCAATTAAGCACAGACCTGTACATTCAGGTGAAACGTGTCTTCTTGTCTTGACGCTAGTGTGAGTTGTGCCATCCCATAGGTACGGTCAATGCTTCACCTTCAAGTATATTTAAAGTTCAGTACATACTGAAAGATTTTGCTGAGCCACTGTCTTTTTAGATGAACACGAATGCTGTTTTTTTTTCAATTGTGTTTTTTTTCCAATAGGAGAGCTATTTCTGCAGCCTCAGTGTCATGATACAGGGGATTGGACTAGATGATCTTTTGAGGTCCCTTCCAATCCCCAATTATTCTATGATTCTATGATACTGCTTTTGATTTTTCAGGAGAAAACTCTCATTTATTTGGAAAGTATGTAGCACTGGGCTAATAAGAAACATTGAGAAATGTAGCTTTCTTATCACAGTAGAGACAAAATACTTGAAACAAAACAAACTAGTTCCTTTTTTGGGTATAGGGTACTCTTTTCTACAGGAGCTGCTTCACATTTTATGTGGTGAATGGAGCCAGTCAAAAATTCAAGTCAGATTATTTTTCACTTTTCTATATCTCCCGTTATCTGTCAACTGCAACACATTTAGTTGGCCACTGGTTTATCTGAGGTAAACCTACAGGATATAAATTCATATATGCTAAATAAGTAATAATTCAAAAATGGGTCCTAAAAATGTTGTAAGAGCCACTTCATCTTTCCTTAATGAGTAATACAGTGTTTAAAATGTTGGGGAGATCAAAGAAGAAGTTGGAAACACAAAGCTGACTTACAAGACCAAACCAAAGTGAAATGTATAAATACCCCAGAGGTAGAAATAATTTTTATGACCTAGTTAATAAATATAAATAATAAACTTATGAACCTAAGAAAATGTCTAAAACTAGAAAGAGATGGTTAAATGTAATACAGCAAATAAAATGCTGTATACATGAAATCAGTTTGACAAACTGAGAGTGAGCTAGTAAGAAGTCTTTCAATAAACAAATAAAAAGCAAACAGATTTCATAAATGTAGTCACTGTAGCCACCACATTGCCAGAGGAACAAAATAAGTTAAACAGTTATGGAAGTTGAATAAGATAATAAATGTGGTTTTTTTCTGTGATATTTTTGCATAAGACCCACTGAGATAAATACTATATTTACAAATTAGAATATTTAACGGTGAAAGCCAACTCTGTGGCCCTTATTATTAAAAATTCTTCTCTTCTGTTTAAATTTAGTCTTCTATGTTCCTGTTTGTGTCCACTGCTCCTTGTCCTATCACTGGCTACCAATGAGAATAAAATGTGAATAAAATTTTATCAAACATTGATATATCAAAAATTGAATAAAATAAAAGCTAACATATCCTGAAATGCTTGGTGGTAGCATACAACAGTAGCAAGAGAAAGAATTGAGGATTCGTTCATAGTTGTTGCAAGCAGTCTGTGTCCATAGGGAACATTAACAGTCTCCCTGCCCAGAGCTTGAACCAAATATTTAACTCTGCATTTTCTCCAAATCAGAGCCTCTTACTGAGCTACTGAGGAATGTAATAAAAACATAAGTTTTGGATTGAATTCTTTGTCTAAAATTGTTTCCAATTCTGGAAAGTTCTTTATTTCATACTATATTTATGGGCTTTTGGGGAGCATGCAGGAACACATATTCAGTATGAGAATAAGGGAAGATGGGAAAAAGTATGCCACATACAGATACTCACAGAGCTCTCCACTCTGTTTCCTATGCTTGAAACTAAGGATCTGTTACCTGAGTATTTACTGATGCTATAAAATAAAGATGTACACATGTGTGCTTAAGGTGTACTAGGTTAAGAGATAAAGGACTCAGTCTCATCAGGTTGAGCACAAGGGAATTTTTACTCAGCATAGCAAGCCCAGTGAATACAACAGACTTGCTTGGAGGACCAAGGCTCCAAGGCTGTGGTCAGACACATGCAACAAAGCTCCCACATAAAACAGTTGATAGGACCGAGGTGCATGTGCCGAGCAACTGCTGATGTTGCTTAACAAAGACCATATGTATTAGTAGGCCTGAGCACAGGAAATGAGAGATTTCCCCCTGCTCTTCTAATGATGTCTAAGAGCAGGTTCTGTACAAAGAAATATTTCTTTAGGAAATCACTGACTGACTGGAATCCCTAAGAAAAAAAGGACAGATTTCCTTTACTTTTTTTTGGGATTAGAGGTATTGGTTTCTAGTGGCTTCCCAGATTTCTTAAAATTGTTTTCCAGACATTCATATGGTACTAACATCAGGCCAGTATCTAATAACTTTTCTTCCTGAAAAACTTACATTCTAACACAGTATCTTTTGGTTCAAAAAGAATGAACCAATTATGTTATTCTTAGCCAATCCTCAGGACATACAGAAAAACCTTTCTGCTAACTAGTAGCACATGAAGGTCTTACAATGGATTGAGAGAAAAGTTTCCAAATGCTAAGAGATTGTTGTGATATGCTACTGATTTATATGTTTGAGAGTCTAATTTATACAGTTAGTTTTGAATGTAAACTCTTGAGCAGTCCGTTTAGTAGTACAGAAAATTAGTTATTGAACAGAAGATGGAATAGTTATTCTTTTAGAATTGTCTATCATCACAAGTGAAACTTTGAAGGTAATCATTACTGTTATTTTATTGCTTTATCACCGTAACTTGATTTTCTTCAGATGTGTCATTGCACTACCAGACATTAGGTAAAATTATATGAGAAAAAAGAAAAGCAAGTTATTTCCAATAGCTTATGTATAGACAATGCATCAATTTTCAGTAGGAAATACAACTTGCAAGACTATGTTCTAAATCTGTACCTCTACTAACATACGAAATATTAACATACCTCCTAGTTATAGAATCATCAAAACATTTAGGTTGGAAAAGACCTTTAAGAGCATCAAGTCCAACCATCAACCTAACTGTACCAAGCCCCAGTATTTCTGGCTATTTTCTTGTAACTTATCCTCAAAAATCTAAAACCATCAACATTATTATATAATTCTGCGATGGAAAAAGATAACAGTTTAGCTTAAATTATAGACACTTAAAATTGAATGTTAAAAAGTAATGCTTTTTAATTTCTTTTTTTTTAAACAATTTTGCAATTAAAAAAAATGACAATGCTTTACTGTTGCCAAAACCCTATCATTTCTGTAAAATAAAGACTTCTATAATAATTTTCCTAGGACTTGCATCCAATTTCAACTAAGATTGCAAATTAACAGTTTTAGAAACTATTTTTCAAATGCCTTTTAGCAACAACATTCAGCTTTGAATGAGAAAATATTTTAATAAAAATTTTTTCATTCAAAATACTAGAGTGGATTTTCATAGACCACTGTTTATACATTGTCACTGAAAATTCCCAGTTCTAATATAACCCCAAATATTTGTTTTGCATTTAATTTTAATAGGAAATGGGTTCGGTTTTTCATATATTTCAGGAAAGTCTCCAGATTTTTCAGCGTATCTTGCCAAGTCAGGCAGGCACAGAGGCAGCATCACTATATTTCTACTATGCAGATAAATCTGTGCGTTTTGACTTGTATTTTTATGTCAGACCTGGGTGGCTCAAGCACTAAAAATGCTTCCCACTGCTACTGACAGTGCCTTTCTGGATTACACCAGCTCAGAAGCTGTGGGAAAGGCAGGAACCACTCCCTCACTGTGCCTAGTGCTCTCGACTTCCCAGGGAGGCTGTGGGCCTCAACAGGACACCTTGCAGAGGACCCATCAGCAGGTACTTTGGCCAGGGTCACACAGGGCCAGGAAAATGGAAACAATTTTTATTTCAGCAGGCAGTCAGCTCTGCACTTTGTAATGCCCACATCAGGCTTGAAACAAACTCATGCATGTGTTCTTACAGCAGATGCAATGTTCAGTCAATGATCAGGCACTGCTGACACCACTGGGCTGGACTGCACAAGCCACTGCAGACAGTGTGCAAGCCTGAAGTCATAAAAAGAATGACCAGTTTCCTTAATGTCAGACTGACACTTTTTGTTCAAATTTCCTAGGTGTTAGATGTGTGTGTGTGTTTTCACATGCTTTAGGGACCCGCTAGAGACAGAGACAGCTGCAGCCCAGAAGAGTCTCTCACTCCATTTGCCCTCACTCCAACTCTCCAGACCTGGGCTGTTCCTCAAGCCAGTCACAGACCAGAAGGTGAGTCTGAGCAAACAGGCAATACCTAAAGGCAGCAGGAGGGAGACGTGTGCCTCTGTGCCTCCTTTCACACAAAGTCCCCAACTCTCCTCCATGAGGATCACTGTCCTCAGGCAGAGCTCTGCACAGTCAGAGGCTAATCCCCTCCATACTACTTAATCTCTTAGTCATTAAGTGCAAGGAAATCTAAATACTCTTGAACATGATGGAGTTTAGCAATTAGAACACAGCCTCATCTAAAGCACAGATAGCGAAGAAAATCCTTAGGTTTACATCCTTAGATCACATGGCAGGAGCTTTATATCCTCATATCCTATGTGGGCAATACAGCTCACATAAAACCCTTGGCAGATAAACAGTAAAGCAGCATGGAAGCAGCAAGGAAGGACCTCAGGACTAAATGCTAGATTTTCCTTAGATTTTCAAGTTTAAATTTCAAGCAATCCATTCTTTTTTGTGTGGATGATACTGTCCAGGCTGAACAATTAAACATTCACAACATATAAAAGCAGAGAAATAATGACTATGAACTATACAACACTTGACACGTATTAGGATAAAATCACTTTAAACTGTAGGCAACAGCTTACTTACGTACCAGCAAGTGTTCTGCTGTATCAAAAAGGCAGAGTAAAGAGCCAGGCATCTAATCCAATGAATGCCTTGGCATAGGGCAATTTTGGTACTGGCCATTTCAGTCTGCATCTGCTTCCAACACAGTGGCTAAGTGAGACATGTTTTTTGCTGCTTTACTCTTTTGTTCTAAAACCTGAAGAACCACAGGTTTGGGCAGCATATTAGTGGGACGAACAGCTTCTTCATCCTGTGCACCTCGCCAAACTAATTAATCAGGCTTGTTACAAAAAAAGAAAAGTATTTTCAATGATGTTTCAGACCAAGGTGGCCTGCTGTTGGAAAGCCCAGAAAAGAGCTTGGTGTTTCTTCCTTGCAACCCTCTATTGAATGTCGCAACCAGCATCTTAGACACTTCCTGCAAGTGACTAGCAGCTGCTTGCTTTCTGGTTTCACAGCTAGGTCATTTTAAATTTTTTATTTGAACAGCTGTTTAATTGGGACAGCCCTCACTTCGGTATTTATTAGTGATGTTTGTTTACAGAGAAGACAAAGGCAGGGGTTTGCTGGCTGGAAGGCTCAGGTAGAGTGTTTGTGCAGCTGGTCATCAGGTAACCCTCCCAAACACTGCTGGATACCACTGGAATCAGCTGTGAGGTTCAGAAATGAGGCTCTCCTCGGGACTATTCACATTGCAGCACAAGCCCAGATGTTTGCTGCTTTTTTTGCCTTCTGTCAGGCAGAATCACAATTCTAAGCTCAAAACATGCAAACTGAGGAGAGCATTTAACTCTCTTCAATGGTACATTTTAAGAATGTATAGTTCAGGTAGTTTTATTTCTGAGTGTGGCTGGGGAAAAGTATGAACATATATTAATTAAAATTTCAGAATATAGTTGATTCCATGAAGACTAAAATCCCAGGTGTGATGCCAATTATTGAGAGGCTTCAAAAAGAAAATACACCCCTGCCCCCCATTCCTGCTCAAATAATGAATGCATGTCTCTTTCTTTGCCATGATTTTAGCAATGTTAAGCTTAAATTACGTAATGTTTTTCTCTCATTGTGGCAGCTAGAAACAGGGGCCTGATTCTCAGCAGAAAATTTTCCTGTTGTACTTAGGATTAGACACAGTATGTATGCAATCAGCATCTAACTCTGTCTGAAAAGTGAGGTCCTACTGTGAAACAAAGCCTGCTTGTGCAGGTAGAGTTGGGATCTGGAGGAGCCCTACTGGAAGGGTCTAGTCTAAGGGCCTCATCCTGGTGATAAAGATCTGACATGAAGTTGCTGCCTCTGCCTGTCCCTTGCACTGGCAGTTTTTGAGTGGACAGCTCAATGGAAGCAGAGTCAGCACCTTCTGGGTGATCTGGCCTCTGCAGGGACTTCCTCAGTAGAGTGCATTGGTATAGAGTCCTGGAGGGACTGGGTGCCCAAGAAAACTGCTTAACATTCAAAGATGGCCTCCTCCAAGCTAAAGACCATGGCATCCCCAAAGTTAGGCAAACCTTCCACAAGGCCTGTGTGGATAAGCAAGGAACTTCTGAACAAACTTCAGACACAAGAAGGAAGTCTAGAGGGCGTGGAAACAAGGACAGGTAGACTGTAAGGAATATAGAGGAACTGAACCAGGGATCAGGTTATGGAAGACAAAGTCAAGATAGAATTCATTCTGTCCAGGGTTATCAAGGGCAACAAGAAAAGCTTCTATAGGTATAGTAGTGAAAAAAGGACTTAGCAAAAATGTATGCCCGCTCTGGAAGATAATAGGTAATCTGGCTAGCCAGGGTATGGGGTATGCTGATGTAACTTCAGTACAAATAATTGCTGGGAGGTGAATGGATTGAGAGCAGTTCTGAGAAGGACTTGGGGCTGTTAGTGGATGAGAAGCTGGACATGAGCCAGCAATGGGTGAGTGCAGCCCATAAGGCCAGCTGTATCCCGGGCTGGATCAAAAGAAGTATCGCTAGCAGGTAAAGGGAGGAGATTCTCCACCCTCTGCTCTACTTTTGTGAGATCTCACCTGGAGTACTGAGTTCATTTCTGGAGTTCCCCATACAAAGAGGACATGGAACTGTTGGTGTGAGTCCAGAGGAGGGCCCACAGGGATGATCAGAGGGCTGGAGCACCTATCCTATGAGGACAGGCTGAGGGATTTAGGATTCTTCAGCCTGGAGAAGAGACGGCTCTTGGGGAATCTTATAGTAGTCTTCCAGTACCTGAAGGATGCCTGCAGGAAAGCTGGAGAGGGACTAAACTATATGCTGTCTAAATGCTGACTAAACATTCATTTAAACTACATGCTGTCTAAACATTCATTTAAACTACATGCTGTCTGATCTTGTGTCTAAATATTGGAGATCTTACAAGATCTTCATTGTCAGGAATTGCCCATTATCTGATTATTGTCTGATTACTCCTGAGCTTTTCTCATGATGTGTTTCATTGGAAGAAAAGGGGGAAAATCACAGCAAGTTAATTTGGACCAGGAGAGGTGTTAGGGCGGTGCTGTAAGCAGAGAGCCATAGATGTCTTTTTGTCTCTTGTTACTTGCTCATTGTGAAGAATGTTTTTGTGTTTGTTTTAAAGTCAAAAAATGCTGCAAAAATGGCACTTAATCAAAGATTTAGAAAGTAAAATCATACATGTTCACATGAATGTCTTAAAAATAATCTATAATACAAATATGAAAGATTCTTTATTGTTTCCTCCTTTGAAGGTGTTAGAAGACATACACTCCCAGAATTATGTGATGGAGTGTATGTGTGTGGGGCATATGTTGTCACAGAAAAATTGTTGAGAGTTTCAGGCAGCTTTCAGGAAATGCAAATTTAAAGGAACTATTCTCATCTGGTCACCTTAAAGTATGCTGGAAATTTGTCAAGCAATGGGTTTATTTTGAAGTACAGGGAAGAAAATTAAATGAAAGTAATATCTCCTTTCATACCTTAAAAGAATCAATGAATACCAAGGTAGTATGATGAACGCTATCAGGCTTCTTATTTTTAACTTTCATATGATTCTACATTTTCATGTTTACATTTTTTACTGCATCTGTGGTATTTCTAGTCATCCTTCTTTGAAATCTGAATGGTCCTAGTCACACAGTAATTCTGCATTAAGTGCAAGACAGCCATTCTGCATAAAGACAACTGACCCTGGGACAGGGGGATTGGACTAGATGATCTTTTGAGGTCCCTTCCGATCCCTAATGATTCTACAACTCAGTACAATCTGTGTCTTTCATATATAGAGCATATAACACACTCTATAAAAGATGTTTGTGTGCATGTGAGCCCTCCTTCAAAGCAATGAAACAGCAGAAGGGCTTTGTCCTTAGGGATCATGTCAGCCACACCCCTCACACATAAATAAAGTAGTCGATGAATGCTAACTTTCCATTTTCTTTGAACTGGATCAATCACTGTGAGCATTTTTCCCTTTTATCTCACAGTCATGCTCTGTGCTTTCATTCAGATATAACTTCTAATAATAGGGTTTTTTTGCTTTCTCTTTTCAATGTAGGGAAAGAAGACATAACAAGAAAAATTGTTCTGGGCAAATTGATGAAGCTGAGGTTAGTGGCTTGTAAAAGCAAAGCCATCCATAGTACCAATACCTGTGAGTTAAGACAACTTACCACTTTGTTTTCATTCTCATAGAAAATATTCTAAGTACCATGGTAACAAACCTAACCAAATATAAGTATTATCTTACCAGATCATCCCAAAATGCTCACATTTAATGCTCTCCTAATAAACAGCTAAGGTAGAAATTCCAGCTATTATTCACAGACATGCCACACACAGTGAATAGATGTTGATACAGCTATCAGAATATGCAAGCAGTTGCAGTATTAATGAATAATATGTGATTACACAAACAGAAGTATTTAGCAATATAGGGCCCTCTAACCACATGCAGCATGTGTCAATGAAACAGCATTGCAAGTAAAACAGGTTTGGTAAATTTCCTGGCACAGCTTATCAGTTTGACAGTCTGAAAAACTAGAGCTATTTCCTATGTTCATAATACCTGCCAAAAGTATATTAACTTACAATTTTAAGTAATATATTATTCTAGTGGAAATTAATCTCAAAGATAATTTCATCTTGGTCTGTTTCACAATGTAATATACTAGTTATTTACCCACAGCTCAATTTTTGTTTGGTAGTTTGGTAGCTAGGTAGAATTGTAGAATTATCTAGGCCTTTCTGGCCATTGATTCCAACCATTAACTTAAGTGCAATCAGCCTTGGGAGCTGGCATGGATACTCTGGCAGAGTGGAGGAACTTGTCAGAGCTTGGTGCACAGGTTTTTTTCCTCAGGCTACATGTGGTGAGTAGAGCATCTCATGACAGTTATTCTTGTGTCAAAATGTGCTTCTCCCACCACAAGATAGGTAGACTTCTATTGTCACCTGAAGACGTTTTCAGGCTTTGGCCCAGAAATTATGTCTGGAAGGTCAAACATTCTCAACAGTGATTACCAAAACCCAGGGCTACAACTGGAGGCTCTATTTGCTTTTCTTCTAAGACTCAAGCTCAGTTGCTTCAGCAATACAACTGAGATTGCATTTAGAGAACTTCCCCTTAGTTTGCCAGATCTTGTTTTTACTGCCATTTGTCTTTGCTGGTCTTTGTCAGCTAACACCTCAATAAAGTTTCATCATCCAAACTTAAAATGTAGCTGCTTTTCAAATGTGAGTTATTAAGTGTAAAGATAAAATCCTAGACAGACGAACATACAGTTGATGTTCAATCTATAGACACATCAAATAGTTCATAACACTTTCCCCCTTTAATTTAGAAATTAAAAAGTAATATTTTCAAGTAGCTAATATCTTCAGATATATGGTACAGAAATGTGTATATTTGATTTGTCTTTGATCAAAGCAGTCCTACTTTTCTGGATTCTAGATTACACGTGCATGCTCAATGGAGGGCTCACACAAGAAAGAACTCAAAGACAGGGACTGAAATATTTTCTAAACAGAATGCTTTAAAATACACCAGAAAATATGAGAGCAAAATTTTGTTTGAGTTAATCCTAAAGAGTATCTATGAAAGACGAGAATTACTGCTACAAAGGTATTTAAGGGTCCTTGTCTGCAGTCAGAGGGAAAGAAAAATTCTTTAACAGGGTGGGGCACTGCAAATAATTAAAAGCATTTTATTTCTTTTTGTAAACTAGAAACAATGCACACTTTATGCAACTTACCCATAAAGAATTTATTTTCATTAGACTTCAATGTACAGTCATATCAGCTAAGAGCAGTTTATTCTGGTGATTTTAGTGGCAACAAGTTGCCACTAAAACTATGGAATAAAAAAACCTACTGTGAAAGGTTCCTGTCAGCTGATGCTAGCAAACAGCATGGACTACAATGGCTACTTCTTAACAGCGAAAATCTTTAACCACATCCACATGGTTTTGAACCATCAAGAAGTGGAAGATATACAGTTCTAAAGCCTTACACTCTGAAAATTGTACTATTAATAATCCCAGACTACCTTAGTGTTATCTTTTGTTCCTTGCCTATTAGCCATTAATATTCTTACCTAAACTGTGTTCTATCTGAAAAATCATTAACCATAGTAAAAAGTAATAATAAAAGTGAAACTGCGAGGATATTCACAAAATTTACTTAATAAAAAGCTCAGACATTACAAAATAAAGGAATTTTGAACAAAAAGACCTGAAAGTAAACTGAGAAATGCTAGGAATAAAAAATTTGCCACCAATATTGTTGTTGCTTTACAGACTTACAAGGAAATGAAGACATTCGTCTCAGACATTACAACCAGAATTCCTATTTAAAGGTGCAATCTTTTGCTCTGGAAATACATAGCTTTAATACTTTTATTTTTAGTCTCCTAGTTACAAAATTTCTACTAAGAAGGGCAGATTTTTCTGTGTACTGATATTTGCCTTAGCCATGGATTTCTATCCATTACCAGGAAACCAACCCTGGGAGAAACAAATCTGGACCTGAAGGAAGAAAGGAGGACCTACACTTTGGCAGAAAGAGCTATCTCCTACTCCATGGCACTGGAGGTTCTGCATCTCTGCTCTTCCATTCTGGAATCCTATTGCACAGTTTCTTTCTGGTGCTAGAGCAGAAAAGACTAAACACTGATACTAACAGTGGACCTGTTATAATGTGATCCCTGTTTGAAAGGTTTTGCTGAGGATTCACTGACACTGAGATGCAATGCATTGTTTTGGTTAGTCGTTTATTGTGCAAATATTACTACAAGAATCTTTCTCTTTGTGCCCACTATTGAGAGCTAAAAGAACTGTACTTACTTAATCTTACCAACACACTAATGGGAGCAGGAAGCACTGAATTGTGCTTTTGTGGACAAGGTGCAAGTTGTTACAGTCTGTCTCCTAACAAAAACACATTTCCACAGCAAATACACAAATTGTTTACAATGGCAGTGATGAAGTGTTTCATCCTCGTCTTCTGCCTCCCACTTAGAATTGCAGCTCAGAGAATAGCTGAGGTTTCCAGGCATTGTGATAGTGTGGAAAATACTGACCATAGGCAACAGAGGTCCACTTTAATAAACTGAGTCAAAGGCTAGGTTGGAAAGTTTTGTCCTGGTCAAGCTAGTACTTAACAGTTAGTGCTTTTGGGTTATAATGGTAAGTAGCATTCCTGGCAATTACTGCATTTGTTCTAATTAGTGCTGCTGGATAGGGGCAGAAAGTATCAGCTACATGAGGTCTAGTTTCCTTGCAGACACAATGACAGGCACAGGGTGACAGCCAACTCTGCCTCAGAGATCTAATCAGACAGGTCTGGGAATGAGAATGCTAAAGCACAAAGAAAGATTGTAGAATCACAGAATTATTCAATTGTTTTGTTAGGAACAAACCTGGAAGACCCTAAGTCCACAAATTGACTCAGCACTGCCAGGTCACCATTAAACCCTGTCCCTCTATACAAGTCTTTCAAACATCCCCAAAGATGATAACTCCACCACTTCCCTGTGTGGTCTATTCTAATGTTTGATAACCCTTTCAGTGAAGATAATTTTTTCTAATATCCAACCTAAACCTCCTCTGGAGTAACTTGAGGAATCGAAGCAATTTTCTCTTATCCTATTGAAAGCCAGTTCTTTCAGCCCCTTTTCCATAACCTTCACCAGCTTTGTTGCACTTCTTTTTGGACATGCTTCAGCACCTCAATGTCCTTCTTGTATTGAGATGCCCAGAACTGAACACAGTATTTGAGGTGTGGCCTCACCAGTGCTGAGTACAAGGGGACATTCACTTCTTTATTCCCACTGGCTACACTAGTAGCCACTAAGATGAGCCAAATAGTACCTTGCAAACAGTGAATGGAGAACAGAACATGGATAATGTAAGCTCTGACAGCAGCTCTCTCTGCTGTCCATTCAACAGCCACAGGTCTACATTTCCGTGTCTGTTACTTTAATGAAGGCAAAGCAAAAAGTAATTTTCATAATTACGAGGCAACTCTTCCACTTAGCTAGCTACCTCCACTCATCCTAGCACAGTCCCCCATTTAACAATAAATAAAAAATACAATGGAACATTAGATGTAGCTGAACATATTCAGATATGTTGGAAATGTTCAGCTCTGGGTTTTTTTTCTACTTTATTTTGCTGCAACAACCCACATCCCTGCTGGGCTTTCATTGCAGCTTTAGCTAATTAGTTGAGACATTCTGTCATACAGTGAACCAGATCCTCAAATGCTTTAAGTGAAAGCAGCTGCACTGATGTTAGTGGAGACTTGCCTTTTCTTACCAATTATTTATTATCTCCCAAAAAATGAAAATGCAAACTGCCATACCCTAAAATACAGTTTTTAAAGCAAAGAGATATGCCTTTAGTAAGTATTTCCAATTGGTTTATTAGAATACAAGGAAGCATGCTAGGTAACAAAGAGGAAATGAACCGTGCCTTCAGTAAATTCTCCAGATGTACCTTCCCATGGAAATAAAACTTCAAAACTATTGCCACTTCCAAATCTATTAAATATATCCAAGAAACAAAACAGTGTAGAAGACCACTAGATGACTATTGTGGATAAGAGAAACTAGAATAGGGAAGGGTGCCTTAACAGAATTTATCATGGATTTTTATATGAAAAATACTATTTTTCTTTAGCTTAAACTGGTTCTATTTGGTCTGAATATGGTCATGTTTTGGCATGACAAAAGACTTGCAAGGCTAATGAAAAAACTAGCTAGTGTCCTGCCACTACTGGCGTTTTGGGCACTGAATTTAAGAGCATTTGAGAAAGCATTTCCAAATACTGTGGCATGAGATAAAACTAGATAACTCTCCTCAACCAGCTATAGGTTTTGTCTCGGTTTTTTTGCACAGATGATGGAAGAAATTCTTTAGCTATCAGCACCTAAAATTCAAATCCTTTCTGGTAACTTTAACTCCAGTTAAATTTCAGCTATCATTCTGCCTTGTTCTTGATGCCTAGAAATGCATCTTTATAAACCTGCTGATTTTTACGTAGCCTTCAACATTCTGGGAAAAAAAGTGACAGCCTCACAGAGGTTTTCTGCTTGGCATACAGCTTGAGCTTCATAGATCAGATATTAATTGACTTGTTTTCCACAGCATTTCTGGCACCACCCTCACTGCTGTACTTGTGTAGAGGTTCCTTAGAAACATGCAGCTGCTTTGTAGATGGCAAAACGTGATTGCAGGAGATGACACATGTATCTTGTAAAGGGAATCCAACTCCCACCATGCATGCAGCACAGGCCCAGCATAGAGCTTCTTTTGACATAAACATGGGTTCAGTGTCTGTTTTCATCCAGTGGGAGCACAGCTCAGAGAGAGCTGTAGCACAGAGGCTACAGTTTCTTTGTGTGTGCTGCCACTTCCCTCTGTTTCTGTCTTGACTCTTCAGCAGAGAGAGGAACACCCCCTTTACAGCCTGGGCTTCTCACCCTAAGTGGGGGTGTTGACTGACAGTTGTCTGAATATGTGCCAGTAGTGTGCCCAGAAGGCAACGAGCATCCTGGCTTATATCAGAAGTAGTGTAGTCAATGTGAGTAGGGAAGGAATTGTCCCCTTGTACTCGGCCTTCATGTGTGTTCAGTTTTGAGCATCTCAATACAAGAAGGGCATTGAAGTGCTAGATCGAGGCCAAAGAAGGGCAACAAAGCTAGTGAAGAGCCTGGAGCTTAAGTCTTGAGAAGAGTGGCTGAGGGAACTGGTGTTATTTAGCCTAGAGAAAAGGAGGTTAAGGAGAGACCTTATCACTCTAACAAATACATGAAAGGAGGTTGTAGCAAGGTGGGCATCAGCCTGTTTTCCCAAGTAACAAATAATAGGACAAGAGGAAATGGTGTCAATTCCTCAAGTTGCTCCAGAGGAGGTTTAAGTTGGATATTATGAAAAATTTCCTCACTGAAAGCATTACCAAACACTAGAACAGGCCACACAAGGGTAGTGGTGGAGTCAATATCCCTGTATGTATTTAAGAGATATAGAGAATCACAGAAATCTTTAAGTTGGGAAAGACCTTAAGGATAAATTTTTGACTTGGATTAAGAACTGGGTGTACAGCAAAGCCCAAAGAGTGGTGATTAATGGCACAGAGTCTAGCTGGAGTCTTGTAACCAGTGATGTCCCCCCAGGGATCTGTGTTGGGTTCAGTTTTGTTCAATATCTTTATTAATCACCTTGATGATGGAATAGGGTGTCTCCTCAGCAAGTTTGCTGAAGACACTGAGCCAATACACCAGGTGGCTGTGCAGCCATTCAGGAAGACTTGGACAGACTGGAGGAATGGGCTAAGAGGAATTTAATGAGGCTCGATAAGAATAAGTGCAGAATCCGTCACCTAGGAAGGAGTAATGAACTGCATTAATACAGGTTGGGAGATGGACAGCAACTCTGTGGAGAGGGACCTTGGAGTTCTTGTGGACAGTAAGTTATCCATAGAATAGCAATATGCTCTTGTGGCCAAGAAGACCAATGGAACCCTGGGATGTATCAAGGAGAGTGTGTCCAGCAGATCAAAGGAGATTCTTCTCCCACTCTAGTCTGCCCTAATGAGGCCACATGGGGAATATTGTGTATAGGTCTGGGCTTCCCAGTTCAAGAGGAACAGAGATCTGATTGAG
Source organism: Upupa epops (assembly GCA_013397515.1). Taxonomy (NCBI): domain Eukaryota; kingdom Metazoa; phylum Chordata; class Aves; order Bucerotiformes; family Upupidae; genus Upupa; species Upupa epops. The sequence continues at coordinate 46,890 of VZRI01003170.1, forward strand.
AGAGTTCAAGGGAGGGCCATGAGGATGATTAGGGGAGTGGAGCAGTTGCCTTATGAGGAGAGATTGAGAGATCTGGGACTTTTCAGTTTGGAGAGAAGGAGGTTACAAGAGGACTTAATCTCTTGCATACGTGAAGACTAGGTGGCAAAAAGAAAGAGACAAATCTCTTTTCATTCATGCCCATTACCCCTTGTCCTACCACAGAGTGCAAGCTGGAGCACAAGAAGTTCCATCTTGATATGAGAAAATAATGTCTTTACTGTAAGGGTTACAGAGCACTGGAATAGGCTGCCCAGGGAGATTGTGGAGTCCCCTTCTCTGGAGACTGTCTGAATGCATTTCTGTGTAACCTGTCTTAGATTTTATGATCCTGCTTGAGCAGGGGGGTTACACTTGATGACTTCTGGAGGTCCCTTCCAACCCTTATGATCTGTGTTCTGTGTACCACAGATTCCAATTCTTAACCTAGCTCTGCCAAGCCAGCACTAAACCTTGTCCTTGAGCACCTTATCTACTCAAAATTTAAATGCATTCTGATATTCATATGTGTTGCTTAGGGACATGGTTTAGTGGCATCCCAGCAGTGCTGCATTAGTGGTTGCTGTTGATGAACTTAAATGTCTTTCAATGAAAACAATTCTGTGATTCTTCCCTGTGATGTTCTTAATCTCTTATTCCCTGCTGAGAAAGACTATGAGTCTGTTATTATTTTAATGGTATGTTGTTGATTTTTCTGCCATAAATGCAGATGTTTTTGAACAGTGCAGTGTTCAATTGCCTGATTGTGAAACTCTAATGCTAATAGGATTATTCATGCAAGGACTCGCCATATTATGGAACAATTGCAAAATCGCTGCCTGAATATTGCCTTAGCTTCTAGCTCCAAATTCTCCAATACTCATAATCCCACCACCTTATAGATTTCTTCACTGCATGCAGCTTTGACAAATATTCTATCCAAGTACTAAACATGAAACACTTAAATTTGGATTCTCCCAGCTTTCTAATGCATTTCTTAGTGCTAGAGCTCTAGAGACTCCTGGATCAGATTTTTTGGGTTTTCACATTTGGCTTTGTGGTTGGGTTTGTTTCAGGATTTTTTTGTTGTTCTTGAAAGGAGTAGAACTGGCAAAGACAAGTAAAAAACAGTTTTGTTTTAGAGCAAACACAAATTAAGTCCTGCTGCTTAAAATAGATTTTTAGACTTTGCCAATGGAAGGAGGAAAGCAAGGTGATCTTTGCTGCCAATTCTTCTCACACTCAGCCTTTCCTTTTAGCCACTACTCTAACAATTATACTGCTTTTCTAATCATTATATTGTGTCTGTGTGGACAAAAGGTGAATCCAAAAGTTCAGCTTTTGGAAGCTGTATTGCTCTGTAGGGATCAAGAGTCATTGTCCATAGTAGAAACAGTAGTAAAATTAGAGACCATCTGGCATATTTACCCACTCATGGAGAAGCAACATTCCCCAGGCCAGCTGGAGCTGTGTTTGCCAACATTTTGGAAGTCCCCAAAGTTGAAAATAATGACCAGATATTACTGGAAGCCCAGTATCACCACCTCCATTTCACACACCCTACACTTTTTCATCACAGTTTCAGTTGCTTTTGGGTGCATGGAGCCTTAGATTCTCTTTGAGCTCCAATTTGAGGCATTTTAGAATAAGCTGATTTAGTGCTGACTGTGGTAGGGAAGGGATGGACTGTGTCCATGAACTGATGCCTGTGACAGTAGATCTAACTTGAAACTCATAAATATACTTGACAGCTGCACATTTAAAAAGATGATCAACATTCAAAGGCTGAATACTTTTCTCAGGCTCTGTTTGTACTAACATATTGTCAGACTGTTCTGTACAATGTCAGTAGCAAATGTCTTAACTCTGTCTTCTATGTATCTTTCTTTCCTTCTTTCTCCTCTTTCTTTCCTTCTTTTTCTCTTTTCCTTCTGTCATGTACATCAATGACAAAAGCTACCAAAAATTATAGAGAATTCCAATGTGTTCCCTCCGTGTATGCTAGATCAAGTAACACAGATATTATCAAGTACATTACAACACTTTGGGAATGCACTTGGCATGCAGGACAAGCAGTTGAGATGGGATAACCAAACTGAGTCTTGAATGTGCCTGTTGCACCAGAGCCCCTCAGATGCCTGGTCTTTGAGAAATAGGATGGAAATTGTTGCCTAATGTGTCATAAGGCTGCAACTGCCACACATATGATTATGGGGAATCTTCACAGTACAAACAGAACTGGATACTGCTTGTTAATATCTTCCCCCATCCAGCCTCTTCTCTCCGCTGACATGCATGCTATGATTGAAGGAAACTAGACTTCTAATAGGTACTGCAGACATTTATAGAGATTGAAGATTTACATTTCAGATTTTCCATATTATTTTCTGAACCAACTGTAGATTTCAATTAACCAGGGAAGTTAATTTTACTCTTTGTAGAAGTTTTCCCCTTGTATCTTTGTTAAATTCAAGGTGAAAACCACTCACTCCTCTCCTAGTTGATAGAACCAGTTATTTCATCCTAGTAGGTAGGCTACCAGATTGGTCATGCAGAGTTTGCCCTTGGTAAATCCACCCTGGCTGTTCCTAATCATCATATTGTCCTAGATGTAGCTAAAGATGGAAAAAAGAAAATTGTATGTGGATGACAGATTATAGCCCACACAGATTCCTGAGAACTACACACAAATACTGTAATAACAAGAGTAAAGATGACAAATTCAAGATATGAGGTTAGAAGTATAACACTCCTAAAACCTACTAGCTTTCCCTAACACATTCATATCCCGGGAAATTGTCAGTATGTATGCTCAGTATGTCAGGATGATCACATATTTCCTATAGCAACCACTGTTTGTTGGAATAATACACTTCCAATCTGAGAAACAGAATCCTAATATGAACCAGACCATATCAGTAAATACCAATAGAAACCCTTCCTTCTTTCAATTTTAGTTACTTCCAAATGTGCACAGTTTATCTGAAGGAACGTGGAGCATCCCTTCATTTCCCCATTTGGTAGAGCTTAGGCAAGAAAAACACAAAATGCTGGCAGCTACATTATTTTAACATGGAAAATACATTAATAATGCCAAAGCAGCTTGTCTGCCTCTGAGAGTCTTTACTTTGCTCCTTTCTCAATGCTTACCACTTTGTTTGCTTAGGCATACTTCTTGTCGAATTAGGAGTGACAGATTTCAGAAGCTGACCACAAATTCAAAAGTATTCTATGTATCAAATCATAGCTCTAATTTTTTCTTTATAACTGAGCTGGTATGTTCTTAAAAATATTAATGCTGGTGCTTGTGCTTATCTAAGGGCAGATCTAAAACTCTTCAGAAGTGGTGGGAAAGACTTCACCGACAGGCACTGGACTAAGGCACTTCTGCTCAAGCGGTGATGATTTCTGTGTGTCACGGGACTTAGATTTACTGCAACTGTGTTGTTTGAGTTATAGATCTTCTAATACAGTATGTGTGCAAAATCTTCACCTGGTAAAAACAGAGAGGCTCCATGTGGAAGGCATGTCTATAACAGTGTAGATGAATGTTTTTTCCCCCCGTCTTCTGAACCGCTAAGTCTGGTTTCATCATAAAGAAAAGCAAGATTAAGGGACCTGCTCAAGACACAGTGGACAAGACAGCAACTATGTCTCCACCAACTAACAAGAACGATCTGCAAACATTTGCCTTATGGGGTTATGGAGAATGCATCATTCCAGGCTTACTATAACACAAAAGAATAATTTCAAGTGGGGTCTTGAACAACAACAAGCCTTCGAGCAGATCAAACAGGAAACAGCTTGTGCATTAGCACTTGGGCCTATCTGGACAGGACTGCTGGTGAAAAATACCCCCTGCAGATGGGGAGCATGATCTCACCTGGAGTCTCTGGCAGAAAACATCAGGAGACACCCGAGGTTGACCACTAGTGTTTTGGAGCTGGGGATATCGAGATTCAGAAGCCCACTATGTACAAATTGAGAAAGAGTTAATAACAGCATATGCAGTGGTTCAAACTGCTTCAGAAGCAGTTGGTACAGAAGCACTGAAGTTCTGTCTCACTATGATGCTCCATTCCTAGAATGCATCCAAGTGTAAAATTTCTACTAGCTATAAATGTTATAATGAAGCTATTGCAGTGTTAATGGTTCTTTTTGCAACTAACTCTAAATAAATTCTAAACATGGATGAAAAACTCTGAATTTGTCTAAAAGGATACTGAGCATAAAGGAAATTTACAGAGATCAATGTTGTACTCCCAGTGTCTGGACATTACAGTACCATAGAGGGCAAGCGGCCATGTCAGCAAGTTTTAGAGTATTAATCTACCACAGAAAAATTATTGCATTGCGGGACACTAGAGACAGCAGTGAATATTTTCTTTCATGTGAGGTAAGGACAACTGATGATAATGGATGAGGTTTTTCTACATTTCTGTCAAAGTCCAACCATAAAATAAATATTTAATTTCTTATCAGGGTATGAAGGAACTTGTCTAGTCTAGCTTAAAAAGAAATCAGGTATGACTTGGTAAGAAGTGATGCTAACGCATCTAAAGAAATAATTCTTTAGAGGAGGGTAAGGTACATTTGAAACAACAGGACAAGGTAAATATAGCTATGTGTTACCAAATTCCACTGACCCACAGAGTATCAAGTGCAATGTTTTATTATGCTGCATTTGGTCTAAAACAAGCTCTTCTATGACCAGATATTTAGAGGAAAGGGCTGGGAAAAGGTATAATTCTACTCCTGAATAACCCACTTGTTTTTCAGCCTTGGTAATTTCGATCTAAATTCCTGTCTCATGAATGAGTTAATTGTTTTAACTTTCATGACCAACAAACACAACCTGTTTGTTAGGATTTGTATGGCAAGGAATCCTTATTTGAGGGTTAACAGAAAGTACAAACAGAAATAAGTTCTCCACACAGCAGGATGACAGCAAATTCCCAAATGTGCCTTCTAGAGATACTTGGTGTGTTGCTGCACATGGGCGTCCTCTCATGAGACCAGTATTTTTGTTGTATCTGGACACCTTTTCAGCAGTAGCTCATATTCTGATGCCAACAGTTATGACCTGGGTCTTTGCAGCTCAAAAGCAATTCTCAGGCACAGAATCTACTTCCAGGGTAGTGAATCACCTAGGCTAAGAGCTCAGGAGGAGTGCAATGGAATTGATGTTCTCTCTGCCTATACCACATACAAAGAGCTTATGAAGAGGAAGAAGCCTGACAATTAGCTATACAAGCATCATTAATGCTGTCTTGTTACAAATGCATTGTCTGTTGTATGAATCACATCAGAAATCTCTGTGAAGATGAACTAAAGCTCCAGCTCAGGAGCTTGAAATTCCAGGATCAGACATGGAGCTCAAAAAGCAGAAAAGGCAACTAAATTAACTTTTGTAAATACCTACACAGGTACAAAGCTCTATGATGCAACAAAGAAAAGATATCTTGAGAGCAGAATCTGATTTACGGTGAAACAGCAAACATTTCCCATAAAGGTGGCAAAAATGAAGTACTGCAAGAGATGTAATGGGAAGACTCTTCTAAAACACAGTTAAGGTGTCAGACTAACAACAACTAAATAGGAAGAGATTGTACAGTTTGAGGGTCTTTTCTAAGTAGGAATCTAAGAAAAAGAGCTCAATCCCTATTTATTCCAAACTTGACGGTGACTGGCTTTGTGCAAGAATTGTTTTGTAGAGCCTGTACATAAGTTGATTGAAACAGCATAGTAATCAGAGAGGACTGCTCACATCTGGTGAAGAAATGGCAAGGAATCTGGAGAAAACAAGTTGTTCCATAAATACTCAAGCCAACTACATGGGGTTTCCACTGGACTCATATGTTGGTTGACTTTTGACTGAGTATGTGTGAACTCACCCTAATTAAACATCCACAAAGAGTTAGAAAAGAATAAATAAATTTTACTGCTTCTTGTTTGAAAACAGATAATTCACACAGGGGAAAACCTTTAACTGAGCAAAAGATTCTATTATGTCTGAAACAGCAAAAATCTCTGAACAGACTTTTTCTGAAGTAGCTAGCTTTCAAAATATGTGATCCTTTGTAGATTTTTGTCTTTTCACTCCCTCTAGTGAATATGCCAATGAGATATTTGCTTTCTAGGAAAGCTTTTTTAATTACTGAGAATTTATTATGATCAAGAACTATATTCACAAAAAAGGAAAACAAGTAAAGATGCTTACATAAACCTAGTTTCCTTAGGAAACCAGGATTCAAGAAATTCACATATGCAGAGTTGAAATAACTTGAGGGACTTGGTAATGTTGGAATTCACAGTGGTTTCCCCATTGATTCGTGAATCTAATTTCAATATTCCTCATGGCAAAAGAACAGATATCTTGGGAAAACCAAAATATTATTTAATACACCACAAGTTACTCCTGAAGAAGTCTGATCCATGAAAATGAAGAGGAAATATACTTTCTGTCCTACCAATAAGCAATTTTGACACTGTTGTCATTCACAACAGAGATTTTTCTTCAGGTTCAGTGACATGTGTCTTAATGGCCGAGCTCAAATTTCCAGATCTCCATGCTAATGCCTTAAGCATAGAACCATTTTTTGTCCTGGTCATACTCAGGGGTACATGAACTCTTCCCTGTGAGTAATCTCAGCAGGGAAAAGCAATATATCTGTGCAGTGGAACATGGCATCTGGCAGACAGCCAGGAAATCCTACAGTATTCTGTATGGCATTTATAAAAAACAATTGAGATGACCTGATAGGGCTCCAGATTGTTCTCATTGTGGACTGCAACAAGACAGAGAGACTAAGCAAATACACTGCTACATCACTCTTTACATGTTTGAAACAGTGCTCCACTCCATTGATAATGACAATGAAAAACTATTGGGAGGAAAATTTTGCTGTATTCACTTTTCAGTTTAAGGAACTGTCAATAGAATAAACTCCAGGTTTTATTACAGACATACTCAGCAGAGTAACAATGTGCTCTTGTTTTTAAAAATGCAATTTTTAAATTGCATTTGAGATCAGTTGAAAAAAAAAGGTAAGTTAAGAATGATACAAAGGGATATTAGATATTCAAATACTACCTTCTGGTCCTTAAATCATTTACTTTGTAAGGGGGAGAGTAAAACAAGAGTTGGCCCTATTAGGATCACTAGTGGAGACAGAATTAAAAAAGATCCTTTATCTGCCTTTTCCATTTCTGAAGCCGCATTGGCCAGCTCCTATGACGTTATTAATAGGAAAAAGGCATGTCACTTTGTACTGTCACCACCCTTCAACCCCAATGTTTAGGGAAAATGCTCTGGTACTGGAAATTCATGGATCAGTTTTAGAAACCTGCCATCTCCACACAATTTTCTGTTTTATCTCCTTTGTGTCTGGAAGAGGAGGGTGATAGAAATGCCCTTTATTTTTAAAGATGTTTTTTCCATGCAGCCTATCAACATTTCTCTGGGGACCCACCCCTCCTTGACACAACTAACTTCCATAGGTACAGGAGGAAGATGATGCACATTTTCTGTCTGTTCCACACAATCCTTGCAACAGTTGCTGCTTTTCAATCAAAACAAAAAGCTGTTAGGTACCTCTAAATAAACTAAAAGGGGAAATCCCAGAGCCAAGCTGTGACAAGATACATTAGACACAATTATTCATGCACTCTGAAATCTATGTAAGCAAGTAAATATATGCCAAACAATAGGCTGAGCATCTGATCTTTACTGCATGCATCTGCTTGTACGCATTGAACCATAGATTGGGAAAGACTTTAAAAATCATCCCGTCCAAGCATTAGCCTAACTCCACAAACCCACCACAAAACTGTGTCCTTCAGCTCCATATTTTAAGTACAATTCCAGAAAAGACCTATGACTGTTCAACACAGTCAACACTGTGGCACAGTGTTCAGGCATGAGCATCTTAACTGGCATTTCATTTGTAAATATGTTGAACTCAGTTAAACCCTTTAACACAAGTTCTTTCTTTGTAGTCACAATTAGGACATTATTTTCATCACGGATGAGTTCTGGGACAGAGCTTTACATTTAGGCCCATCTGAAACAGCTGGTTGTCCTTTTTAGACACGGTTTGTCACTTCTCATTCAGGACAAGTGACACACATACTGACAGCAAGAGCTGTTTCTATTCTTAACTAAAGTAATCAAGAATTCTAATCTAAGTTTCTATTGTTTCAGGCAGTTGCTTCAACTCCAAGTGGTGAAAAATCAGGCTTACAAACAAAGGAGAATTGTAATGGTTTAGAGCAAGGGTCTAAATCAGTTTGGGTGGGTGCCTGCAATTCAAGCACAGCAACAAGCTCTCTGTGAGAATTCAGCAGGCAATGAAGCAACTTTGTTAAAAAGAAAAGAGTTTATTGAACCCATCATCGATAAGAAAAGGAAAAAAAAATCCCCAAATAAGTAAAAGAATAGAAAAAGATAGAACAAAAACTGTATCACAGTGCCTTTACACACACTCTGAGAGAAACGGGAGACAGCTAACACATAGGGTTTTGGCTTTAGATGAGAGCTATGGAAAAAGAGAGGGTACACCAACACTCATAACCATAAAGCCACCATATACACACACACACTTGCACCCCACTTACTGAAGGGAAAGGGGTGGGGTGGGCAGCAGGAATACAGCACAAAATATACAAATGATGCTTGTAGAAAAGTTCCTTTTCCTCTTGCAGAAGCCAGCTTCCCCTGTATGTCTTAGGCATACTTCTAGTTCCCCTCAGCCTAGGAGCTCTTCTTTGAGGCAATAGCAGCATCAGATTTAAGAATACAACAGATCCCCAGTCTTTTTCTGTTTGCCAAGGGCTCAGGAGATTGGCAATTTTGATCTTTTTCTCTTGTCAGATGCTTCTCTCAGTGGGAAAGCATACAGCATCTTCGTGGGGACACAGGCAACATGGCGCTGGTCACATGGGGCCACAGCTGTTGTGGTAGACAGGCTCTCCTTAGGGCCCGCTACAAGGTCTTCTCTTTTCTTCTCCACTGTGGTTAAGGCTCTGAGAGAGGGGAGGGTTAAGAGCTCACTGCTGTCTGGCATCTTTGAAGGTGATCCAGTTGAAAGGAGTATGTAGGAGCTGCCCTTCTCTTCGGCTTGGTGCCAGGAGCCAGGATGAGCTGGCACTGGCCACACTCCAAGAGTTCTGATCTCTCTGTGTTTGAGCTTTCAGGCAAAAGAGGGTCATAGTTGTCCCCACAGCAGTGCTGTAGCCAGGCTAGGCTTCTATGTTCCACTTTTTGGTGGCAGGTAGGTCGAGAGTCTTTGTTCACTCCCCATGCCCCCCTGCCCCGAGATTCCAGAGAATGCATTAAAACCCACCCATGCTGCTGCTGACTGATTAATTATTCTTTAGCACTACCATCAACAGTCACTCTATCAACATTGTCTGAAAAAATGCCAAGCAAATCAGACAAAAGTATTTATCCTTTCTGTATAATCAAGTGTGGTATTAAAAAAGTGAATTAGAAATAAATTAAAAGAGACAAAAATCTGTAGAAATATGCCTAAATCCAGACTAATACAACAAACCTCTACATAAAGGAAGCAGTATTACAGGATAGGGTATTATTTTTAAATATCACTGTAAAAACTTATCTACATTGCTTTATCACAAAGTATCCTGGCAATGATTTACTCTAAATTACATCTCCGCTCTACATACAAGCTCATAAATGAAGTATAGGATTTTAAGAGATATTTTCTGTTTCTTTTGTCAGGTCTGGAGTCATTAAACAGAGATTAGCTGGATAAATAGAGGAAGTGATTTTTAAACTGTTTGCAAACTTAATGTGAAGAGCCCAGCCTTGCAAATTATCACATCTAATCAGAGATGCACGCTTCACTGCTCCAGTAATTGTACTAGTATTAGTCAAATTCTTGTTGTCTCCTCATTAGCCATGAAAAGGAGCCTGAAGATGTACTTCATTAGAGTATCCTGAATATAAAATTGTAAGGAGGAAGAGATGTATTACATACTGTACTGTATATAGAAAAATACTAAGAATATAAACTATACATTGAATAAGACTTTAAGAACCAAACCCTTCTTCTTTCTTTTCATTTTCATAGTCTCTCTCCCCTCTTTTATTTGTAGTGAGACCACAGTACCTGAAAACGTAATTTACAAAAGATGCCATAACAAAAAAAAAAAATAATTAAAAAAGCGTGCATTATGCAGCTGCTCCTATTTCCATAGAAGAAGAGAGTTTAATGAAGAACCATGTCTTTAGACATTTGATAAATCCTTGACTATTGGATAACAGGTAAAGGCGATCTAACTCACATTAAATGTACATGAAATAAAAAGGTTTGTTCCTTTGATCAGCAAAGCATTTAAGTACATGTTCATGCCCTTCTTTATTCAGCAATGCCCTAAAGTATATGCCTCTAAATCAAGAGAATTTAAACACATGCCTAGCATATGAAGTATGTACTTAAGGGAATTGGGGTTTGAAAAATTCAGCTAGAATAGCATTTCCAAACAAGTCTATTAGAAGGGTGAAAGTCAAACATTTCAAAGAATTTCAGTAGAAGCAGAAATTTTCACATCTGTTTTCTTCATAGCTGTTTTCATTGGTGTGAATCTGAGTCTGAGGTTTTTCTATTACTCAACCATCACCCCTGCTCTAGCATTTGTTTGTGTGGAAGACTTGGCATGAAGGCCGTAATTAATTCAAAAAGAGAGTTAAGTCCATAATGTATCATCCATTAACTCTGCTTACTGCAGGAAAATGAACTGAATTTCTAGACTGGAGTTTTGATCCCCATTCAGTTGTGTCTTCTCAGAACACAGCGATATCCTCACCCAGCTTCATCTCCATCCCTCAGTGAAAGACTAGCATATCCAGGTTATTATTATTTACTATAATTTACACAGCATGTAGGAGCTTGTCCTGGAAATGACTCCATCTTGCTTTGTCAAGATATTCTGGACAAAAAAATATACTATTTCCTAGTGCCTCTTTTACCAGTATTAAAACACTTCAGCAACCTTTCATACAGAATTAATTAACAAAAAAGCAGCCTCCAGAATGCAGCAGAGCCCTAAAGTGGTTTCTGAAATTTAATTAGACTAACTTTCTTTTCTCTACATTGGTACCACTCTATAGTGCAATTCATTATTAATTCCTTTGGTGTTCACTGTAATAACGTTAATCATGACAAACTCTGTTAGCAGTAAAGTGTATGCAATATGTAATTCCATAGTAATTTAGCATTAATTTGAAATTAATGTATAAATTATACTATTTATCACCACATTTATAATATCCCACATCAGCATTAGTATAGGATAACTTGCATAAAAAATAAATACATTGGCTACAGACCTAAAATTTTGGGAGGAAACTCAGGGAGAGATTTTAGTGGTTATTTATTTACTTAGCAACTTTTTCTTTAGGAACTATAGCAAGGGCATTTTAAGAGGTATTAAAATATAATTATGGAAAGCCCCTGTGCAACATAGATTGTAGTTTGAAGTTGATTAAATTCTGGAATTTATAAGAGAGCTTGAGGATAATTTAGCCAGTTAAATGATAAAAGAAACACATAGAAAGAAATTGAACTGTAATTTGGACCTGCCAAAACAACTAAGTCACATGTAAGAGAACTGCTTTGTACCCAAAAGTGACTGGGAAACTCGGAACAGTGGAAGACAACAGAATTGGACTTTGTTAGGTTTGGGAAATTAGTCTTACTTTATGTATTGACCGGGAGATGTCAAGAGTTGGTTTGTTTCATTAGCATGGTGTTACGTGCCATTGAAAAGAGTATCTTTGAACACCCGCTTTCATCAAAGATACTACAATTTACATCACTGTCCTAAAGGGACAAATAGGAAGCTGTTCACTGATTGAAAGTAGCTGGATAAAACAGTTTGGGAAGATATGATTTTCTGAGAAGTTGTCGAGAGGAGGCATTGAAGTGCAACAAATGAAAACGAAAGCCAGTCAAGCCCAGAATGACTTGGTATTTGCACAACTGGTGTCGTCTATCTGCAAGGGATGCCATGCAGAAGTATCTTGACAGATTTGACAGGTAGGTCCAGGCCAACATCATAAAGTTCAAAAAGGCAAAGTGCAAGGTCCTGCACCTGGGTTGGAGCAATCTCAAACACAAATATACAGGCTGAGTGGAGTATGGATGGACAGCAGCACTGTACACTAAGACTTGGTTGTGTTGGTTAATGAAAAGCTAGATCATCAACATGTTACTGCAGCCCTGAAGGTCAACTGTATCCTGGGCTGCCTCAAAAGAAACATGGCCACAAGGTCAAGGGAGGTGATTCTCATTCTCTGCTCTCATAAGATCCCACTTGGACTACTGCATCCAGCTCTGGAATCTTCATCAAATGAAGAACATGGAGTTGCTGGAGCAGGTCCAGTGGAACAGCTCTCCTGTAAAGACAGGCTGAAGGAGCTGGGGTTGTTTAGGTTGGAGAAAAGAAAGCTGTGAGCAGACTTTATTACAGCCTTCCAGTATCTAAAGAGGGCTGCAAGAATGCCAGGGAGGGACTTTTTTTTGTAGTGAGATAGGATAAGACTTTACAGCTTCAAATGGAACAAAGTAAATTTTAGATTATAAGTTAGAAAGAACTTTATTGCTATGAGGGTGGTGAGACACTGGAATAAGTTGCCCAGGTAAGTTGTGAATGCTCCGTCACTGGAAGCATGTTCAAGGCCAGTTTGGGATAAGACTTTGTGCAGCCTGGTCTAGCAGAAGTATCCCTGCTCATGTCAGGAGGGTTGGAACTAGAGGATCCTTAAGGTTCTTTCCAACCCAGACCGCTGTATGATTCCATGACCTCCAAAAAGAACAGTGATACAGAGTTTTGTTTCAGCTCTGGTTGAAAAACTTGACTATCTGAAGCAAGAAAATAATTTTCTAATTTCTTTGATTTCTCTAGAATTTAAAATAATTTCATAACTTGGTTGTTGTTAGTAAATAAATTGCATCAGAGAACTTCATCTTATCATCAATTCTCTTTACCTGTTGGATTAGATTAGAGGACATTTTAGCCATTGTGCTAAGGCAGGGATTTCTAGGAGTGTGGGAAAAATACTGCATGATGATTTCCAACAGATGAGCTTTGGAGCTTACAAAAAAAGGTACAAAAGTTACAAAGTAAAAGCACTTGTCAACATCTTATTGTTACAAATGGCAAAGTAATTAGGTATAAGATGCTAACAGATAAAGAACATATACAAATGTCCTTAGTGACTGATACAAAAGAAGAACAGTTTTGTCTTTCCACAGATGATTTGGTTTCATCACTGGACAATACAAGATCTCCATATTAAAAGTTCACAATGGATGCATATGGAATCCTTTTATCCATCTGTCCTAACTATTTTTAAAGTGCCAACCACTATATTATCTAAATGCTTTAACAGATTAGCTTGGTATTACTAAATATAAAAATACACTCCAAAAGAATTCAAGTTCAAAACACCTTCTTACCCCGCCACTGACAGCCCTTGTCAGTGCTAGGAAAGGGCTTCTCACAACAAGACTGAGGAGCTCTCTTTGGCAAAGTCTAGATGTGAGTGACACTTGTCCACTTGCAGGACTTAGGAGCAGATGGGATCACATTTACCTCTGCAGCCTATGCTCTTAACTGCATACATTCCAAAATTACTTAGTTTCTGGACTAGGCTATAGCTGTTGTAAATCTTGTTAGTGAAGCAATAGAATACGTAAACATCCCAGAATACAGAATTTTAGGGGTTGGAAACAACCTCCAAAGATCATCAAGTGCAACCCTTCTGCCAGAGCAGGACCAAAACTGGGGCAGATCACTCAGAAATGCATCCAGACGGGACTTGAAAGTCACCAGGAGACTCCACAGCCTCTCTGGGGACCATCTTCCACTGCTCTGTAACCCTTACAGTAAAGTTCTTCATGTTGAAGTGGAACTTCCTGTGTTCAAGCTTGAATCCATTGCTGTTTATCATATCACTGGGCACAAGTGAAATGAGGCTGTCCCTACCTTCTTGACACCCAGCCTTCATGTATTTATAGACATTAATGTGATCCTATCTCAGTCTTCTCCTTTCTAGACTAAAAAAACCCAGGTCTCCTAATCTTTCCTTGTAAGGCAAGTGTTCTAGCTCTTTAGAATGAATTTAAGCATGGGATTTATATACTCGTCTGAATCAGACCCCTCATCACTCGGGCAGGTCTTCACTACTTTTTATATGCGTTACCTCGCAGAGTTGCCTCTTCTTTTAATTGGTATGAGTAAAATGGAAGAATTATGTCCCATAGGTGTAGAGACAGGTCTTTCTCACCTTAAATTGAAAATACTGGGCAGGTTGTTTACTCTCTGTGATTACATCTCCACCATTCCAGGTATTTGTTGTGAAAAATGGCAAAAAATATTTCTTCGAGCCTAATATTTAAAACTGCATTTTGCTCTTATTTTTATTAATTTATACAAAAATGAGACTCCACTTTAGGAGAAGTCAAAGAACCTTTATCTCATCTATTCCAAATGATGCAATGATGGATAAAATAGACAAAAAGGATGAGAAGTTTTCCTGGTATAAATTGTTAGCTGCAGACATTGTATCATAAATATATTATTGTTATTGTTATATATGATTATATTATTTTTAATATTAATTACAGGAGATCATGTAAGATGTTGCTTCTTAAAAAAGTATCAGCCATGATTCCATGATCCAGCCTGCACTAGACATTTAAAAAATACATTTCATTCAGCTATTCAGTTACATACAATGAACTCATTATTTGTCCCCAAACTGTAACATTTATTTTTGAATGCAGAAAGTATTTTTAATAATGTATTTTCAAACTCAAATAACTTACATTTAAGAAGTCTCCCCAGGCCTGTGGCTTGATGTTGGAACTTGATTGAATTCCATTTATGTTCAGTGCCAGTGATAATTCTGTGATAATTCACCATTTGCTGGAAACAAAAAAAATCCTTAGAAAAATTGTATTATTCTCACTGTGTATTTGATATTAAAATAAATGTTTTCCTAGTCACACTGGAGAGCTCTTCTCATTCTGCATTTCACTCTGTGTTTCTCTCATCAGTACTGGAATGTAACCATTGAAACTGAAGACGAATAAATTCCTATTAGTCTGACCCTGCTATGAGAGCTATCAGGGCTCTTAAGTGACCTGCCACAGCTCAGCACTGGCCTAATTTCAGCACTACTTGTTATGATTTTTCTCTTGCTTCCTCTGCTATTTTTCTTATTCTCCATTTTTCTTCATCCTCCTGTCTTGCAATTTACAACTCTTTTGCATCCTCCTCCTAACCTTGTCTTTCCTCCTGGATCCCGTATCTAGCTTTCAAACCTCATTGCTTTTTTTTTCCTACCTCCATTTCCTTCTCCTTTTGTCTTCAGGTTTTCCCCTTTGATGGAAGTGCTTTCTGTTCTTCCAATAAGCATTTTAAAAAGAAAGTCCGGCAGCTTCCCTTCATACAAATCCAGACTTTCTTTAAAGAAACAATTTTTATTGCAACTTCAAAAACGTTCCCACTGATACTACAACTTCACTCAAGGTCATAAAAAATAGATTATATATTTTACCAGACTAGTGAATTTATGTGTTTATTCTCAACAGATGTGACTCTGAATTAAAATTTCCAGCACAAGCCAGAAATCACAGGTATAACTCCAAACAAATTACTACTTAAGTGACTTCATGATGCTGTCATTCCAGGAAAAGCATATTTCTAGGTATTGTATCAAAGCCTTAGACTAGCAACATCATGAACCCAAGTCATTATATACTCCATAAAAGTACGTTTCATCGCCAGGTGGTCGTTGTTTTTTATGAGCTATCACTATGTAGATGCTTTTGGAATGAAGTTCTTGCACAAAAGGAAACAACTAGAATTTTAGTCAAGTATATAGATTTAGAACAAGCAGGACCTCTGACATTTCTGCAAGAATGACAAAACTTGTCATTTCAAAGCTCAGGAGAGAAATGCCACATTGATTGCTTAGAAACTTTCCAATTGTATAATGAGGAAATAATTGAAAACAGAAGTATTAGGATTATTTTTAAATTAAAGCCTCCATGGAAGATGTTCTCAACAGTTAGCTGTGATCTGAAATGTTGCTTTGTTGGAATCACATGCATAGTAAAAAGCTAAGTTAATTAACTTAGGCCACGCAAAATTCATAATAGAGTCTCTTTACATCATACAGAACTCTTGTGTACATGAAAGAAACAGAAAGCTCTCAAAAATTATTATATCAAAATCTTGGTGGTATTGTGGGGCGGCCCTGGAACCCTTTGATATCATATGACCCGTGTGACATATGACAGCTGGATATCCCTCTCCTGCATGCAGACTTGGTTAAAGATAATCCACCTTCCATATGCCTGTTTTCCTCTCTCTCGGCTATGATCTGGGAGAAGGGCAGGAATGGCACTTGCAGCAGAGGAAAGAGTCTACCAGTGGTTTGCAGTTTTCGCCTTCACTTGTCTTTTACACATTTCTTCTACTTTGTTAATAATACTAGGTTTGCTACTGTCAAGGTAAATACTCCTGCCAATAAGTCTGCATGCTATGATTTAGTAAACACAGATTCTTCCTTGCCCTTAACAAACCTGTGGTTTTTCCATTACAGGACTGTTTGTCCGCCTAAGCTGTTTTTGAGGGTTACGTATACTAATTCATTAAAAGCATTTTCATGTAATCCCCATCTATTTACTTTCCAAGCTATACAAAAAGGAAACTCAGCAGGTTGTTAGCTAAAAATCACCTAAATTACATGAGTATGTTGCTATCGGTGGCAAGGAGATGGGGGAGGAGAGATTAATAGATGTTTGCCACAGCCTTGGCTCATCTTTTAATAATAAACTAATACAGATAGTGTACATATTAAGATTAGCAATGAAGCTGGAGTACCAATGTGTAACAAAGATTAATGTAAGTCAGTTTGATGCTGTCAATTCACATCTTTTTAAAGAGCTATGATGGAACCAGGGGCTTAGAACTACTTACAGTTCAGTCATCCAGAACATAGACATAAAAGCTTCTGGACACAGTACAGCGCTCTGTGTAGTGGTTTCTGTAGGTAGGAATCACAAGCTGAAAGACAAGCTTCACCTATACTCTAGTGAAGCAGCACTATGAGGGAATTCTGTTTGAAATTAGAACCACAGAATGGCTAAGGTTGGAAGAGACCTTAAAATCAGCTAGTTACAACCACCCTGCATAGGCAGGGACACCTTCATTAGTTCAGTTTACTCAAGCCCCATCCAACCTGGCCTTCAACACTTCCAGGGATGGGGCAGCCACAGCTTCCTTGGGCAACCTGTTCCAGCATCTCACCACCCTTACAAGAAATAATTTTTAACTCTTCAAGTTGGTAAGCATTTCCCCTTGTCCTCTTGCTATGCACCCATATCAAAGCCCTACCCCAGCTTTCTTGCAGCCCCCCTTCAGATACCGGAAAGTTGCTAGAAGGTTGGAGTCTCCTCGACGCTGAAAAACCCAACTTGCTCAGCCTGTCCTCATAGGGGAGGTGCTCCACTTCTCTGATCATGTTAGTTGCTCTCCTCTGGACCTGTTCCAGGAGTTCTATGTCCTTCTTTTGTTGGGGACTCCAGAT
Organism: Upupa epops; assembly: GCA_013397515.1. Taxonomy (NCBI): domain Eukaryota; kingdom Metazoa; phylum Chordata; class Aves; order Bucerotiformes; family Upupidae; genus Upupa; species Upupa epops. Next base: position 64,534 of record VZRI01003170.1, read on the forward strand.
CTGGACACAGTACCCCAAGTGGGTTCTCACTAGTGTAGAGTAGCGCAGGTGACAGTTGGCTTTCTGGGCTGCAAGCACACACTGATGGCTCATGTAAAACTTCTGGTCCACCACAGCCTTCACATCTTTCTCCTCAGGGCTGTCCTCAGTCGTTTCTCCTCCCAATACGTATTTGTGTATGGGATTGCCTTGACCCTAGGTGCAAAACCTTGCCCTTGCACTTGTTGAACTTCATGCAGTTTGCACAAGCACACTTCTCAACCCTGTCAAGGTCGATCTGGATGGCCTCCCTTCCCTCCAGTGTGTTGACTTCACCACACAGTTTAGTGTCCTCAGCAAAATGACTGAGTGCATGCAATTCCACTGTCCATGTCTCTGACAGAGGTATTAAATAGCATTGGTCCAAATATCAACGTTTGAGAAACACCACTTGTCACACATCTCCATCTGGACACTCCATTGATCACAACTCTTTGGGTGCAACCATCCAGCTAGCTCCTTATCCAATGAGTGGTTTGTCCATTGAATCCATATTGTTCCAGTTTAGAGATCAGAATGTTGTGCAGAACAGCGTTGAATGCTTTGCACAGGTCCAGGTAGATGATGTCTGCTGCACTGCCTTTGTCCGCTGAGGCTGTGACCCCCATCGTAAAAGGCCACCAAACTGGTCAGGCAGGACTTGCCCTTGGTGAAGGCTTGTAGGCTGTCACCAATCACCCCTTTATTATCTGCTCGCCTTAGTAGAGCCTTCAGGAGGATCTGCTTCATGATCTTGCCAGGCAGAGAGGTTAGACTGAGTGGCCCATAATTCCCTGGATCTTTTTTCTCATTTTTGAAAACAGGAGTTATGTTCCCCCTTTTCCAGTCAGTGGGAACTTCACCAGACTGCCATGACTTTTTAAATATGATGGACAGTGACATTGCAGCTTCATCTGCCAGATCTTTGAGGAGCCATGGGTGAATCCCATCCAGTCCCATGGACTTGTTCACCTTCAGGTTCTTTAGGTGGTCTTGAACCTGCTCTTCATCTACAGTGGGAGAATCTTCCCTTTTCCAATTCCTGACTTTGGCCTCTAACATGGAGGGTGTAACCAGAGTCCTTGCTGGTGAAGACAGGCCAAGTAGTTACTGAGTACCTTGGCCTTCTTTGCATGTTGGGTGACCAGCTCTCCTGTTTCCTTCTGGAGTGGGCCTACATTTTCCCTAGTCTTCCTCTTATCATTGGCACACCTATAGAATTTTTCCCCTTTGTCCTTAATCCCTCTTGCTAGATCAAATTCTTGCCGTGCTTTTTCCTAATGGGATCCCTTGCGGCTCTGACTACTTCTCTGTACTTCTCCTAGGTCATCTGTCCTTGCTTTGATTCTCTGTAAGGTCTGTTTTTACCCCTAAGTATGTCCAGGAGTTCCTTGCTCATCCATGCAGGCATCCTGGTACTCCAGCCTGCCTTTCTCTTCAATGGGGTACATTGGTCCTGGATTTGCAGGAAGTGATCCTTGAGAAAGGACCAGCTTTACTGGGCTCCCTTCCCATCCACGGCTTTGTCCCATTCTACCCCACTAAGTAGATCTTTGAAGAGACTAAAGCCTGCCCTTTTAAAAACAAGTCTCATGAGCTTACTTTGCACTTTCCTTACTGCCCTGTGGATTCTACAGTGTCATGGTCACTGCAGCCTAGTGTTCCATTAGGTTTTCCATCACTCACCAGCCTGTCTCTGTTGATGAGGACAAGGTCTAGCAAAGCTCCCTTTATGGTTGGTTTATCTACCATTTGGAGGAGATAGTTGTCATCAGTGCACTCCAGGAACTTCCTGAAATGCTGGTGCTTTGCTGTGTTGTCACCCCAGCACATGTCAGGGTGGTTTAAGTCCCCCTTGAAGACTGTGGTGGCTTGCAAGTAGGAAGCAGCTTTTATCTGCTGAAAATTCTGCACCAAAGGCTGTTTGCAAGCACGCAATTCCTATGTTATCTCTAGGAATGTAGACTTTTTGAGCTGGCCTAATAATAGCTGTAAATGGCTGTTCTGGCTAAAGGGGGAAAGCAAGCAGCTTGGACACAGATTTTGAAAGCACCAGCGTTCAAGTGAAGACATTTGCCTGATAAATTGCAAAATTATTATTATTTAATTATTATGTGTATCCTTCAATATATTAATGAGCCCATATTAGTGCATGCTAGACATACAGGACTATGTTACTTGACTCTCCACCCAAATGCTAAATGTCATCTAGGAGAAAGAGACAAAGAGAGTTAGAACATAAAAAATCAAGAGGGGTAATGCCTTTCTGGGGAGAAAAGACTAAAGACCTAGCAGGGATGGCTGATAGGCTGTACTTCTTTTCCTTCTTCCAGGATAGGGACGTCTTGGAAAGAACTGAGCCTTCCTCATGTGGTGGAAATACCCAGAACAGCTTTATTTTTGCTGACTTTAACTAGTTACTAGTGTTATTGCAGCAACTGCATTTATCAACACCAATTCCAATTTGATTATACCTGTCACTTTAATAAACTTAAGGAACATTAATAAAGTATTACTTTTGGGCTTTGCAAAAGTGTTTCAACAAAAGTCTTTCAAACTTTGGCTCTAAAACATCACACTCTTAAACTTTGTTTTGATTAGCCACAACTGTTCCAGGGTTTTGGGCTCTGGTGGGCAAACAGTAAAATCCTACCTTTAATGTGACACAGCATCAATCACGTTTCACTTGAGGTTCGTGGCATTGCCTATACAACATGATGAGGACAACATTAGCCTCTGCCACAGGCAAAATATTTTTGTAAAAGCTAGAATTTATTCACTGAATCTGCCATTCCGTTTTTGAAGCAATTAGTAATGCCCTTTCACTAGATTTGCTGATTGTGTTAAACCATGTTAAATCACAGTCCTATCTAAATTTCTCAGTCCTCTTTTGAGGATGAAGCTAACGGTTGTCATTTTTTCCAAACCTTTGGATTAAGTGAGTTGTACCACTCCTTGGGATGCTGTCTTGATAAGAGGAATTATAATTCAGAACTTTGGGATCATATGAGGTTACAAGATCTCAGCACACCTCTGCAAACTAAGTCAAAGTTCAGATACAGTTGCACATTGAAAAGGACTGCTAGAGGTTTCTGTCCCCTCAGGAAAAGAGGGTAACAAAGCTTGTCCCAGTTATGTAAGAATGTGTGAGTGATCTCTCTATATGTTATGGTACTGAGGTTTTTATGTGTGTCAATTAAATGTGTTTCGTTATTTCTCCCCAAATTGAGAGAGTCATTGGGGTTGTTAGGGCTTGCCTGTGACTTTATAAGGGTTTTGGACCATCCTTCTGTTTGTTTTAGCTCATGAGCACATTATTTAAATTAATTGGTTAATCTCAGTCCAGGACCTGATCTATTGATCGATTGGTGACAATCAGTACTACATCTGATAGCAAAAAAAGTTGGATTCCATTTGCTATTTATTTGATGTGTAAGAACAGGCCAGACAGAAATTGTTCCAATGCTGTCCTTAGCACCAATATTTATAGCCTACCATGAAAATAATCATATTTCCTGCTATCAAAGCTTTTCTTCTTCACCAAAATATTAGAGTTTAGCTTTCATTGAAAGTCATTGCTTACGGTCTGTTATTTGTTTATACTGTACATATGTCCACGGCTCCTGCTTCTTGGAATATGTTAAATTACAGCAGCACTCTTGTTTATAGCCATGTAAGGGAAAAACTATGGAAACAAAGGTTTACTAAGCAAAGCAAAAAACAAGCTGGAATTGGTGCAAGCCAGCCCCAAATGTTTAGAAACAGTTCAACCATTCTTTCTCCTGCATTATTTCAGGAGTTCCTACTTAACTGAATTCTGAATAAAACTATATAGAATGTGTCTTTCCTCTTCACTGTTTTGATTTCCTCTAAGCCTTCTCACTGTTTTAGTACCTCCTTTTTTTTAAAAATTTCCTTTTATTATCTGCTCAGAGCAGGTGTTCATTTCCAATTCAGCACAAGTGTGAATTCGTAGAATATATTGCTCAAGCAAGGAGCAAGGGAAAGTTTGTGGGCTTCACAAAAACTCGAGAATTCTTAGAGACAGTTTTTGGATTTAAGTAGTTTAGGCGTATGTTAAGAAATCTTTATTAGCAAACAAGTTGTGCAAACCTGAAGTCTGAACTTCTGACTGAAATTATTTACAAGCTAAAATAAACTTCATAATCTCACAGAGGTGCCCAAATTATTGATAAGTTCCTTCTAATTTCTCAAATAAGGAATTCTTCATGTATTGAAAACGTTCAGGATGAAAGCAGCCTCAACAAAACTGTCCCTTGTGCAGGGTAACAGCACTCATTAGAGTTTTCTAACACAAAGACTGACTTGGAAGCCAGAGAATGGATTAAGGGAATTCACTCAATGAAACTCAATTCACTCCCTCTTTCTTTGAAGTTGTGCCTTTGTAATCTCTTCTTGCTGCAGATGCTGACTATTTTCTAGCCCCTCAATGTTGCTGATTCTCCTCTACTGTTTCCTGCCCTACCTGGTTTTGGTGGCAGCTGCCACATGGCCCCATCTTCTATAGTGCTCTTCCCTTTTAAATCTGCATGCTTCTCTCTTGACTCAGTAGCTAGCCTGAGCAGCACTGTAGGAAAAAACTCCAACATATAATAAATAATCTAATCCATCAGGGGGCAAAATGCAGCTTAAAATTGTTAAACTCTGAGTTTAACTCTTCTATATTAGGTATTTTGGAACAGGAAAGGGAGGATAAAGGAAGAAATTTCTATAAGTTTCTTGCAGTTTTGTTTAGCTTTTTTTTCAGTCCAGTGTTTTAGACAAATTATTTCCCACAGTGCAAGTGAAATGAGAAAAAACCCTAAAATAGCCCCCCTACAGTAAAATGATATGTTGTGCCCTTCTTTTTAATCAGAGAAATTATTGCCAGCTGATTTGTGAATCCACTCCAGAGAGGGCAATAGCACATGGTTTGCAGCCTTGGGACTACAGTAGTTCAGATGCTATAATCTTAATTGAGAAAACACAGTGTTGCTAACTGTCCAGTTTGGAGAATAGAAGGTTGCATTATTATTATTATTATCTCCACCCCTTTCTTTTCCTTCAAATAGCCAAGAACTATTAGATTCTTTACATGGTTTTCCTTATTGAAGTCTTTTTGTCAGACCATAAAGACAGTCTTTGAGAGAACTTAAGTGCCACTGCATGGGAGGTCAGTGTTTCCATTTCCAACACTCTCATTTTCTTATCAAGAAAGGGGAGATAAGAGAAAGCCTATTCAAACAGTAAATTTCAACCTGAGAAAGCTCCTGAGCTTAAGCCCTTGGTCAGTAAAACAGTAAAAACATCATATGTGATAGGTCACAAGCAGTAATTCTAATGGGTGGAGGGCAGAGGCATAACTAAGTAGGTACAGTAAACATCCACCAGTTGAGAACTTTCCCGTCTAACTTCTCTTGTTCTCGTAGCTGCGTGCCCAGAACAATAGGCCAGAGCACTTGAAAACTTACCTCCTGCTGCTGTGAAAAATATAGTTATCTATCTGAAGTACACAGTGACTTTGAGAAGCATCTGATGAAGCATTGAATTAAACTGACAAGACTCAAGCTAATGCTCTAGCCATTGTTCCTTTTTCCTGTCCTTGAGTGTATCACTTAAATCACATTATCTACTTCCCATCTGGAAAAAACCTTGTAGATTTTAGATTATGTCTCACCAAGTTTGATGCTTTTATGTGGAAAGTACAGGCATAATGCTTAATTACACAATATAAAATAATTCCAGTTGCTTTTGTGCATATGAAGCAGCTGTTAAAAACCTTAGCTCTGCCCTTCCTCGAAGTATTAAGTATTCTATTTCCCCTGTTGCCCAGTTTAGGAAGAAAGAGGGAGGAGGAAGAGGGAGCTGATTCAGTGTTTTGATACAGACACTGATTTAAAGGCACCTACTCACATGCAATTCATATGTGGTTCTCTCCTGCAAGATCTCTGAACAGAACAACACAGTCCTGCAGCAGGAGTGTACTACGATCGTGTCTCAGAGAGCAGGCAGCACAGTCTGCTGGGGTGTCGGCAACACCACCCAGCTTTGTGTTATCAGCAAACTTGCTGATAGTGCACCCTAATCCCTCATCAAAGTAATTATTGAATACATTGAGGAGGACTCCCAGCACTGATCCTTGGGGGACTCCACTAGATACAGGCCTCCAACTAGACTCTGTTCCATTAACCACTACTCTATGGCTTCTATGCTACAGCCAGTTCACAATCCACCTCACTACCCAATCATGCAGTCCACACTGCCTCAGTTTGGCTGTGAGGATGCTATGTGAGACTGTGAAAAATGCCTTCCTGAAGTCAAGATAGATGACATCCACTGCTCTGCCA
>VZRI01003170.1:71143-123326 GCA_013397515.1 Upupa epops
GACAGTATAGACAGAGGCAAAGAAGGTGTTCAGTATGTCTGCTTTCTCTGTATCCTCTGTCTTCAGGGCACCCAGCTCTTCCTTGAAGAAGAAGGCTCCTTTCCTTGAATTCTTTCCTGTTGGGATGCTCTTGTATTGTGCTTCAAAGAAGTGGTCTTTGAATGATGACCAGCTATTTTAGTCCCCTCTACATGCCAGTACCCTGTCCCGCGGGATTTCACCTAGCAATTGCTTGAAACAACCAAAGTTGGCCCTCCTGAAGTCCAGGGTTGTGATTCTGCTAGGTATTCTGTTCCTACCACACAAGACCCTGAACTCCACTATCTCATGGTCACTGCAACCAAGGCTGCCCTCAACCTTCACTGCTTCAACCAGCCCCTCCTTCTTGGTGAGTATAAGAACCAGCAGTGCTCCTTTCCTAGTGGGCTCCTCCACCATTTGCATCAGGAAATTGTCACCAATGCACTGGAGGAACCTTCTGGACTGGGGATGGCTGGCTGAGTGGGTCATCCTGCACAGGGAAGCTGCAGAACCAAGTGACTGTATCAAAAACATTTTATTTTAATAAAGATGATAATGATCAATGATTATTCTCTGCTCCTCTCTTTAACTAAGGACTTAGAAGTGAGTAAGCTTATGTGTTTCCAAGTATGAAAGTGTAGCGGTTTTGGTCCTTTTCCCTTTAATTCTCTTTACTCCTTCATATGTGGTAAAAAATATTTTGCTTAATCACTGAAAAAAAGTTTGAAAATTTCACCCTTGTCAGCATGAGAAGATTGGCCAGAAAGGTCACAGGATAAAAATGCTGAAAACAAGGAGTCAGTGTGAAATAGAATGGGGAACACTGAGCTCTCTGTGAGAAAGAGGAGCTCGTGATAATGCAGTCAGTTCAGCGTGACTATTTGGCTACGAGGTACATTTAAATCAACTCTCTATCCTACAGCCAAACCATTTCCCCTTTTTTTGATGCGCTGTGTTGCCAAGTAAATCATGTTACAGCACATTGGTTTTCTTCTCAAGATTCCTGACATCTGTGTCTGCATTAAAGACACCAGGTTGGTTTTCTGTGAGTATGAAAAGCCACAATAAATACTACACTTCACAACTTTTCTTGCTGAATGATGCTGTGCCATATAGCTACTGGGACACCCTTGACTTTATTATAAAGTACTCCAAATGAAACAAACAAACCCAACAACTCACCACAAGACCCTTTTGGTACAAAGTTAAAATAAACCCCACAACTTTGATTTTGTATCTTTGAGCTAGGTAGAAGCTTCTGAAGACCAGTCAGAGATTGTACACTCCTTTTGCCATTAGCTGTAATGTGTAATGCTATAATTAATACTTCTAGAAGAAAGCTTTTCAGGTTTTCAAAGTTCAGCAGACTTGGGAACTTCAGAAGTGCTTAACAATGACACATTTCTATGGAGAATTTTAAGTTAAGAAAGATCATAAATGCTGTTTCTTAATTAGTCTGTAGCCTAATTCCATTCCCCATCGGGCAACCCACCTCTCAAAGCACTTTAAGTAAAGCAATCTGCAAGTGGTTGCTGCTACAGACACAACTACATATATTCACTGTTTGGCATTTGAAAACCATATTCAAGAGACAACAGAAAGAAATTACTCAGCACCACTGAACATGGGCAGTAACCACTAGATAGACACTTTCATTTTATTATATCCACTAAACACAACCAGTAGCCTTTGATTCATCTGTGGTATTTTGTTAAGATACTCTCTACTTACTGAGAGATGAGTAGTTGAAGCTCTTACTTGTCGTTTCAAAATGGAGCTGTACCAATGGCTTAATCTGGAGAAAATATGTATCAGAAAATACAGATCTAATATATCTACCTTCAAATAAAAACAGAGAGATGCAAGCCATGAAAAAAGTGGGAATATGGAAAATTAAAGAGTGAAGACAGAAAAAGTTACATTTAATGAGTAGGAAACACATACGGTCTATAAAGTCAAATGAAAGGGAAATATCTTCATATTGCCTTGAAGCATCTGTGTTTTCCAGCTTGCCAGCTGTCTAAATAAGTTACCATATTATTTTCTGCATTTTCCATTCTTTTGTGCAGTCTCTTCCACTCATCACCCATGGACCAGAACTGATTGCAAAAGGGAATCAAACCAGATCAGGGTTTGCTAAGATTTACTAAGACAAATACAAATTAAAACTCTGCCACTTTTCATAATCTAAGGGAAGTTTCTGATGAGATTCACATGATCTCAATATATTTTGCTCTGCTATTTGTCTTCCACACTCTTGCTTTCTTAAAGATACATCTTTTTCTCTTTTGTTTCTTTTGCCTCTCTGTCTACCTTTTGTCTTTCTTACACGTGCCTATTTAACCTTGCTTTTCTTCCTTCATGATCACCCTGCAAGCTTAAAGTAGAAATTGTAAAGACATTGGCACTGGCAGTGGGACCACACAGCACACAACCATGGCAGACACTAAGAAACAACAGGAGATCTGTGCTGCTCTGAAGAATATCAGTTCTGGATGGGAATCTAGTTAGGATTTTCCCACCTGACAGCTTTTTCCAGAGGATAAGGAAAAACTTTAGCATAGTAAGATGTTCTTAGAGCCTTTTAAGCCTTTTTATACTTCTATCTAAGAGCAGGTCACCAGCAGCTGTATATTGGCTTGTACGTAAAGGACTACAAACAGTGCTCAGGAGATCCATTAGGGAAGCAATGTACAGAATACAATTACATGAAAACTGTATTACTGCTACCAAAAAAAGGAAAAATTATATATATTCTTCAATGCCATCTGCTGGCACTTTATTAAATAGTTATTTCATATTCACAAATATCTACATTAAACAATCGTATAAAGACAGCTGTCTGAAGATTCATATTGTTTTGCTTTTCATGGCTGGACACAGAGAAGCATGAATCCAGACTGTTTGTGGCCATTGCTCCAGTTCTCTGTGTTACTTCACAAGCTGTTAGAAGGATGTCAAAGATATTTTTCAGTGGCAGGAATGGCTGGGCTATTCTGTCTTAGGAAATCTAATTTTTTTTCCCATTTTATTCACCAAACTTTCATGGAGGCAAGTATTCTGTACACTAACTATGCAGTAAAAATATTCATTAATTGGTGAACAAAGTGTCCAAGATACTCAAATTTACAGGGGATTTCCTAAATATACTTGCATATAAAGGCAGTGAGAATACTATAATTACAACTTATGTGTTTGTATTCACTGTTTCTCACACAGCCTGTAACCATCTTTTTCATGCTGTTCCCTGTGTAAGCTCAGTGCTCAGAAGGAACCCTGAGAAGGCCACACAGGTTTTCTGTGCAGAGAGGAGGTGGTTGTAATTTTACAAAGCAGATATATTTGTAACAGGACTCACAGCTAAAAATACAGAAGGCTTGTAAGAAGCTTATTGTGTAATAGATCTTAATGTTAGAGGTGAAAGGGAGTGTACTGGGAACATCAGTGTTTTTGATCTCTGCCTAATCTTTTTTAACATCAAGATAAATTATCCTCAATGAATTATACATTATGGACTCCTGATTATACTTAAATTATTTTGAAAGCTTAGATTTATGTTAAATTAATACCTTCTCATGATTTCTAGAGTAAGGCTTTGCAGTGCTATCACAGACTGTAAATGAACTTTTGCGGTATTTGGGGTTAGTCTTGTCCAGTCTGCAATCTGTAAGAAGTTTACAAAGAAGCTATGCCACTAAGATCGTTTTCACCCTTCTTCCACTTGATAGAAGCAGCAGCAAAGATATTACATTATTGACACTTTTTGCATTCTCCCTTTTGTGTGTTACTTCAATTAATCCATAACAGGCATAATTCAGGAGACTTTTTGAAAAGTAATCAGACTATAAATCAATGAAAATTATTAAGCTATTAATATTTTACATTTTGCTGAAACACTTCAAACACCATATATTAAGTTCTGCATTCACTTACCATTGCCCTTTTGTAGAGAAGCTTTTTCTAAGTCAGCAAAGCTCAACTATGATGTGGCCCCAAGTTACAAGGTGCACAACCAGATGAGAATTGCTTAAGCAGCCAAAGAATATTGGAATTGTTTGTAACACGTACAGTCCTGTCCTATTGTCTTGTGCCTTTTCTAGTAAGTTATATCAGCATGTTTATACCAATGCATGAAAATGGCAGACACATACATGAATGTATTCCCAGGAAATCCTGTGATATCAGAGCCAATAGTGTTGGGGGGACAGAGAAATGGACTGCAATTTATTCTCAGTTATTCAGCTATGAAAGACTAACGTGAGGTTCAGACCTACACAATATTCATATCCTTCTACGTGATAAGAAAGCTGCTCCTTCTTAATAATAGTGACTCTTCTCCGTATTAATATAATAAGTAATGACTTGTATTTCTAAAAACCTATTTGGTCTTCCTCAGCAACACCCTCCTTAATTTTATGAAGATGCATTGATGATTTAATTTCAAGGCTGAATTCAGTAGAAAACTAGTGCATAAATCCTTGCAGGAAATGAGCAAGTTAAGAAGCTTTTTAAAGACTCTAAGCCAAATTTCAGAGATAAACATTTAGATCCAAAGAAAAAGAGAAGAACTGTGAGGATGAAGTCAAGTACTTTTTTGTCAGTCTACCAGTGGCCCCAACCTGACTATCTTTTACAAACTCAGCTCCTCCAATTAAAAAAACAACCAACCAAATAAAACTATACTGTCTGTATCGGGTGTATTTCATGTGCTCTCACCAGTGAGAGAGAGACCTGCAGCCCTTCAGTTACTGAGCTGCTGAAGAAAGAGCACTGGCACTTGTTGATTGGAAGGACTGAAACATTCATCCGTAGCTTTATATCATGAGGAAAAATGTCAAGCTTTGGTGGAGTGTACAGTGGTGCAAGTCAGACGTTTTCCAGCATGGACCCAACTAGCTGTGATATAGCTGCTAAGTAAAAAAATGAGGACTGAACAATCCTTGATCTGTCTAATAAGCTTACAGATAAAAGTCAATCAAAGTTCAAGTTATTGTAGAATCAACTCCTATTTAGGAACCTCCAATTTAAAACATTTTTGCAATCATTTTCAGGCATGGATCTTTCAAGAGGGAGCAGGAAAGGATGTTTCTAAAGGTAATAACAGAAAATGAACCAGAGTTGTCAAGTCTACTGGCAGAACCACCAGGGAAAATTACCAGACATGGCCACTGGTAGAAACACAGTGTATGGTCTGTCACACATGCCTATTAACAGTAATTTGGCACAACTTTATATTTCTATGTCAAACACTCCTTGTGATGGTAAATGAATTGTTCCATTAGAATTTAAAAGGGAAATGGGGGACATACACAGCACTTCTCACAGCTGAAGTGATACAGAAATCTACTCCAAAAAAATACAGACTGAAATCTATCATTAGTATAAATCTATAGGGTTTAATTCAAGGGTGAATTCAGAATGAGCATTGCTACCTAGCCTAAAAGTAGGCTAAAGATTATTAAAAAATAGAAAGCACAACATCATTTCATTTTATGCAGCCATGCAGATTTACATACACCTCATTTATTTTCTTTTATTGACTAGAAGCTATTTAACTTTTTTTTTTTGCATAATTCCAAACTAATTTGGTCTTTGCAGTTCAGAAGATCAGCTAAAATGTGTGCATTAATTGTCACAGAATGATGAAAAACGGGAAATGAAGAACAAGTGAAAAAACAGAGGAAGTACCAGGGAAAGTACAACTAATCCAATAAAGATATAAAAGTAGGTTGAGACATTAGGATACATAAAAGTGCACACCTGCTTCTTGGGTCAGGCTTCACCTTCCCAAGAGTCTAGGTCCCTCAAATTCCTCACATCAGGGGGAATTTTTTTCCCTGACAATATAATTACACTGAAAATGCGATGTTCATGAAATGAACATATGGAAACAATGGCAGCTGGAGTCACTAACTTAAAAAAGTTGCTCTGGAATGTGTTGCAGTAGTCACAAAACAGTTTGTTGATCCTTTGGTTTTTGTTCAAAATTATCAGTGTTCTTAACAAGCCAGTAAACTATTTTGAACTCTCTCTTCCTCTCTGTTGACAGACAAAATAAATGTGAAATTAAAATAAATGAAAGGCTTTTTCCTGATGAGAATTAAAAAAAAATATTAAAATTAAATCACTCAGAGTCTGTGATAAAAAGTACCTTAGCTAGTTTGCCAGAGAATTCCTTTATGACAAGGAATACTCTGCCCAGCAGGGTTATTCTGTTGTGGCACGGTGACACCATGTCCCGTGGAGAAAAGCACTCCTGCTCTTCAAACATGAAATTGATTTGGACTGTTTTCAGCAATGCCCAAAGTATGGATGAAGCCTGTTCTCAGACAAAATCTCCAGCAGGATTAAGATTTTGAGCCTTCTAAATGGACATCTTAACACTGGACTTTAATAAAAACAAAAAGTAAGATGTTTTAAAAACTCTGCATGACCCAGCAATGTGTGAGGGAAGCTGAGAAGGCCAACAGTACCCTGGGCTGGAGTGCTGGAGTACCCAATAAAAAAAAGGATTTGGAACTGTTGGAGTGAGCCCAGAGGAGGGCTACAGAGGGCTGGAGGACAGGCTGAGGGAACTGGGGCTGTACAGCTTGGAGAAGGCACGTGGGGGATCTTATAGCAGCCTTTCAGTACCTGAATGGGCTACAGGAAAGCAGGAGAGGGACTTTTTTTACAAGGGATCCTAGTGACAGAACAAGTGTCAATGGTTTCAAGCTACAAGAGGGCAGATTTAGATGAGATCTTAGGAAGAAATTCCTCACTATGGGGGTGGTGAGACACTGGAATATATTGCCCAGGGAGGTTGTGGATGCCCCTTCCCTGGAAGTGTTCAAGATCAGAGCTCCCTTCTGAGGTCCCTTCCAACCCAAGCTATTCTATGATTCTAACAACACAAATATTTCACAGGCAGGTTAGAAATAGTGCTTATTTTTGTGATGTTGCACTAAAAAATACTCTATAGCATCACAGAAGTGTAATAGGAAAAACAACCATCCATTTCAAATTACTAGAAGAGATTGTATGAGTTCATTTTACAAGGCAAACTATTTTTTGATGCAAAACATTAAATTGGTTTGGTCAAAGTACCTGTTTCCAGTCAGACACACACACCTGTATCACCTTCTCAGCAAAGTCCAGATTCATTAATTTTCAAGCATTTCTGATCTGTCTTAACTCCATTTCTGTGAGGCGACACTCCGCTTTCTATCTTACCATTTTCTATTGTTAATGTGTTCCTCTTAGGAGGGACAAGTCTTTCTGAAAGGTAGTATTTGGCAAGTGAAGAGTTCTTTGAGCAGCTGAGTGAGATACCACTGTAAATAACCTGATGGAACTGATAAAGGGGAATTTTCAGTCTAGTGTTGCTATGCTCTCATCAGTGTCACCAGGACCGGTGAGACTTGTTCAACTGTGTAATAATCATCCAGGAAAACAGATGACGTTTTGTCACATGAAAAATGGAAGAATTATATGATACATCATATAGATGTATACTTACTGAAGCAGTATTACATTAGCAAGTGGATAGAACAAACTAGGTCTTTTAAGATCTGGGGCCAGCTCCTTATAACTGTGTATCAGTATGTTTTCTCTGAAATCAGTGGCATAATCTCACCTTACATCTGACAGCATGTCACTGAGAGACTTAGCATCTATCTAAAAAGCATCTCCACTGAAGTCTCCATAATTTTGTGATATGAACATTTCCATAACAATAGTAAAGAACTCACCCACACTGGTGGAATAAATTATGATTTTCTACCAAGATATCGCTGTGAAAAAACAAGAGAACTGATGCCTGTGGAAAGTCTTTCTCTGTTGTTAAGGCAGAAAACAAACTAGTCCTTAACAGAGTTAGGAGGAGGAGGGATATTTAAAACAGTATTGAAACATTACATTTCTATTAATGCAAAGCAGACTTCAGAAAAAGTTGCTTCCGTTTCAAAGTATTTTACCTGGGAGTTGAATTCCTTTCTCTTTAAGAGAAAAGAAAGCTCTGTGCAAGAGGAACCGCTATTAGGATACTCATTATAGGGCAATTACAGTCTATGGCAAAAGCAGTTCTGGAACTCCCATGAAAATCTTCTGCCACTTTTCCACTGGTCATAGATCACATTTTCCAGGCTGAGACATCAGAAGCCTGAAAAGTGAATAATCCTTAAAGAGTTTGCCTTCATCTTTTGCAACCTGCAGGGAAAGGGCTTCTCTGAGATCCAAAAGCTCACTGATAGTAAATGGTTCAGGTGAGACCATTTTCTCCAGCAGTTTTATCTTCACTGAAGTTAAACCCACTGCACTGAGTACTCAGGTGCTGTTTGAAGGGGAAAGGAAGAAAGGAAAAAGAATAAAAATGGAATCTTTCCCCAGCTCAATCCAAATACCTTTTCTGTAGACCTTAGGAACTGATTGCAATTCCAATCAAAAAGGCTTATCTAGCAGGTGTTACATTCTCCTCACAAAGCATCCTGACCAAGGGATTGTGTACAAAATGCACCCCAGGAAGATTAAATCCAAGGAGGATGCTAAGTTACCTCTGTCACTCGGTTTGCTCCAGAAAGGGAGGGAGCAGTATTGTAGTCTGTTTTCAGCAAGGACAGGATGCACCATTTCAAAACCTTGCTTCACCTGGTTTCTGAGAAGTGACAGATGAGACTGGAGCTCCACCATTTCCCTGATTGGGCACACACTTGAAAGCTCAGCCAAGCATTCCACTCACAGCATTTCATTATTGCTTCCACACACCCCCACAACTCCAAACATACACACATAAACACCTACAGAGTTTAGGAAATAATACCAGTGTGCTGACAAAGGTTTGTTGTGAGTCATGCTAACACAGCAGCAAAGGCCTTTCTAAGTCCACACACAAGTTATCTATTAGCAAGAGCTAAGTGGTGATGCATACTTACAGGAGGTTATGCTATGTGACAACAGAGGAGAAAGCAATCACCCTGTATCAGGAAATAATAATATATGTATGTTTTTTTGATAAATGGTTTTTACACCACCATGTCTCCACTTGCTTGTAGAAGAAAGGAGAAATGCTATCTGTGGGTTTTGCATTGTATGTTTATAACATCAGGACACATGCAATAAGATGTTTATTTTACTTGCCATTTGTTTATCACCTCAAATAGAAATATTCCTCAAAATTCTCTCTTGCATTGTGGCAGCTGATTAAAGGTTCTGATCAGAAGAGACATGTGAAACTTCACTTTTCCCCAACACTGAGCTCTGTAAAACTGTTGTCAGTCAGGAGCTGCATGCAATGCCTGCGTGGAAGTCAAGAACACCTTAATCAGAGGCGCATAAGGCCTTTTTACCATGCTGCACACCTGACAGGTGGAATGCGGAGCGGGAATGTGTTTCCTAACTGAATATGTATGAATTTGAAGTGTAGAAACTTAGTGGACAGTTTGGGATAGACAGTTCTTGGAATAGGCTTGGGATAAACAGTTCTTTTATAAATCCAGACAAAATCAGAAGAAAAGAAGATAAGACAAGTCCTTGCAGGACACAGAATATTTCTGTGGATCTACAGTTAGTCTGAGGACAGGCAGTTGTTCCTTTACAATGTACATTCTGACAAGCGATTAAATGCATGCCCTCCCACACCTAGGGAATTCAATATCTTGATTTCTGTTATGTTAGAAACAGACCAAACGATTTTTTCAGTCATTCAATAACTCTCTAATATTTTCTTAAATTAATCTTTTCCATTTTCAATTATGAAAGCCTTTGAGATTTGAGTTGTTAGTCAGGCATGAGGCTGCCTTATTTAAAGGCTTTTTGCAATAGTTTAACTAGCAATCAGAGCTTAGCTGCTTTACTCAGAGACAGTCTTAAGAAACAGTGATCCTTTCATATTAAGTTTGGAGAAGCAGATTTCCGCTGATGTTTTGCAAGCTGGCATAGTTCTCTCTCTCTCTTTTTTTTTCCCATTCTCAACACTATTATCATAAATACCTCCATTTTCTCATTCTCCTCCAAACAGGTATCCCTTCTCTTCAACCTTGAATGAGCAGAACTCAATATTTTCTTTACTAAACCAATAAAATGTACATATTCTTGAGGTCAGGTGTGACCAGTTGATCATTGATCATGTCATACAGAAGTGTAAGAGACATTCATAATCCGGTCTGTTGTAAACTTACATTACAATAAGTAAAATCATATTTTGTAGCCTTTTAACACAGGGACATGCAGGTAGCTGCTTAGATGCACATGCCAATGAACTGCACATGCATTTTTCTGCCTACATTTCCAAAAACATTTTGAAAGATGCACTTTAAAACACAGTTTCCTTTGTCATAGAAAACATTCTTTACTATGTAAAAATCTTTATAATTTGAAAGATTCATTTTAACACAGAACTCTTTCCTGATGGGAGCGATAGTTCACAGTATATCCACAGAATGGATAAAGCTGCTGTGTTTCAATGCACATAGTGTTATCACACTGGCAGTATAGTTATCAGTTGACTATCATAGATTTTAATACAGGCTGCATATATACAGTGAATTTTAAACAAGGCTGAGTATACTATTGAAACACATTTCATCAAGCTATTTAATGAACGCTTAGAGATAGCTGAAAAAGAAATTCTACTTTACTTCCTGCAGTAGTTGACATTCAGAAATCTATTCTGCTAAGAGGCCATTAATGAAAAGGTATAATCTGAAAGGCTGTTAATAAATATTTTAAGAGAAAATTCCAGAAAGCAATGAATGTGAATTTTTGAAGTACCTCATTGCAATATTTTAATCAAAAGTATAGTTGATTTTTTTCTCATGGAAAGATTTTAGGGAATCCTTATTTGATTCTGGAAAAACTCCTAGCCTAAAATATGCTAAACCGTGATGCTTCTGCTTATTTAAAGCTTAGGTATGCTACAGTTGCTGTGAGTATCATACAGCAGATGTAAAAGTATAATCTATTTCATATGGCTTCAAGGCTTTTTTTTTTTCTTTTCTGAACCACTAAGGCTGTTTAAAACTGCCTTACTTCACTGGAAGTGAATTCTCGGCAACAGTACGTGTTCCGTGCCCAAGGGTCCCAGAGGGAATTGTCACTAGGATATCAGATGGAGTTAAGATAGCTTAAGACCATTACAGGTCACTCTTCTATACACCCAGGATGCATTCAGTGTCTCAAGCATCACGAGGTTCAAGCATCATGAGGTACGAGGAACTAGCTACTGAACTAAACTTTCCCTTTGCTGCTTTGGGTAGATGTCTGAAGAAGGATGAGAGTGAGAGAAGAGCTGCTGCACTGGCTCTCTTACACTTTGTAATGGGGAGGAGGCACTAACTGCTATATCAGCAGTTTTCCCAAGGACAATTCCACTCCATGCTGAAGAGGGGGGTAAACGAAGTGGGAAATAACTACAATGGGCAGATCCTCAGCTGTAGGACATCCGTATGCTCTCACTGAAATTGGAATTATTCTGCATGATACTGGCTATTTATTCTTTTTGTCCAGTTAGATTTAGAAAGCTAAACTGTTAGATTTAAAGCACATTGTCACAGAGTAGAAGAGAGTGGCAGTAATTAAAACCATGATGATCCACACTATGCCTTTTATTTTTTACATATGGTGAGATATATCTTTAAGTACTCTTGCTCTATTAAACAGAAAAAAGTTTTAAGGCAGCAGCACAGAGAAAGCCTCAAAGATCTAGATTAAATACAAGTAACCTAAAAGGCACTGGTTATGATTATATACTGCAATTCATTATTTGGGCTGCCTGCAAGAATCCTTGAAATAGTGGCATTGATGGTCAGTTGCTGATTTATGTACAAGGATCATGCTGTGACGGAGAAAAACCTATATTCTGCAATTTGTATAAGGCCACAGGATCGCACTGAAGTATTTTTAATAAAAGTTATGGTGACAGCATTCCAGAAGAGGCTAATATCAGTAGTTCATATAATGGAGGAAAAGCAAGTATCTGGGCTAGATTATTGCTGGTTAGTGTGTGTGCACATCTGAATGTGCATGTGTGTGACTAAAATGACTGGTTCCCCTGCAGAATGCACCAATGGGGATACAACGATACAGGGAATGACTTATGGTCTGTGTTTCTGATGGCAAAAATCAATGCCTTGCCTTATTGAAAGGTACCCTTGGGGGCAAAAAGTAGTGAATAGCTTATTAGTTTATGTGTGCATGCTGGCAGATGATAAAGCAGCATTGAAATCAGTCATGGAGCAGAATAAAGCACCCATCCACATCTTAAACCTATTGTGTACTCCTGTCACAGGGGAATATGCCTCCATTAACCCAAACAGTGCAGTAACTCATCTTTAACCACAGTACAAATATGCAATAGAAGAGAAACCAGTACTGATTTCCTAAGGTTACTGATGCAAAAGACCCAAAGTAGATAAATTACTGGTGTACTGAGCCAGATTCCTTTTGGTATAATACTCCATAACCTGTTTTACTGCTGTCTGGAATGGTATGGATGGACTTGAGCTGAGGATATGGCCTGATACCAGAAATATTTTACTCATTTCCAAAATAAAAGAGAAAAACATGGAGTGATGCAATAAAGAAAATATGCAAGAGACAGAATGTTCTGACCTTTTTTCCCCATCAGTGAACGCTGTTTCAGAGTATATTCAGGTCATCCATTAGCTACGTAAGACTCACATACAACTGCATTGTCACTAAAGTATTTATTGACTTTAAAATGTTGTCATGTTTGGCATTGCATGTCATGGCCTGGGATGATTTGCTTGGATGGCATGCATCTGATTAATGCCAGCAATGCCTTTAGCAAACATAGTAACCATAACCAATCTGAAGCTTTCCCATAAGATCATTGTGGTAGATCTGGACTAGGAAGTAAAGGTGATGATTTCTTTTGCTTGCAAGGTGAAAGTACTGACTTCAGTGAGCATTTTCACATCTTAATTATTTTCTAAGTGATGCTGATGACATCTGTGCTTGTGTCCTTGGATATGCAAAACTAGTACAAAGTGTGTCTTTTTAAAAGCCTTAACACTTCAAATGTGCAGTATTTTGTCTTGAAATATGTCTTAGTCATGGCCATATGGGCCACAATAATTCCTTTAGCTGGAGTAACTGATGTGCAGCATTTATTAAACAGATGGATAGACATGTGTACACTCACACACATATCTGCTAACATTATGTTAATTGTGGTAGTTCCTCAGGGACATGCCTCTGGAATCCACAAGCAGAAATTCTGTCATCATATTGCTATGTAGAAAGGTGCTAATAGCTTCCATACTAGAGCTTCTAAAAAAGATGGTACAAAAAGAGTTAAGCATATAGTATAGTAGTTCCATACAGAAAATTGCACCACTTGTTCTTGTCTTAGAAATATCTGAAATTCCAACTGCATGTCAGTAGTAGCCACCGAAGGAAAAGCATCCAGCTATCTTTACAACTCCGAATGTCCCAAAAGAATCTTGGAACAAGAGTCTTCCAGGTGTAAAGCCAAGGGAAGCAAGAGGAAAAGTCTGCCTAAATAGCTGGGTTTGAGATTTTTATGTGCTCTGGAAAGAAGTGGCGAAAGTATTGGTGGGTAGGAGAGTGATACTTCAGTGGAGAACTCTACACCTAGAAGTATGCCTCTTACATTTAGCATAATCCTTCACATTTCATTACAATGTAAAGTACTATTCCTTTTCTACTGACGGAGAAGTCTAGGGCTGCACAGAGTAATTAAAAATTAAAGCAAGGAAGAGCAAAAAACCCCAACCAAACCATGAAAACAAACACTGACAAATGAAACTTGTGAAAAATAAAATGTCCATTTTCTCTACTGGCTACTCATAAAAGAGAAGACAGCACATCATGATGCATCCAGAGAACTTTTACACAAAACAGCAGCAGTTACAAAAGATTCATCAGATCAAAGCAAGTGACTGAAATTTTTCATTCTGCTTTGCAGAATAGCAGTTGCACATCCTGATACAAACGTAATCTGTTTGTTTGACAGATATGCCTGCCACATGCTGCAAAGTGCTGCTGAAGAAGTAGAGCACTGGAACTCCTAGTTCTCTTCAGAAAAAGTAATATGTGATATTAAACTGTAATTTTTTTCAGCTATTCATTACTTCATTCCACTTTATAAAGCATTTTTTGCACATGGTCTACATGGGTGAATTTGGACATGCTACTCTTTGTGTGGCATTTTCCAACCAGCTCTGTAGGGGTAAAAACATCTACAGCACTAGCAAGTTGTGAGGACTGATGGTGAAGAAGGGTTTGAAAACAGCTAGTGTCTCTAGCAATATGGAGCACATATGTATCTAAGATTAATAATGAGGTGCTTTATGTGGTATACTATGTAAAACATGTTTGAAATTTGTCAACATTGTTCTGCTCCTTGTGGATCAATCTTTTCCTTATTGTGTTCTAGACTTTTCAACACAATAATGAAAGAATTTCATGTAACACTAGGAGCCTGGGTGCAAGAGAAATGCAGGTGAACAGAATTAATTGCACTTGAGAAGGGGAGTCTTCCTGTAAAAAACCTGGTTTTTATCTCCTCACAGCTGTCCATGTGCTGAGGAGTGCAGGCTATTCCATAGCTGGACATGTAGCAGGAAGTGGCAGACAGAAAGAAAAAGGAAATTAGTCCATCTTTAACTGCTCATTTTTTAGAGGGAAATCACAGGTTTCTTGTTCTGGTCCAGAGTTCCTCCAGTCCTTTAAAAGTTGTACAGTGGTTTGAGAATTTTTGCATTGCAGACTGAGAGAGAGAATTAAAACTACTGTCTTGCCAGGGTGGCAGATTTTCAAAGAGGCTTCCCTAACCAAGCAACATGCAATCAAGAAGATCAGCTGAGGTAGACTTGATTAGAATGCTCCTTCTACAGAATGTTCACACCAATAACTACACTTGCTTGGAGCCTCAGTTTGTCCTAAATGGGTTCTCTTGGAAAGAAAATGACAACTGATGGACTCATGTGAGGACCAACTCAAAGCCTGCTCAATTCAATAAATGCATATGGGTGAGCATTTCAGATGAGGTAAGACTTGTTCTTTTAAATAAAATCTTCCGGTTTCTCCCGCTTCCGTGCCTTGGTTTGCTCTTGGAGAGCAGTGGCTTCCTTTCAAATGAAATGAGAAGTGCACTCCAGGAATGTACCTGTGTGTGCCAGTTCATGACAGGAGGTCAGTCCATGAAACTAATGTAAAATAAGGCTCCTTTCCCAAGCACTCACACACACTGTACGTTCCAGGTTCTTAGCAGCCACTGTTTTAAGCTGCAGATGTGTACCTATTATACTGCCCTCTTTAGGAATGCAGATGCAGCCAAAGAGACTACCTTCTGAAAACCTGCGCAGCGTGGCAAAATTGAAGAGGACCCTGCACGAAAAAAATGGGAAGACTGGATAGTACTATAAGTCATGACACAGGTTTCCGGTTAAAATGTTTTCTCTAGTTAGACCTTTCCTCAGGAGCTGCAATTTCACGTACAGCAAAAGAAAATAAATGCAAATATTACTGTGGACACATTCTTTTTTCCCCCCCTAGGGACCTTATAATAATAATATCCTGATTCCTGAACAAGGTAAATTTGACCCCTTCTGGATATTAATCCACTTCACAAAGTCATTACTAATAATTTAGCATAAAAACAGCCTTCTTCCTCACAAGACAAAGCACTGAGGCTAAAGCATTTGTATAGCAGTGTGAAAAACATACTGTAGCTGCCTTGGCTCTATTTGGATTGAGTAAAAATACAGAATTTTGGCTACAAATCCTGTCAGTCTCTTAGTCTTATTTAGCACAAATATTCAGGAAAAACAATGATAATATAATTTGTCTTTCTTTTTTTTTCTTTTTTTTTTTTTCTCCACAGTGCTAAGTCAATACATAATTACGGGAAAGCATGTCTGAATTTTAGATGAGAATTTTGACAAAATATAATATTGAAAACAATCTTTATCAAACATTCATGTGTAGAGTGAGAGATAAAAACAAGAATCCATAATTCATACAGCAGAGTGTATTACCAAGTGTGAATAAGAGGCTGAATTTAAATGAGGGTGTCTGAGCAATATTTTCTGCAAGGCATCTGTTTTAATCATTTACATTATTCACTAGGTTTTCCAAAACTGTAAATCTTAAATATATATTTGTGTTTGTGAGGCTGTGTATGTAAATACACACATATATGCACACACACAGAGTATTATATACATCCACACATCAGCACATATTCTCAGTTACAGAAATGTGTTTGCATACAGAGACACAACAGATTAGGGCCTGATTCTGAAATCACTGTACAGGAATGGGTGAACTCCTATTGACAGTGATGGATTTGGGGATCAAGACCTTAGTGCCTTGTTTTTTGCATCTTACCCTGAGTTTGTACTGTTACAAATTAGATTTAGGTAAAAGGAAAGACAAGTCTTTATTTACCCTAAAATAATTGTAACATTTACTTAGTTGACCACACACATTGCAGAACAACAAAACCCCATACTGAATACCCCTGTGCTGAGATAAAAACCTAAAGCTATTTCTGTCACTCTCTGTGTTTGGCTGGCATTTTTACACAAGCTGTGTTTTCAGGACTGGCTCCCTATGAATCAGTGCAGGGTAAGACAGACTCTTGAGTGAGCAGCTGTGAGGGGCTTGACTGCAGCCTGCATGGGGCCCCCCACCCAGATCCCAAGATTTCCTTACCTTACTGATTCACCCTAACTCAGATAGAAAGAACTTTTAATCCTTCTCCAAGTGGTTGGCCCTGCCTAGTTGGACTGCCTGTGTCACTGAGATGGTAACTCTTGACAAGACAGCAAAAAGTGATATCCAATGATTGCTGTGTGGTTGTCTTACTCTGGTATGAGTACGTTTATTTCAGTAATTACTTGCTTGATGGGTAACAGTGAACGAAAGACAGAAATACCAAAGCAGTATAAATATTTCTCAATAGAGCATTCACTGAATTATATTTGAGACATATTTAAAAAAAAACACAAAGTTTTTAATTATGTACAGCAGACAAGCTGATGAAGAATCATGCATGAAATCCATGAACACTGAAGACCAATGAAAAGGAATTTCACCTCCTTTTATAAAGCTGAGCCCAAGTGATTAAAATGATTGTACCCTATAATTTTAATTCTCTTTCTTATAATCTTTCTTTAATGGTGCCCACTTCCATGCTTAAGCAAAATGATGAATTAATTTGGTTTCTTCCCTACGGGGCAGAAGAAAAGCAAGATTCAGCACATCCCATTCTGCCAATATTTCATTCACAAAGCATGCTGTATTTATCCATTTATCCCCTCTTCAATTGCTTTATATTGTTATCCTGAGCAGCATACACAAATCAGAGAATTTGGTTCTGTAAGATGTTCTGATAGGATGGGATTGGGCAACATAATTTGGAACAAAGCAATGCTGACAGAATGAGAAAGAATAGCAGATGTAGATTTGCTTAGAAGAGAAGGGGCTGAGCTCCTTCTCTTCTAATACTGTCCTGTTCAGTGTACATTCTATTCAAGCAGCTGTGTAGGTCTTACAGCTTCTACTTCTGAACACAGCTGTATCCAGTAATCTTTCTTTGTGAACTTTGGCTAATCACTTGGGAGTACTGATGCTGCCCAGCTTTGGCACTTCAAAAAAGTGGAAACCTCTGTGACCTGACACTTTACAGCACCTGTGACGGTATCCTCGTGGGTAAATGTCCTAACCACACCTAACCATTCTACACCTGTAGAATGATTTTCAGGATTCTTGTGTGCTTTCTAGTTCGAAATCCGGGAAATGTAAATCAGGGCTCTTATACATTGCCCCAGGGGCAGATGAACCATAGAGTACAATGTCCCTGGTGGGGTTTGCCTGAATCCACCAGTTCATGTCCGACAGGTTTTGTGGCATAGTTCTCACTAAGTCTGCTCAAAATGTCCTGCGATTTCAAATCACACACAGACTTTTCAATGGCTTTATGACACAGGCAGAACAGGCACAGGCAGGTAGTGTAAGTATTCCTCTTTAACAACACATATTACTCCAAAAATATACTTTGTAAAGCTTTTACAAAACATTAATTTTCATTCATGGACTAATTTGATTTAGGGTACGGAGCTTTAGATGAAAAGCAGTTTTATATCAAAGTTATAAACAGAATAATATCAACAATAACACTATAAATGGTCACCCCTACTTACACATATTCCTGCCTCAGGAATGAGCAACAGATGTAGATTCTTAACAGAGGAGTTGCTATAGAGTTTATGATGGTACATGTTCCCAAAAGGGGTCAGTGTCTTGCATTTTGACCCTGATAGTTGCAGGGAAGATACTACTGAAAGAGGTTGCACAGTTATGTGGCTGTGGGCCTCCTCCAACCTCCAAAAGAATGGCTACCAGCCTTTTGATAGCCTGGCCCATGCCCAGTTTATGTAGCCTATGTAGTACATCTGTCTTCCAAAGGATGACCTTACACGTCACTACAGTAAGAGTTGCCATTGAGCACTATGGATTAGGCTAATAGAGCACTTCATCAGTCAGTCTGTTGTCCACTTAATGCCAGGACTCCTTTGGGTCCAGGTAGATCATCCTCTTCAGAAGGCATTACAATGCTTCCTCGTGTATCAGTGACAGCTTGCTGCTGTAAACTCAAAATCTTGATTAAGGCTCTTTGCTGTATCTTCTCTGATTAATATTTTCCTATGGGAAAACTCAATTCATCTTGGAAAAACATCTTCTCAACAACAAATTTGAAGGAATACAGGATGTCAGTGAATTTTCTGAGTTATTCTGCTCTCAAAAAAAGGAAAGATTAGAAAAGGGATTTTGTTTAGAACAAAATACTAGTTATAGAAAAGCAGGCAGGGTAAGGGACCTCTGTGAATCTAAACTGCTGCATCACCCATTATTTAGACCCTTGGTACAGGGCAAAACATTTTCCCTTGATGCAGCCCTTGTCATGGTAATTGATGACTGTATTGTCACATCTTTTCAGTAAATCACATCTTTTCAGAAACTGCCAAGAAGGTTCTGGGTTGATGGCAGCAGGGTCACAGAGTCATCAGGCAGGGACAGAATAGATTGTGACAGAGGCACAAGGCACCTATATGTTCTTGAGAAATGCCTGTTTGAATGCTTCTTTCGGGAGGGTATATTGGTGTTGAAAAAAGGATAGAAGCAGGCAGAGACTTTTAGGCATCACATGCATCTATTAGGCAGATGACTGAAGTAGGGATATTAGAAGGGTCTCATCCAGGTTGCTTAAAGAACTTAGTCATCAAAAGTTTTGTAGACGGGATTCACTTTGGATGGGTAGTTGTCCTAAAAGTTTCAAATATGAATTTACAAGGGTGCTGCAGCCCAGGGAACAATCACTTTTGGAGACCACCAGTTAGAGTCAACATCACCATTAGATGTAAATGGTGACCTGCAAAATAGTGACAGCCAGTGGACCTTTTTCACTGATCTGCCACTTGGGAAACTGTGAGAGAGGTAGTTTGAGGGCTGCAAGAAAATCCGCCTTTTGTGTTGCAAGACTCAGATAGGTAACATGAAAAGAAAGTGAAAAATGCCTCTCCATGTTGAACTGCAGAACAAAGGAGATGCCCTTAATTATATTTCCCAGCCTTAACAGTAGGGCCTTAAAAGGCAGCAATTTTAACATTTTGAGCAGTTGAAAAATGATCAAGCAGTACTAACTCTGTAACAGTGAGTTTTAAAGAAAATGCATGCCACTTTTCTTCTATGGCAGACTTCTCCTTAAGGAAAATAATTCAAGCCTATATACACATCCAAGGAAGAACAGACAGATGAGGTATTTTGATACAACTTGAAGAAGAGCAGTGTTGAAAGGTAGTTTTCTAATACAGATTCCTTCCACATAAATAATAGCTTATTGCAGCCTAATAAAACTGTATCTCCTGCATTATTATGTAGGAAGTGTAGTACTGTGTTGCCCTGGTCCAACACTCTCCTCCTGATCACACACTCAAACACACACAGATTCCATTTGTAATTAATGGGAAAATCCTCTGTATTAGTTTTCTTTGCACTTTATAGAATAACAGAGAGATTAATTAAGAGGTCTGTATTTCTATTTCAAGGTTCAAGTACTTTCACTGAGCACATTGTGCTTTCAGAATCTGTAGTGTCAGCAGAATTACTTACTTTAAACACAGACATTTCTCTTCCTTAAATATTCCTTTTATATACGCAATTACTAAATGATTGTGAGCAGTTAGGAGGCCTTGACTACATTATCACCTGTTATAAATCTCAGGCCAGAGTCTGCAGTGAGTGTGTGCAAGGGAGGCTGCGTGTTTTAAAACCAGGCCATGCTGACTGAAGAGGTTGTTAGACCTTAGCTGTCACCCTGTAAGCTCTGCTGGAAAATCTGAGCTTTGTAAAACAGAATCACAGAATCATTAAGGCTGGAAGGGATCTCTAAGCTCATCAAGCACAACCTTTAACCCAGCATCTCCATGATCGCTAGATGATGTCCCAAAGTGTCACAACTATTCATCTTTGAACATCTCCAGGGATGGTGGCTCCACCACTTGACTGGGCAGCCTGTTCCAATGACTAACCACTCTTTCACTAATTTCCTAATTTCCAAGCTGAACTTGCACAGCACAGCTTGTAGCCATTTCTTCCTGTCCTGCTGCAGAATGGCTTCCAGCTCCTCCTGTTTGTTGCCTATGTTGTGTGCATTCGTGTAGTAATTGACAGAGCTAGACATAGCCATTTACTTTTCAGTGTGTCACTTAAAAGTTCTTGTAGAAATATGGAATATTTGCCTTTTTAAAATGGATTGCAGTGAAATGTAACAAAGTCAACATAAACTGTGAATAAAGTTGTGGTTAATATGCAACATAGGAAAAACATCTGGTGTTAGATCCCGAGATGAGTTCAGCTTCAACCTACCTTACATTTTATGCCCATGCATTTCTTAAAAGCTGAGAAAAGGAATGTTTCTGACATGTTAGCAAATACGCTCTACCAATGTCTTAAAGGTCTAAGGCAATATGGCGTATGATAAAAAATTCACTGAGCACTCCATCGTAAATGGTATGATTATACTGCCAATCCACTGATCAGCATATGCTAACACCAGAGCTTTAGACAAAGTCTGGATGGTAAAGATAACCCAGCAGACTATTCTCATTCAAGAAAATGCAGTGTATGTTATTATTGAATAATCTGGAAAGCAGCTACAGACTTCTGAGCATGTTTTTAAGTTCTGTACACCAGAAAAATAAAACCAAGCACTAAATCAAAGCAAATTTAAGAATCACAGAAATGAGGCATTGCAGAAGAAAAGTCTTGCTTCTGTGAGACCAGCTGCCACAATGCTGACAGGTTCTTCTCTTTCTCAGCCATTGCACTTCATTACCACAGTCAGTCTTGGGCTGACTCAGGCATTCACAGCATTCTGTGGACTTGAACCGTTTGTCATCTAAGGGAAAATCACCATGGGTGTTCTAATCCCAGACAATACTTTGGGAAAATCCTGTGTTCTCTTCCCACTACAGCCTTCTGTAATTGAGACTGAGATCTGCATTCAGTTAATGTTTGGGTTCACTAAAGTATGTATCACTCTTCTAACTCTGCTTTTCAAGGTGCCTATGTAAATGTCTTCGTTTTTTTGAGTAGATTGTTATCATGCTTTACTGAGTATTTCTTTATGCAAACAGCTTCTCTTAAAAAGGGAAAATAAAACAGAAACCAGAACTATTTATTTAAAGTAAGGGAAACTCCATCTGCTTTTAATCACTACACGTACAACAAAAAGATTTTGCAGATTTTCAGTCACATGCTTTTATGCAGATGTGAAAACTAGTGATGGGGTGTGTGTAAGACACAGGCACATAACATACGCCTGTGCATAAGTTTCTACCCACACACCTCATTAGTGATAACATGCAGAGTTCTCTTTCCTCACCAATTTGGTTTTGATATCTCATAAATATGATTGTTTCATAGACTCATACATTCAAGGAATCATTAGGGATTGGAAGGGACCTTGAAATATCATCCAGTCCAATCCCCCTGCTACAGCTGGCTCACCTAGACCAAGTCGCACAGGAACAGATCCAGGCGGGTCTGGAACGTCTCCAGAGAAGGAGACTCCACAAACCCCCTAGGCAGCCTGTTCCAGTGCTCCATTACACTCAATGGGAAGAAGTTTCTTCTGATATTTATATGGAACCTCCTATGTTCCAGCTTGCACCCATTGCCCCTTGTCCTATCACCAGATGACCTTGAGAAGAGCCTGACTCCATCCTCCTGACACCCACCCTTCACATATAGACATTAATGAGGTCACCCCTCAGCCTCCTCTTCTCCAAGCTCAAGAGACCCAGCTATCTCAGCCTTTCCTTCATCATCTTTGTTGCTGTACACTGGACACCCTCCAACAGCAGTGTGTCCTTCTTGAACCGAGGGGCCCAGAGCTGGACGCAATATTCCAGATGCGGTCTCACTAGTGCAGAGTAGAGGAGGAGAAGAATCTCCCTTAATCTGCTAACCACTCCCCTTCCGATTCCCTCCAAGATACTGTTGGCCCTCTTGGCTACAGGAGCACATTGCTGGCTCATAGTCATCCTGCTGCCCACTAGGACCCCACAGGTCCCTTTCCCCTACACTGCTGTCCAACAGGTCAGTCCCCATGGCTATTTTTTTAGGATGACTGAGAAAAAAAAGACCAATCTTTTAAAAAACCTTTTCTTAGTGGATAGTATGCAAATCTTATGTTGCAGACAGTCACTAAAGTAAGTAGTTTTGCTCAAGTGTTGATCAGGAACCATAAAGGATAGCAAACTTCTTTCCTTATCCAAAAAACTGCTCTTGACAGAACTGGGCAGCAGTTGAAGGATGACACTAGCATTTTCATATGTTCAATGAAATACCACTATGGGCCTGAACCCAAGGCTTTTTTAAACTGGCATCTTTCTCAGAGTTGCATTGGTACTTACTAAATTTTTGTAAATTAAGGTATATTAAACCATAGCTATTTAGAACCCCTGTTCAACCAAAACTTGTTCCTGGATCATAAGAGAGAAAAACCTTTTTTTTCCTGGAACTTTATCAAGTGTCACTCAAATCTATCAAGCTCACACTATTTGTTCAAAATTACCTGGCAGTGTAACGTTCAATCTCCTGCAATAATTTCATCTCTCTCCCCTCTACCCTCTTGATCTTGGCCCGTGTGTACTGCGATTCTTTGGAAACATGCCTGAATGGTTCTTACTCTAGAGGCGTGTAGTCACTGGACAAAGTAAGAACAATACAATTCCCACCCTGTTTCCCAGAATTTCCCTTATATTGGCACAGGTTTATTTTCAAAGTGTGTGCTAGATGTTACACTGAGAGGGAGTATGGAACAAGAGAGTAGTGATCTTAAGATGTTTTTGTTTACATTTATTTTAAAACTTCGCTGTTCTCCAGTAGGTAGCACAATGGGGTTATCTGGTTGTTTGTTTTTTTTTTGTCAGGAGCAGGGCCAGGAAAGGGGAACTGATCATTCCTCAGCTATCTTCTGTCTGTATGCTTGGGACTGTGCTCAGTGTTTCTGCATATTGCTCATTTAACATCACATTTTACAAGGTAGAATGTTGCACCTCATGAGATGCATGACCCTAAGACCAGTGGGACATGACCAAACTTGTCACTTTAGTGGGCTTTCAGGAAACAGTGCTAAATTCATTGCTTTTTTTTCTGTAAACCTGATTCAAACTCAGGTCTCACGCTGAGAGGCTGGTGTATTAAACTAATGTACCCACTTGACTCTCTCCTAAGTATCATGATAGATTTCTTTTAATCTGCTGCAGAAAATAAATTGCTGGAGAAAAAAAAAGATTTGTACTCTTTAAAGTCTAATCACTATCAGGCACTGCACGGCAAACAGCAAGATTCAGAATGAATCCTTTTACTGCATTACTCATGACAGCATACAACCCGGACTATTAAACATTCATCAATAAAAATTTAACATCCCATCTTGCCTTTGATATCCTCAACTGCTCTCTACATAAGACAACAAGAAGGCTTTCCACAGCTCAGTGTGATGGCAAGAACATCAAAGCAGCCTCCACAGCCAGCCTGCTTTGAACAGTTTCTTGTATTTAGAAAGTAGAGTTGTCACATGGGAGGCAAAAAAGCAATGCAGAAGATTGTCTCTGGTTTGAATATATAGTTCCTCCCAAGGGTTCTACTACTTCCATGTTTTGGCTGAGCAGCAAGTTGCAATTCACTTTTCTTCAGATAAGTATCCTACAGACAGCACAGAAGCAGGAAAGAAGAGCTGGGTATTTTCCTTACAATGAGCACTGCATGCTAGGATTTTAATTACTGGAAATAAAGGGAAAGGGTTTTGCATTAAAAATTACCACATTTAATTATATTCTGGATTGGACAAATTGTTTCAGCTACTGTTTGCTGGAAAAGTGAAGTTTGTAAATAGATAAATCTACACACCTCAAGATTCATATTTGACTTTAAAAAGCTGAGTAGGAAATTTTCTATGAGCAAGTCCATTTTCAGCTACTTCACAGAAAAGAGACAGAAAATTAGAGCCTGAAGTTAAATCTAGAAATCTCAGATAGAAGTTCACCACATGTGGGGCTGTTTTTGTACCTCCAACCAATCCCAAACATCTGCTGATTTTTAATTTTCCTCACCTCTACCCCAGCCTAAAGCAAAAGGACAATGTTGCATGAATCTGAGGGATCCAAAACTGGCTCAAACTTGAAGTTCAATCTAGGCTGAAGGTTCAACTCAGTAATGTGATTCTCAGATTTACTCCCTTGGAATTTAAATAACAGATTTCAGCCAAACTCAGCCCCACACTGCAACAATAACAAATGAGTTTAGCTATGTGCGTACATACCAGTGAATCAGTTACTTTAAAGCTTACATTAAAAGAATTGTTTCTTATTTCATCCATTTGTAATGTTTGTTTCAAAACTTTAGTTTCATTGGGAAAAAAAGGATGGACTATATGGAATGGTATAATGATTTGATAATTTTTATGGCTTATATTGAAAACTACAAGCCCAAACAGCTACAAGCTTAATTTGTGTGCTTTCTGTGAAAGAGGGTGGGGGGCAGCAGAAGGGGTTTTTCTTCTCCCTGATTCAATTTCTCTTTCAACTCAATCTTCACTTCTTATCCATGTTTCGAAGTGGAGATACCTGTCACTGAGTGCTGGACTCATCAGCCATTTGCCCCAGGAATGTGGTGAACAGAGAGAAAGCATGGCTCCTGGTTCCTTTGGGGATAGGTGGAAGGAAGATTTCGTCTGGATTCCATGGTGTGCTGAAATGAAGAGAGCTCTCCCTTTGCTGATAGCCATAGAAATAATAAAAAGAACCCCAAACAACCCAAACCCTACAGTTCCCAATCTCTTCATAAATTAATTCTGCATCCCTCTCATGCAAACAATGCAACTTCCCTTTAATCTATTTGTATCCCTGGAACTGAAGAACTACTCAATCGTGGTAGGAAAGCACACCCTTTGGCTAAGCTGGGCTGAGAGCACCCTGTCCCTCGTCCTGAAATTTAGTCTGTTTATCTTGCAACTAAATTTGTTATTTGCACACTAGCAGCTTTACCAGAGCACCTGACTATATCTTCTCCCAGCAACTGCCAGGTCTCATTTGTATTTGGACTCAAACCTCACTGTAACTGGAAAGATTCTGTGTCACAGATGGGTCTTGATGCTAAGCTGAAAGGGTCTTAATGCTGATGAGTTCTTAGTTCTGTCCCTCGTGTGTTTCTTCCGCTCCTACATCCTAACACTGGGTATTTTGACTGCTTGCTGCTGCCCACCTGTGGTGACCTGAGGTTTCAGGAGCAATGCTCCTCTTCAAAGACTGCATGTTCTAGGAGGAATGAAGGGTTAAGATGGTGGAAGAAGAATTCCACCAGGTACATCTTTTAAAACACATGGTTTTTTATGTCATAGCTGCACTAGGATAAGGGAAGCAACAAGGTAAAAAGAAAGAGTGAAAGAAAGCAAATTCTTCTCATGGTGGACAAAATTCTGCATTTCAAGACTCTTCAATATTCCTTTTTTTATTTTTCCCTATCAAGTCACTGGTAACTTCTAGAAGCATAGCTTTGGATAGCATGTTACAGCATTAGCTGTCTAAAATAGCTATATCAAATGAATTTATGTCAGCAAAGAGCATGGAAAAAAGAGGAAGTTTTTACCACAATTATGCTTTAACTGGCCTGGCTTTCTTTACATTTTAGATTTTAGTGACCTGTGCAGGAGGCAGAGTGCTGCTAAGGAAGCTCACATAAACATGATCGCCATCAGCCTCCCTGTCTGACAAAGATATTAACAGAGAACCAATGTTGTTCAGGTTTCACAGCAGTCATTGCAATGAACTGCAATCACACAAGCTGCATGCTGCAGTGGCCTTAGCTTTACCTTCTTTCTTCAACAATCCTTTGCACTTTGTTCAATTACAACACTGAAGTATTCGCAGAAGACAAACTAAATTTAAAATAATGTGTTAAAACTAGCATATGCCTTTCTTTCTGTGCTTATGCTTAATATCAATTAGCAGTATTTTAAAATTGCCTGTAACAATAGCAACAGCAAACAATATTTTCTATTGAGCTATAACCGTGAATGGCACAAACCCACAAGTATGTATTAGAACAATTAATATGCTAAGAAGTCATGCAATCATACACAATTTCCTATTTAGTTTCTTTCCTTTAAGCAGTTCTGTTATTCTTGTTGGGACATTTTTTATCCAGTTTGGAACTAATTCTGTATTCTGTTACCTGGGGTCTGGCTGTAATTCACTTAAGGGCTTTCTGTTGACTTTCAGGCACTAGCAGTGAAATAAATGGAATAACTGATCTAATGAAATTATTTAAGTGGGGTAAGAGATTTCATTTGATTTAGTGAGTCAAATCGGACCAGAGCAGGTAATTCATACCTCTTTATGCTGCTTCAGAGATGTAAACACATGTGTGCAAATCCCATAACTGAGTGCAATGTGCAGTGCAACCACTGGCAGAGATGCAGCTTGAAAGCAGAGCACGGTACTTTGTCTGTCTTATGTTACACTGTAATTTTTGTCTCAATGCCAGTTCAGCCTACACCAGGTTTGCTTCTGCAATAAATGAATATCTGGGCAGACTATTCAAAACGAAAAATATTTTATGAAAATTGTGAACATTTCCATGACTTGTTTTCATTTAAAAAAATACAACACTAAGCATAACCTGGCTCCTGAGAGTCATTTGAAGAGAAATTTAAATATGTAGAACATAATTCCCTCAATCTCAGTTTGCCAGGATAGTGCAACTAGCACCTTTAATTTCTCTGAAGTTTCATGAGAATTTTAAACACACTTACACATTAGCATCTGCCAAAACGCGGCCATCCCTTTGAGTAGTGTCTCTTTCTTGCTCTTTTCACCCAGTTTCCATTACACTCCTGAGCAAACACAGTGGGACTACTCATCAGGATTTTTGGTTCTTCGAGTATGCTAATACTCACTGGTTACAGGGGTGTGGCATGTGGGTTCAAGTAATGTAGATTTGATTAGTGAAAATTAATAGACTCAAAATTGTATAATAAACATTCCTATTAATAACAGCTTTTAATTCTTTACTACTGAAACTGGTGCAGCAGGCATTTCTATTTTTAAGCAGGATGCATTTGCAATATAACAATCACATGATATGCAGTATAAGCATTTGCTGCAGGGCAGAGCAGCATCTGTTATCTCAAATATGTAAGCTGTGACTCTAATTTTAAAAGTAAAATTATCTTGATGTACTAGCTGTGCATACAATTTTCCTTCTCTTGAAGTAGATTCCAGACAACTGTCTGTCCTAATTGCAAAGCAATTTGAGCAATTTCTCAGCACTTCGGTTGAAATTCACAACTATGCAGAGAGACTGCACAGACCAGTGTGACATTCAAGTCCCACTCAGGTTCTGTGAATCTGTACTTGGCTACTAAAAGATGGTGAGAGGGGAGGGCGTTCAGTATGTCAGAAAAGGAGACACATTCTTTTTATTATAGGAGTTCACTGTTTTGAATTGGCTAAGCTTGGTGTGTTGCACAGTGATGAAAGAATTCTTCAGTTTAAAATCAAAAGCTTCAAATATGGAAATAAATGTAAAGCTACTAAGGCACAAGTCTAGTTACTTATAATTCTGTGTTGCAGCAGTTTATCTCTAAATTTGTCCTTTAATTCATATCATCTTTTCGTATTTGCACCCAGACATAAGTATCATTTGATGTATGCTTTACCAGTACCATTAGTAATGTAAGCTTAAGTGGTGTTATTGAGGGTATTATGGTGGTGTAATAGCAGTGGAACTGTAAGCCACAAGTATTAATGCACAACAGTCAGTCAACATTCATTGAAGCAGAACATAAAAATAACTCATGACAATAGAGGAATAAGATAAGCATCAATGATACCAAACACATCTGGTAATTTTCACCACTTCACATTAGTTTTATACGGAAGGAGGGTGGGAGGGGTGAGGAAAGCAAGTATTACACAGGAGATCATTACCCTGCTGGTAAAAGAAATCTGAGTTTGTTTCGTATCTCAAACACCAGTCAGCCATCTAATTCTACTCCCAAAGTTTCAGTTAAAACCCTCTGTGCATAGAATAAATGTTCTTACAAAATTCTGTACTCTTCCATACAGAAAATCTGAACTAAGAAGAAAATGGGAAGAGTTCAGTATAACATTTTCCTATCCATTTGATTACCAATGACTTTCTTTCAGCAGCTGACAATCAAAAGCACATTAGCTGCTGTCAGTCACCATCACAATTTTTGTAATGTTGATATCTGTATAGCGGATCAACATTTCAAAGCAGTTCACATATGTAAGTTCTTTTTTAAACATGCAAGCTGTCACAGTCATCATAATCTTAACTATACTACAGATTTTAATAGAATTTAATTTTTGCTTCTCCAGCCCCTACAAATGACAGAATTTAAAACAACAGAAATAGTAACCTCAGTCTATAGGGACCCACATAGGATCTGTGGGATTAAACAAGCATTGCACTGTTGCCTAATTTATAGAGCGTATCCCAGCAAGAAAGGAGACCAGAGAATACAGTACTGATACTTAAACCAGGGCATCTCAGAAAAGTCAGCACTGATCAACTCACTGATGAAATACTGTTCCCATGAAGAATCCTTCCCTCAGATAACTCTGAAATGAAAACTACTGATATACTATGCTGCACAAGGTAAGTTTTGGTTAGTTACAGCACACTTGAAGGCACACTTGGTTTGAAACTAATAACTGGAGTGGTATGATAACATGTAAGTTGTCTTGAGTTGCTTCTAATGACCAGTGCAATGCCAACAGTAACTGTACAGGGTCCTGAGCCAAAACTGCATTCCTTAAATGTTTGAATATTTCCACATGTTCATTTCAAACTGAGACAAACAGCATGAGATTTAAATGTCTCAAGTAAGGAGCTGCAGCACAGTCGCTTATTTGAGCTCATCATTCATTCACAAGATCCTTCTCACAAGATGGTTTTGGCACACCATGCTGGTCCAGGGTTTTCTCACTATTATCTCTGATCACATGCACATGTTTCACACCAATGCACTTGGCTGGCGTTGAGTGCTAGACTGCCATGAGTGCCGCTGCATTTGCTGGGCTGCAAACAGACCAATAAGGAAGAAGCTAAAGAACAGAAATGGATAGCCAGCAGTCATTCAACAGCCCAACATATGTTTATATATGAGAGCTGTCAGTAGCAAAAGTAAAAAAATGGGCAAAATGTCAAGTAGTACATTTTAGTGCATTTCAGTCGTTTTTAAGAAGTAATATTGGAGCTGCTTGTTAACCATGACTGCTTTTGACATTTTACAGATGTAACCAAGAGCTTGTAATAAAAACACGAAGCTTCCTACTGTGACTGTTGTCCCATTATTTGTTAAAACATCAATTCACATATAGCTGGAAGATGGGGAGGCAGAGACAGTATACAAATAACGATGTTAAGGCACAAAATCCCAAAGAGTCACAGATAGGGTGAAATATTGGTTTAAAGACACACTGTGAACATAAGACAGTCCAAAGATCACAGCTTAAAAGCACAACATTGAGCTTAAGGTAGTCACATTAATAATCTATTGGAAATGGTTTCTAGATGGTTAATACATGGTTAATAGGTTCTTTAACACATATAGCAGGCCTTTGTAGCTTTTACAGTGATTACAGATCATAGAATGGTTTGAGCTGGGACCTCAGAAATCGTTTAATTTCAACACCCCTGCCATGCTCAGGGACACTTCTCACTAGATGAGGTTGCTGAAAGCTCTGTCAAACCTAGTATTGAACACATCCAGTAAGAGGTCACCCACAACCTTCCTGATCAACCTATTCTAGTGTCTTAACACCATTACATTGAAGAATTTCTTCCTTCATTATAAAACTGCTACCCCTTGTCCTATCAGTACACTCCCTGATAAAAAGTCCCTCTCCATCCTTTTAGTTACTGGAAGGTCATTGTTAAAGTCTGCAGAGCCTCCTCTTCAGGCTGAACCACACTACCTCTTTTAGTCTGTTCATATAGGGGATATACTCCAGCCCACAAATTATCTTTGTGGTCCTCCTCTGGACTCACATGAGCAGGTCCATATCTTTGTTATGATGGTGGTCCCTTGGATGCAGATGGTTCTCTATTCATCAGTAGTAAGTGATAATGATGATTATAAGTCACATGTGACTTTTCTAGAAATAACCTAACATTTATGGACACATCCACTAATCATTTATTAATGTTTTAAACACTATAAATGCAATTCTTAATACCACTGCTGACTTGCTGTTATTTTCCAGAACATTCAACTACAAAGTTAATTCAATTCTAAAATAAAGAAAACAAAATTGTTAGGTTATGTGCCTTATGAAAATACATGTAAAGCTAAGGTTCTGTGGCATTGGTTATGTAAGTCAACTTGAGTTACACAGTTCAGTCACTGTCACAATTGCTTCTACTCTTATAACAATCATACACATTTATTTGTGTCAGAAGAGTTCCATGATACTTAGTTTTTGTGAAATAAACTCAGAATCCTGATTAAAGAGTCATTGCCATATTTGGTCATGAAATATTCATACAACTTAAGCACTAAAAATACAGAGGGGAAGGTATCATCCCAGAAATGGAAGGTGATATCATTACCTTAGATTGTACAAAGAAGTTGTGAATGCTCCATCACTAGATGTGTTCTATCCAGGCTACATGGAGGTCTGAGAAAACTAGTGTCCCTGCTCATTGCATGGAGCTTGGAATTAGATGATGTTCAAGGTGTCTTCCAACTCTAACAGTTGTATGGTTCTATAAATCTATGTACAGAGAACTGAGATGGGCAAAGATAAAGGACCTGGGAGGTTTTCCTGGGAGGTCCTGATCTTCACCTGAAGAGTGAAGATCTCTGTATCACTGTTAAATATGCTTGGCTTGATTTTTAAAAGATGGGAAGCAGAACAAAATGCACTACTCCACTTTACAAGTGCTATGTGACCAGTATTGTATTTACAACGGGATCTACCTATTGGTCTCAGTGAATATCAAAGACATACCTAGATGATGTATTTAACTCCATCTTTTTTGAATACTTCTCCCAAACTCAAATATTAAAAATAACAAAAATGTGAGCCAGGCCTCAAAATTTTGTTTTATTGCTCCAGTTGTTCTTTTTCATTTGTCTTAGAAAACAATTAATTTATATTGATGTACCATCGTATTTTCCAAGCTTTCCAATGACATCTTCCAAGTGTAGGAGTTGGAACCTTGCTTTTCAAGTTTTCAAAGTTAAATTACTTCTGAAAAAACAACAGCTGCCTCAATAGTTGATAGAAAAACAAAAGAGATAGAAATACTGTATTTTTTACCATTTCTGACAACCAATTTTCCTCCTAAATAAACAGGACTTAACTATGTAACAGGTAAGTCTGAGTTCTACTCAACTCCAAACAATTCTAGGAACCATACATTCCAGACTTTCGGTAGGCGAAAAAAAGTAATATAATTTCTACAGATTCCTGTAGGTCATCCTAGCATCTTCTTTTTGGCTCAAAGAAGAACCAAGAAGTACATGAAAAGAAAGAGAAAATAAGCTCACCTATTTTTAACTTATAAAGCCTTGACTGAATTTGATTGAAGGACTGGGCAATGTTCCAGTGGTGAAGTGTGTGTTTATATAGTGCAGACTGCCTTGCCTTTTTCTTCACATAATGCTAATGAGTAACAGAGCATCCTGAAAATCTGAGCACTGAGGTGTGTACATGCTTAGGTAATTCTATTCCAGTCTTAATAAAGATTGGGAACTACTGTTATATTGAGGTGTGAAGCTGCATTAATGATTTTATATGTAATACTGTATCACTAGATCAGTTCCTGGAAATCACATTTGATTCCATTCTCACACAATTAGACTAAACATCTACAATTCATCAGAACACAAAGAGCAAAGGTGTTAAGCAAGAAAATGACAGTATTCTCTACACTATATAAACAGCCTGATTTTTGCAAACTGTCTGAGAAGGAAATCAATGCTGACTACACACTTAGTACCCTGTACAAGCAAAACAAGTCTGGCTAACGCAATTGTTCTGGAATAATTTTCCATGGATATGATATATTAACAACGTATAATATTGTCTGGGGTAACTCTTCTAAGATAACAGTGATTTCTACTTTGGAACAGGAAGGCTACATAGTTAATTCTTCCAGAAACAGTTTATTTAGCAGTAGTTATACTAGTATAATTTCTCATGTAAACATGGACAGAAGAATCCACATTCTTAGATGATTGAAAGACTTACACTTTTCTTAACCATGAGAACATTTTCATTCTCAATTAAAACTGACCTGAGCCATTGCTTTTTTCTAAGGGACAGTTCTTTCTTGTCCTTTGGTTGCATATGCCTCTACTTTCCTTCTGTAAAGACTCACATTTTTATGAGTACCCTGGAAATCAAAAGAAAGAATGAAAGTTGATCCAAGAAATTAAAACAGTCTGTAAGATGAACTCTGACACAAATAAAGGTACTGCATGTGCAATGACAATAGGGATATCTCATTTTATATCTGTGTGAGTGTATGTTGGTTAAAAGCAATCCTGAATGTGCATCCTGTCTTAATTTCCCTTTGCTTCTTTCCTTGAGATCTCCTTCCCTTTTAAAATTATACCAGAAAACCTAGGAAATTCACAGTTATGAACAAAGCAAATTATATAGGAACATAGTCTTCATATTTTTTCTTTATTTTCCCCAGTGGGTAATAAATTTTTGTGCTAATATGAATTCTATAAAATCAAAAAATTTTGATTTATGAAATAACTCCAAAATATACACTATCTTACTTTGTTGTCTTCAAGACCAATGATAACAGCTGGGTTATGTAATGCTAATACTTCACTTTAATTTACCAGTGGGCTACTATTGAGTGACTGCCTGTTGTCAGATCTTTTTAGTCAGTTGTTTTAATACCACTTGAGTTTGCATTTCTGTAAATTTGTCACAGACAGTGAGCTTTTACAGAACTGTTCTTTAGGCTCCTTTCTTACATAATGAAGTGAGGTGAATTTTTAGATTCTTACAGAGTTAGTAGAGGAAAAGAAGATTCTCTAGAGTTTAAGTCAAAGCAGCTTCATAAGGGAAGAGGGTCCTGTACATGACTAAAACAATCTCTCACTTTTGCTCATGACTCATCCAAGAAAGGCTCGACATAAAGAAAAAAACCCAAACTGGTTGACTTTATCATGTCAATAAAAACAACAAATATTTAGCTCAGATCTTAGTAAAATAAGTTATATAGCCTCAAATTTTACAAATTGTTTGAAGGCATTTAATGGAAATGCAATATGACATAGTGCTACTTATAAATCAGAGAAACTAGGGGTAAGTAGGAAAAGCTTTGCTTTTCAGTTCAACAGACTGTATGAAGGAAAATTTAATTCCCAATACCAAATCACCTTGGATCAAAGTACTTTTGTTAAGAAAGCTTATTCTCTAGCTTTTGACAGTACCTTTCTCAACTGAAAGAAGACCAATAGCTAAGTGCATTGCACCAATACTTTCTAGCTTCTTGGACTTGGTTCTAGGTCATTAGGAGTCCTGAGCTTATGATCTTGAAAGCTGGCCAATATTTGGCTAAGTTTTGTATCTTTCTTCCTTTTACTATTTTTGTCTTCTATTTTGGTGTTTTTGTTTAGGTTTTTTGTTTTTTGTTTTATTGTTTGTTTGTTTGTCAGCTGAGTGATGCGTGAAGCATTTATCCTTGTGTGAAAACGTGTGGTATGTATATATGTCTAAATGGCTCTATAATGTCTACATAAGGAAGAGTTCAGACAAAAGTTTAAGTATTATTGAAAATATCTCATAAAAATAATTAGTAAGATGGGTTGTTTTCTGTGTTTAACACTTCTGAAGAATATAAAATTGTCAACCACATTTTTTCTGCTAATCTGAGTGTTCATCCATAATGCAGTATCTCTACCAAGGGGAAAAGAAGGAAAGGGTTAAGCATTACAATGTAAATTCATGAGTGGAAGCTTCCTTTCTGTCTCTAATTCTGTGATTCAATGTCTTAGTTTGAAATTTGAGTTTTCTTGGCCTGAGTCACTGGGAAGTTGCTATAGCAACTTGTGAAATATTTTGGTTCTGCAAAAAATATGGAATGATGGGTTTGGAGCCTCCATTTTGCTCTTCCTTCTACTTGACTTCAGTTCTGCTTTTGTTTCAGAGCAGCATGTTGCTGCACTAGCCATGGCAGCCATCTTGCCTTGACCATGTGGTGAATGGAGAGTGGTACCTCAAGGATCAGTGGAAAGGAGGATTCATCTGAATTCCATTGTTTTCTGAAATGGAGTTCTCATTTATGGCTCTAGGCATCAGCACACTGGAAATGGAGGACTAGTCTGGAGGCACATGGAACAGTGAACTGGACCTTATAATGCCTGTTGATGCTGAGGAACAAGTGCATGGACTGAATGGATTTCATGTTTCCGTAAAGGAAAAGAACAGCTGGAATTCTCTTCTCTCTGAGTGGTTCAAGGTAGCAGTTTGGCGCAGTTATGTAAGAACATGTGACTAATCTCTGTATGTCGTAGTGTGAAATTTTTATGTGGGGTGAATTGAATGTGTCTTGTTGGTTTTCCTCAAATTGAGTTAGTTTTGGTTTTTTCTCTGCAATTTGTAAGTGGTTTTTAAACGCTCCTTGAGCTTTTGATTTTGTCCCATTAGCATTTATTAACTAAATTAATTGGCTAATTTTGTCTAGGATAAACCATTGCCATTCAAAAATAAACCAGTAGATTGATTTCAGCAGAAGAATAGTCATCCTAAATTTACTTCTGCTTGACCCAGTTAAAGTGATTTTCCAGGCTTTCTAACTCAGTGAACATCCATGCTCTTAAATTGCTCTTCAGAGTTTAGTATTAGTACCAGATCATTGATTCCCTCATGATCTGATGTGTATTATTTTTGGAAATGTTTATTTTGCTGTTATGATCAGTAACCTAGCACTTGTGACAGCATTTTGTTGGTGATAATTTCTCAAATACTTCTCATGTATTGAATCAGTAATGTGTTTTAAGGATCCTTCAGACTGCACCTAGATATAAACACTTGCATTATACTGGCTCCAGACCACATATTATCTCACATACTGCAGATATGAATATATATTTAACATATGTCTACCTAAAAAAACCAACCACCTAGCAGGATTTGTGTTTTGCATACAACCAGTTGCCTCAGGCCACTAGAGGCTACTGCAGGCTAATAGTAATGCTCATTTTCCAGACTATTCTGCCATTTGTTGTTCAAAAGGAGAGGACATGGAAAAAGAGTTAATAGGGAACTGTTGTTTTTTTCCCTAAATACTCCATAGCACTCTAATGCATATATGAGGAAAAGAAAAATGTGAAAATCTTAGTATGTTAGTATGCAATAACGGCAAAAATCCCACCCCTACTCTATTTCATAGATATAACATAGTTTCCCCCTTAAGTAATGTACAGGAGTACAGTGAATGTACTCACCACAGTTCAGGAAGCACAGCACAACACATTACAGCTGTGAAGACTGATAGGTTTGTACTTTCCTGCTGCAATGGACACTTCCTGTAGAAAAACAACTAAGCAGGGTGAAAACCTAAAATTATTTTAAATCTAAGAATTGTCTTTTCTCATTTCTATCACTTAAGCAGCAAATAAATAAATAAATTAATTAACATGCACTGTGTGCATTACAGATTTGTCTTTTTGTCTTCCTGTTTCTTAAGAGACCATATGGGGAAGAGGACTTACAGTGAGCCATTGAGCATTGCCTGGTTTGTTAGGTTGTTTTCCTCTTTCATTGCTGTCTAAGAAATACTGAATCCAGACTACAGAATAAAAACTTCACCTGCATTGGAAACAGGTACATACATATATAGAATTATAGAATCATTCATTTAGGTTGGAAAAGATCTTCAAGATCATCAAGTCCAACCATTAAGCCAATTATAAGAAGGCCACCACTAAACCATTTCCCTAAGCTCCAGATCTACCTCCCTGGGCAGCCTGTTCCTTTCAATTCCTTTCTCTAAGAGAGAGATGGGGAGAAATTGAGAGTAGAAAGGCTTCTTTAGCCCATACATAATCAGAAGGAACTTTTAATACCCCCTCCTTGGGCAGCCTGTTCCTTCTGATTAAGTTGTTCCTAATGTTTAACTTCCCCCGGCACAGTTTTCTCTCTCTCTCTCATTCTTTCTCTCTCTTACTCTCTCTAAGAGTGCAAAGTTTAAAATGTGAGTTTGCCCAATATGAAATCAGGGGACAGGCTTCTTTAGCTCATACATACCCAGAAGAAACAGATGCCTTCATGGATAAGATCTTGTCTTTAATTTCTAAGTTATACTAAACTTTCAATTGCTCTAGGTTTGAAACATAATATATGTCCCCGAAAGGAAAGCATTCATGGTGCATACCAGGGAAACAAAACCACTATTGTTATTCAAGCTCAATGATTGAGCTGAGATACCATCTGGACAGACTCAATTCCCTAACAAATTCACTTTGCCCATTTGCTCAACATACTTTTCTTGTTTTCTGTAATCCGAATTTACTCCCTGAAACATTTTATAGACATTAATTTCCAAGAGAAACTAATCTGTACATAATATATTTTTGCTCTTTTCCAAGAGAGACAGAAAACCCCTCCATACCACGCCTTCTGGATTCCCAGATACAGAACTGAATTCAGCATTTGCCTGCAGTGCAAAAGATGTGACTTGGTCTAGGTGATCCTGCTGTGGTAGGAGGATTGAACTAGATGATCTTTCAAGATGATCTTTCTAGATGATCCCTTCCGATCCCTGATGATTCTATAATTCTATGTTTCATGAATAAATTTGAAGAGAAGGGTAAAGGGAACTAAATAGCTCATTGATATTCCTCAGGCAGAAAGAAAAATAATTAATTTAATAAATTGCTGAGATGCCAACTTACACCTGATGCATAAGTGCTACTTTTCTTCACCAACTATTTTTCAGCTGAAAATTGCCTATTTCTACCCCTTAGACTAGTTGTAATTACTGAATTTTATTTGTTTGTGGAGGTGGGTTTTTAGAGTTGGTTTCATTGATACTTGAAAAAGAATGATCTCTCATTTAATACTTTAATTAAATGGAATCTACATCTATTTTAGTAAGAATGAGGTGCTCAAACATCTGTTAAACTTCTATCTCATTCAAAACCCACCTGGACTCATTCCTATGTCACCTACTGTAGGTGATCCTGCTTTGGCAGAGGGGTTGGACTAGATAATCTTTGGATTATTACTGCATAATCAGATCAGTTACAAGCAGCAATGCTCAAACACACAGTAGCTTTAAATTCCACTTGATTTATACACCTTGCCTCAAGGACTCTACCTCTTGCACAGAGAATAAGCAAGGTGTCACAGGGTGATCCCTGAATGTTTGATATCACATGACCCATGTGACATTATTTCTCATATTTTTTATTTCACTTCTTGTAGTAATAATGAGGCAGAGGGCACAAACTAGCCAATCAAAGAAATATGATTATATAATTATTTGGTATCTAATAAACATTCAGATTTGCTCTCTTGAAATAAAATTACAAATAAATAAACCTAACAAAAATAGTAATTGATACAAAATGAGCCCATTCTTTCTGACTTTCATTAG
Organism: Upupa epops; assembly: GCA_013397515.1. Lineage (NCBI taxonomy): Eukaryota > Metazoa > Chordata > Aves > Bucerotiformes > Upupidae > Upupa > Upupa epops. The sequence goes on from VZRI01003170.1 coordinate 109,358, forward strand.
AGTTATGCCTTCCATTAATTAATTAATGTAACAACTCTTTTGTTTTTGTGTCTGTCTTGACATGCAAGCATTGTTTACTAAAATAAATGTGCAACATTAAGAGGCCTTATTTTGCTATTGAGGCTGGGAAATAAACACACGTACAAAGTCACAGTCACAGATGCTACGTTATGTGGTTTCTGTGCTATAGGCCTGGAAAACTGAAAAGGCTGTTACAATTAAATCCGTCACTTGTTCACTGGAAAGAATCATGCCTGTCAACAAAGGGGATATCCAGAGAGCATAAGAATGTGCCAGTGTAGCAGAAAGAGTTAACTGAGAGCCAGCAGGGCCCACCCAAAGAGATTCTGCAGTGGCTGAATGAGTCACAGGGCAGTTACACAACCTGAATTTGCATACTGGCCCAAAAGGAAGAAAGACTGGAAAACAGTTTAGAAACACACAAGTGAGCCCTGTGCAGCTAGGAGGTAAACAAAAGCCTTTATTGTTCGGTATGGAGTGGGAAGATAACACAACATTCCAGTCTCAGTGGGGACTAACCTGTGGCCTATTAGTGGTAGTTAAGAGGGAAAATTAGGGGGTATCAATTCAGTGGAATAAGGAGTGGTAGCTGTGTGGGCTCACATAAAACACCTCCCAAACTACTGGAACAGCACATCGAGCAGCAGCTCACTACATACTCAGAGAATATGCTTGTAATAGGTGGCTTTTTGACACTGCAGGCTGTCAGATATAAGGACACTGTGTGCCTCCCTCACTATCCAGGCTCTTTTTGGACTTGAGAGAGGTTCTTCTCCCTATCTAGTGATAGATCCCTCCACTAGTGAGACCACATCTGGAGTATTGTGTCCAGTTCTGGGCCCCTCAGTTCAAGAAGGACACAGAGCTGCTGGAGGCTGTCCAGCATAGAGCAACGAAGATGATGAAGGAAGTAGAACACCTCCCTTATGGGGAAAAGCTGAGGGAGCTGAGTTTCTTGAGCTTGGAGAAGAGGAGGCTGAGGGGTGACCTCATTAATGTCTATAAATATGTGAGGAGTGGGTGTCAGAAGGATGGAGCCAGGCTCTTCTCAAGGTCATCTGGTGATAGGACAAGGGGCAATGGGTACAAGCTGCAACATAGGAGGTTCCATATAAATATCAGAAGAAACTCCTTCACAGTGAGGGTAATGCAGCATTGGAACAGGCTGCCTCGGGTGAGGGTCATGGAGTCTCCTTTTCTGGAGGTAAGAGGTAATACGCAACTAAGCTGTTCTAGGCCAGGGTGAACAGCTATGTCATAGAATCATAGAATCACTAGAGATCAGAAGGGACCTCGAAAAATCACCTAGTCCAATCCCCCTGCCACAGCAGGATCACCTAGACCAAGTTGCACAGGAACACATCCAGACGGGTCTTGAGCCTATCCAGAGAAGGAGACTTCACAATCCCCCTGGGCAGCCTGTTCCAATGCTCTGTTACCCTCACTGTGAAGAAGTTCCTTCTGATATTTATATGGAACCTTCTATATTCCAGCTTGCACCCATTGCCCCTTGTCCTATCACCAGAGGATAAAACCCTGAAGTATTCCTTTAACACTGTGTTCAGACTGTTACTGTACTTTTAAGAATTTGTCCAGAGTTCAGAACTATAACCATTAACATTCATTACATAGAAATAAAATCAGATTCTGAACAGGTTTTCCCATATAAAATAAGATTTAGAAAAAAAATTAACGCCAGTTTGACTCATTAAAATGTCAGAAGTATACAAGTAGTAAGTGATGTGTCACAAACTTTTATATGATGTGTTGAAGTTTGAAAATTTTGATTACTGAAGGCTAATTTTTACTTGTAAAAACTTCCTAGTCACTTATTAATTTTAGATACCTTTTACTTTAATTGATCTGGAATACCAGTAATCAGGTAAAAAAGCCATTATATTAATGAATAATATTAATATTAATATTAACATAATGATATATTAATAATATTAACAGAATGATATTAAATAAATATGTATGCTGTGTTAGAAAAAAAACATATTACAGAGCAATACGCAAGAGAAGAATGATGGCACCACATACGTGAATGATACTATGCTTGGCGATGCACATAGGGAAGAGCAACGCTACTCTCACTGCACGGTACATGACTGGAATTGACCCCCATCCCAGGTTAGCAGTCAGGCATATCATCAGAAACTTTAACATAACAGATGTCAAAGAGCATACATGGGATGAACGCATCCTAAGAGTATATCTAACTTGTGCAGTTCTTATGCTTCCCTGTATTAAATAAGATGAGTTGCAAAGTGTGCTCAGCCATTGTAGCATATATTCAAGTGGTCTCTCAGATCTTTATTCTTTTTTCATGCAATTTAATGCTGGAGCATCCTACTGTGTGTACTTTCCACTGAGGGAAAACTGTTTTCCATTCCAGACTTTAAGATCTTTTTCTGATTTTTTTTTCTATCACAAAACACCACTGTAATATCAGCTACCTGCAATAAAATATTGCCATCTCCAGGAATCAGTTATTCTGCACCTGCAAAGAAATAAAATCCCGACTGACAGACTTGGAACCATGAAAAAATAACATCATCACCAAGATCCTAGGAATTATGTCCTATATCATGAGAAATGCCTGAAAATCTTCTACAAAGGGTTGTTTTAAAGGTTATGCAAAATCATAGTATTTCCTAAACCTGCCCCAAATATCACAGAAGCACAGGATTGTTGATACTGGAAAAGACCTCTGAGATCTCCAAGCCTATGTGGATGAGATTATAATTAATATTGGCTTAATTACAAGGTAGAAGTTGAAGCTTTATCTTGCTTTTACTTCCTCAATGGCAAATTGATCAAGGACCAATAAATTGATCAATAGCACATTGATCAAGGAACCAGAAAATAAAAATGAATTGGCCAGGATTTGTATTGGCCAGTGGTCTAACCTGCAGTACCACCAAGAATTTTTCTCATTCCTAATAGGAACAAACAAGAAAAGACAAGTAGAGCAGCAAAGGACCATCTGTAGTTGGAGTACTTAAAGGAACACATAAGGGGGAAATGCAATACAAAGTTTAAAACATGACTTGGTCTAATACTTTTACTATTTCACGTCACATCAGTCAGCCTCTCTTTTTTACTTGAACATTGCATTTCACAAATGAAATATTGTGGATGTTTCAGATTTGCAAGAAAATTTAGACTTAATACACTTTAAAAATTTACATTTAAACAGTTCACAAAATAGAGCAATAACTTACATTTTCATATTTGAAATCCAGGTAGACTTTCCCCCATGTCTAGTAACAGACATATTACAGTAATAACCAAACAAGTGAAGAACTATGAGAAGCCAAATCTTAGTACAAAACAGGAATCCACTATTTTAAATATATTCATTTTTGCCAGTAGAGAGTGATTTCTCAAGAACTTCAACAATCTAACCATTTACTTGGCAAATGAAAGCATAATAGTATAAAAAGTCTATAAAAAAAGTTCTGTGATAAACACTCAGCAAAGCAATTACAATTTCCAAAAAAAAAAAAAAAACCTAAAAAACCCAAATCACATGAATTGCTTCTGTTATTCCTTTTGGTAATTGATATTTTATAAGGAAAACAATTTGAAAAAGAGTTGAGCATATTTGGAGGATGAAGGACTTCCAACAGCACAGACCTAGCTGAATCAGTCATGTTAACTAAATTGGGGGACAGAAAACATGAGCACTGGTAACAACTGTAACTTTAACTGTAACTTTAATGGTCTAGCTAAAGAAGGAAAGGAAGTCTCTTATGAAAACTGTCGGTAAAGGATAGTGTGAATAAAAAATGCTTTAGAAGCATTATCTGCATTTCCATCAACACACTACATCAGCAGTCAATAAGCAGATGCTGTCTTTGTAGGAGACTTCACTGAATAACTAAGAGAATGGCCATATTCTGTAGTATATTTTTGAATCACTGGAGTTTTCTGCTAATTGTCACTGAAACCTTAGACACATTGAGAGTCCTTGACTAGGAACTTCAATTACATGGAAGACAAAGTGGAAACAGAACTGAAGGTACCTAATTAAAATACTTAGTATAATGTAACATGAGAACATAAAAGCCTTTATTTAAGCCTTAATGTTACATTATACTAAGTATACTTAGTGCAAATTTCAATTTTCAACTAACAAAAAAAATTCTTTTAAAGCTGTCAATAGTGCTGTTCATTTGAAAGTAAGAACTTGTGGTGTTTCTAAGTTTTGAACACTGCACCTGGATGAGTGGAGTGAGTCTTGGAAGCTGTCCCACTGACAGTTTGTTTTAGAACTCCACACAGTGGAAAGACATGCAAACCCTGGGAAAAAAATTACAAAAATGGCTGAAATCCTCGTACAGGTGGCAGGTGATATTTACTGTGTGAAAATGTACGTCTTACGAAACTAGAGATTGAATTAGGCTAAGTAAAGGCCCTCATCCTTGCTGTAGTCTACTGAGAACTCTTGATTTGGAAAAAATCTCATACAATGGGACACCAAGTGTGATTACAGGAAACAAATATTTATTTATTAGGTCAAAAGTTACAAGGTTAGCATGGGTTGAAATACTAGGTGTTTTCCAATTCTAGCCAAGCCTGCTGTTTGCTGGTCTCTAGGTTACTGTAGGTAGAACATGTTTCTGCAGCTACACTTCTGTTACAGTCAATTTTGCTTTATGGTCAAACAATATGTAGATATACTATTGTAGATAACAGAACTAAATTAATCAGCAAGAACCCCTGAATTTTCACCGCCTTTCCATTAACTATAAAGTATTTTGCTGGTTTTACCTTTGTTCAGGGTAAAACTAAACTGAGCATGTTATTCGTGTTTTTTTCTCCAAATGTGCTCCATCAGGAAGCCTCTACTTAGTCTTTTAGCCCTCCCATCCAATTCATGCATATACTGAGCAGCCTGTAACCATTTCTTAGCACTGCACCATGAGTTACATGTCCTGTGCCACACAGCAGAAAATAAAGTCAGTTGCTGTAGAGTTCCCCAACAGCATTGCATCAAGCAATCCTGTATATGGCAAAGGATGTGTAGTAGCCTTGTGGGTTGTTGAGAAACACGGAATAGAAAACATCTTTTTGTGAAATTGACATTAGATGAAAATTAAAGGGAGTTGTCAATTTCTGTTGTCTGCTCCACCAGAGATGGATTTTCGGCAATGACCTACAAACATAAACTATATAAAGTCATACCAGGCTGTATGCTCTCCCTTTATGCAGACATTCATGGTCAAGATGAAACAATACGAAATCATTTGGGGCTCTACAACACTTATCCACATCCCTCCCTGTGGGCCTTCCCTAACAAGGAAGGCAAAAACCTCCTTGTTTCGGACATGGCAGTGTATGTATAACTTCTCAGTGCCTTAATGATCAAAGATAACATCAAGATCTGGCCTACCTGGACCATCATACTCACCTTACTTTAACGTCACTATTGTTACAATACCAGCATAACATTCTTTGTGCTTCCGCAGACATTTGTCTTGAACTACACAAATCCATGCAAAGCTATGTAAACAGCTAAACAGAGCTTTTGGATTCTACCTGAGAAACTGTTTTTCACTGAGAGTGTGAGGCTATCAAGATCTCCTCACTTCATTATAACTGAACATTGCTTTTCAGAGGAACCAACAAACACCTTACATGAAAGGTCTCTAAGACCTGGGGGGAGAAAGGTTTGTAATATTTGAATTGCAATGTCAAAAAGCAGAGGAGTAGATTTGTATCCTTATCTGTGAGGATAAAATTTAGACCAGATAAACTTGCCTTGACATGTTTTATATTTTTCAAAACACTTGTGCACCACACTTCAGCTGGATTACTATTCTCAAAATAATGTTGTGAAACTACTCAGATACACTACTTAGAAGTGTGGATCTGGCATTTTTATATTGTGAGTTATGAAACCTTTATTTAGGACCTACCTTTTATTAACCTCCAGGGTGCTCCTACTGTCCCTAATGACATTATATTCATGAAAATAAAACCAAAGATTTTTACTGGGAGCTGTGCTATTTCTTGCAACTTGGTAATGTTAATGTTTAAATTCAGGGTCCTCATACTGCTGAATAACCCTCCAATAACTGTAGCAGAATTTCTGGTTCACTGCTAGAGAAAAAGCAAACGAGCACAGTGCATACTACAGAGATCACTTGAAGAATGTACATACGGTTACTGCATTTATGAATAAAGCAAAACATTATAATTTTTAATAGGAATTAAACAGCTAGAGGGAAAAGTAGGGCAATGCTGTGATCAGTGCAAATGAAAACAATCTAACCGTTTTAATTAACTGTATTTTAATAGCTTTAGTTATAATTGAATAGCTTAAATACCAAGGGAAATAGTTAAATCTCCTAAAAGCTTTCTTTTTATTTACATTTTAAACACAGTTCTTGAAGAAGGGATGGCACTGTGAAGGCTTAAAATAAATGTGTGTGGAAAAGCTTACTAATTTATGCAACTGCTGGACCAACAGGAAATATTTATGCAATCTTAGTCATTGCTCTCTGCAGTCCAAAGCCCTATATATTTTTTTACTTTCCTCCCTGTTTCCTCAAAACATTACGCAATCTCAGGTGGTATCGCTCCTGATTGTTATAACCATAAAGTGCACAGAAAGATAAGCTTAAAGTAAGGATCACCTAATGCAATTTTTTACATATCCACCAGTTAAGAGGAGAGCAGAGCAGGACACACTGCCAGTAAACCGACAGGAAGCAGTTAATGATCTACTATGCCACCTGAACTCTCACAATCCTATAGGGCTAGACAAGATCCATGCATGAGTGCTAACAGAGCTGGTGGAGGAAGCCACTCTTCATCATTTATCAGTGTCCTTGCTAACAGGAGGGGGTCCCAGATGACTGGAGGCATGTTAATGTGATGCCATCTACAAGGCAGGGAGGAAGGATGGTCCAGGCAGCTACAGGCCTGTCAGCTTGATCTCAGTACCAGGGAAGATTATGGAGCAGTGCATCCTGAGTCCACTCATACAGCAAGTGGAAGACAGCTGGGGGATCAAAGCAATTGATAGAATCTTCCACAGCATTCTCTTAGGAAGCTGGTGGCTCGTGGCTCAGACAGGTAGTCTTGGCTGGGTAAAAAATTGGCTACATGGCTGAGCCCAGAGAGTTGTGCTGAATGGAGTGAAATTGAGTTCATGGCCAGCCACAAGTAGTGTTTTGCAGGGCTCAGTATTGGGGCCACTCTTTCACATCTTAATCAATTATCTGGATGAGGGGATTGAGTGCACCTTCAGCAAACTTGCAGATGATACCAAACTGGGCAAGTGTGTTCATCTGCTTGAAGGTAGGAAAAGTCTGCAGATGGACCTGGACAGGCTGGATTGATGGGGCAAGGTCAATTGCCTGAAGTCTAACAAGATCAAGTGACAGACTCATTTCAGTCACAAGAACCCTGTACAACACTACAGGCTTGGGGAAGGGTGGCTGTAGAACTGCTCAGTGGAAAAGCACCTTGGGGTGCTGATTGGCAGCTGACTGAATTGAGCCAGCAGTGCACCTGGGTGGCCAAGAAGGCCTTTCTGGATCCCAATCATCGGCGGTAACTGTAAAGAACATGTGTTATCACTTGTAGAACCATACTGTCTGCACAAATATGACATCAACTTCAGAAAGTTCGGTTACTTAGAAGAGACTAGAATGAAAACTAAAGTAACTGAACAGAATTAGTTCTCTTCTAACTTAAACTAGAACAGGTAAGGGCAGGAACAAATAGTGTAAGTAACACTAATACTTTGAAATAATGAAAATAGATTATCTCTTTATCTTTTGTCAAAACAAACACAATCAACTTAGGAATGGATCTTATGACTTCTTTTGCCAGGTGTTATTAGTGACAATATTGATAAAATGCGAATTCAGTGAGAACAGTGTTTCTTAATGGAATCATTGAATAAAGTGTTCAAAAATGCTAACTCAAGTGTCAAACTATATATTTTGATAGGCTCAGATTTCTAATTCTACCTCATGATTCCAGAAATGTAAATATAATAATATTGAGTCTGTGTGTAATTTTTTTTTACTGGGTACCTGAAATGCATTAGAAATCTCACAGGCAAGTAAACCAATTGGAGTGTCTCAAAATGGTTCAAATCTAAACATGCAAATTGGATTAAGAAATTGGAGGGTGGATCCAATGTAAAAATAAACTTATGAGTATGGTGTGGTTGATGTTTTTTTATTAGGGGACATTTGGCAATACTAAACTTTTAAAATTAATTTCTTCTAGATGTTCTCATGTCTTTGACTCCTAAAGACATTAACACCCTCATAAGCATCAAGGTTAATGCTATCCTTTAGTTTAGTTTTCTTTCTCATTGATGGAATGATCTTATCATAGTAACTCCCTGTAGTATGCCACACATTTGGAAAAAAACCAATGAGTAGGATGCTTTTGTTGCTATGAATGACAATTTGAAAAATGCACAACTGGAAATTCTGACAGTATGCACAGAATCACAGAATAAGCATGGTTGGAAAGGACCTACTAGATCACCGAGTCCAACCATACCCACACCAACAAAAAATCTAAATACCTGGGGGATTGAAAAACACAAAATAACCTCCCTCCATGCCAGCCACTGCAGCTTGTCATGAAGCACCATGTCTACATGCGTCTTAAACAACTCCACGGACAGTGACTCAACTACCTCACTGAGAAGACAGTTCCAGAGCGTCACTACTCTTTCAGTAAAGAACTTCTTCTAATATCTGATCTAGACCTCCCCTGCTTCAACTTCAGACCATTTGCCCTGGTTCTGTCATTAGTCACCAAGGAGAATAGGCCAACACCCACCTCTCTACAGCCCCCCTTCAGGTAACTGTAGAGGGCAATGAAGTACCCCTCAGCCTCCTCATCTCTAGACTAAACACACTCATACAATTGGCCTCAGCCCATTGATCCAACCTGTCCAAGTCCCTCTGGAGAGCCAACACTCCCACACAGTTTGGTGTCTTCTGCAGACTAACTGAGGGTGCTCTCAATTCCCACACCCAGGCCATCAATAAAGACATCAAACAAGACTGTCCCCAAAACTGAGCCCTGGGAGACACCGCTTGTGATACCAGAGTATGTTTGTCTGCCATAGTGTACAGAATGATGTGAATTTCTACTCCAATTTGCAATCATGCCTTGCTAGTACTGAAATACAAAATAAGAAAAAACTTGCTTTCAATATTTCAGTCCTGGCTTAGATTTCTCACTGATTCATTGGAAATCACTGGAAATTTAAGAATAAAGTGAAGTTTTGGGGCAAGCAGTTATGACATTATCTATCTACTCAAGCTCATCTAAAGTTCACGTATATTCAACACAGAATGTAGTGAAAATCATGATCTTGTTCTCAGTAGTTTCCTAAAATTCAGAATTCACAGAAAAAATTCATTAGAAAGAAAAAAGAAAACCTTTTTAATAAAACATACAGAATTATCATTCCTTCATTTTATTACAGTCTAAGTGAAGTTTCATGATTCATGTTTTAAAAGAAATACTTTATGTATCAATTCTGAATTCCATTTGGCAACAGAGCACCCATGCTACATATTTTAAATTTATAACTTAATTTAGAATGCATACATACATTGAAATTCCATGCAAGTGTTTGTTTCTGACTGGTAAAGCGAGTAGGCCAACAGAGGAGAATTTTTTCAAGCTGATAATAGCATATAGGTCAGAAGAGTAGTCTATGATCAAGTCCTTTCCATAGCTGGACAGCACTAGGAAGAACAAGGATGTTCAGCTGCTTATTAGTTTATGAGTCTTCCCTTCCATATCCTGGAAGTGAAAAAGTAGAAAGGGGGAAATCTTAAATTCCTTTGAAGTGTCTAACATTTGTCCAGATAGTATTAAACACCAATGAGTAAATTTAGGACAGAGAAGAGGATACTAACACTTTATTGTGTAGTACCTGCCTATGTATATTAAAACAATTTTTGATAGAAGATCTGTGCAAACCCCAACTCTGCACATGAACTGAAAACAAGGCTGCCTCCATACCTAGACCTTTTGCAAAATATGTCTATCCTGCTGAAGAACATGTAAATGACAAGTCAGCAGTAATCCCTGGGGCCATGGATTTCTAACATGTCACAGTTTGAAAATTACCAAATTTTCGAATATTAGTTGTGGTGCTTTTATGCCGAAGAAAGCATTTTCTTTAGAAGCTGAAGGTTGCTTTCCTAGCAGACCTCCTGTGTCAGTGTCTGGACTGTACAGGTGATTGGTTGACAGAGTATATAAAAGGGAAGGTACTTCTTGGTTCTTCATCTTTTTCTTCATCTTTTTACTCATCATCTTCTTTACCATCTTCACCTTTGTCCTGCTTCTCCTCTGATATGTCTTGAGAGACAGAGAGCTCCTCTACTAGAGAGCACCCTTCACATTCCCAAGGGTGGGAGGGGCGAGAAACGGCTCTCAACCTCCCTGCCACCAAAGGATGGAATGCAAAAGAGGCCTAAGCCTGGCTGCAGCTCTGCTGTGGGGGTAGACATGGCCCTCTTTTGCATGGGAGCTTGAACGCAGAGAGAACAGACCTTTTGCACTGTGGCTTGCACTGACTCACCCTGGCTTCTGACAGTGGAGGCTGAAGAAACAAGTTGTTGTCCATACCTGCAAACTCCCTTTAGTGGGGGTGAACCTGCATCCCTCCCATATTTTGCTGAGGCTCAGACTCAGAAAAGCTAACACCAGTTTGTTCTGTTCTAAAAAGTGGGGTGTGAGTGTGTGTGTAGTGGCTTGTGTTGATGTACACTGTTTTGTCCCAGAGCTCTCATCTAAGGCCAAAAACCGATGTGTTAGCTGCCTCCCATTTCTCTTAGTGTGTGTGTAAAGGCACTGTGATACAGTTTCTGTTTTATCTTCCTGATTCTTTTACTTATTTGGGTTTTTTCCTTTCCTTCTTGGAGATGGGTTCAATAAACTGTTGTCTTTATAGCAAAGTTACTATATTGCCTGTTGAATTCTCGGTGAGAGCTGGTTGTTTTGCTAGATTTACAGGCACCAACCCAATTAAGACTCTCTTCCTAAACCTAAATATAGCAACACGTAGCCCACATCCCTCTATCACAACATGACATTCTACCAGTTGCATTATACACATAGAGACTAACTGCCAAAAAGTGGAATGGAGAATACATTAAGTAGAACAAAGTAAACAGTGGAGAGTTATATGACTTGGAGCACAAACTAACCCAGACATTATAATGAGTTCAATAGGTTTCTGATCTACTCTCTTACTGACTGTTCTGCAGTCTTCTTTATGTCCTTCAATTTGCTTTTCCTATCAAACTGTACACTTGTAGGGATCTGGCCTAATCCTCAATGATACACCTGGTAGGTATGGGTGGCACTCATTAGAGTATGCTCTCCAATAAATGATCTACTGAGAATCTGACAAAATTCATAGTTTCATAGAATGGTTCAGGTTGGAAGGGACCTTAAAGATCACCTAGTTCCAACCCCCCTGCCATGAGCAGGGACAGCTTCCACTAGACGAGGTTTCTCAGAGCTCATCCAATCTGGCCTTCAACACTTCCAAAGAGGGGGCATCCACAACATCTCTGGGCATCCTGTTCCAGTGTCTCACCACCCTCATTGTGAAGAACTTCCTCCTGGCTTCCAGTCTAATCCTAATGTCTTCCAGCTTGAAACCATTACCCCTGGTCCCATCACTACAAGCTCTTGGAAGCAGCCACTCCACAGCTTTCCTGTAGCCCCCTTCAGATACTGGAAGACCTCTATAAGTCTCCTCTCCTCCAGGCTGAACAGCCCCAGCATTCTCAGCCTGACCCCATAGAGAGGTGCTCCAGCCCTCCAATCATCCTCCTGGCCCTCCTGTGGACATGTTCCAACAGTTCAGTATCTATCCTGTGTTGGGAGCTCCAGAACTGGATGCAGTACTGCAGATGGGGTCTCATGAGAGAAGACTAGAGGGGGAGGATCACCTTCCTTGACCTAGTGGTCACGTTTCTCTTGATGCAGCCCAGGATGCAGTTGGCTTTCTGAGCTGCAAATGAACATTGCCAGCTCATGTTGAGTTTTTTGTCTACCAACACCCCAAGTCCTTCTTTACAAGGCTGCACTCAATCTGTTCATCACCCAGCCTGTATTTGTGCCTGGGTTTGCCTCGACCTAGGTGCAGGTCCTTGCACTTTGCCTTGATGAATCTTATGAGGTTGGCACTGGCCCACCTCTCAAGCCTGTCCAGGTCCCTATGGATGGCCTCCCTTCTCTCCAGTGTGTCCACCACACCACACAGCTCAGTGTCATTGGCAAACTTGCTGAGGGGACACTCAATGTCATTGTCCATATTGCTGACAAAGATGTTAAACAGCACTGGTCCCAGTACTGATCCTTGCGGGATGCCACTTGCCACTGCTCTCCATTTGGACTCTTATTTTCATTATCAGTCACTTTCTCTATCCTACCTCAAATGCATGTCCTCCAAGATACGGCATCATTGCAAACTGACATCTGAATTACAGTTAAGTATGATATCAGATGTTATTTGTTAACATTTCTTGTTAACTTCAGAATTCAGGGTGCAGTGGTACATGTTAAAATGCTTTGGACCATAGTGTTTTACTCTTCAATGAAGACCATGTACTGTACCTATGCTTCAAATTCCCCAGTGAGTACATAGGTAGTACTAGATGTTAGAGTTTAGAAACCAAGGCATAGAGAGGTTAAAGGACTTGCCAAGGTCATAAACCAATTTAATTGTTCATTCAATGCCCTCATTACAAGATCTTCCATTTCCCTTTGTACTGAAATACATGATTTGTCTGGGTGCTGTTGTGTTTGAGTTAAGAAGGCATACAGAGTTTCTTCCAATGCAGGCCAAAATCACGGGAGGGAAGAAAGCAAAACAACTGGGGTTTTTTATATGCTCCCTCGTAAGCCAGGGTGCAATGTTCAGAGGAACTCTTTAGGTGCTTAAAGGAATAAAATCATGCAGGACTACAGCAAACTAGGCAGCAATCATGACTGGGTAGTTATTGAACCATCTGACTCTCAGGTAAAGCATGAAAGCTGAGATATTTGATATCTTTCTTCATGTTGCGTTATTTTTAAGATTCTTAGAGTATCAACCATGGTAAACAGACTAAAACTACAGGTCCTTGATAAATGTTGCTTACATATATTTTTCCACTGTTCCAGCTGCAGTTGCTGATTTACTCAATTTCCTTTCCTGCTTGATAGTTTAGTGTTGCAAAGCAATTTTAAACAGATGGCTGCACTTCAGAGATGAGTGACTTCCCCAGAAAGGTTGGCTGTAACACACAAACCTTGCAGATAGAAACAGCTATTTAAGCATATCCTTTAAAAGAAAACAAATGTATTATTTCTGGAGACTCCCGTAGCATTTGGATTCTGAAGTCTCTTCTAAGAGTTTGCTTTTAATAATAAAAAGTGTTTGTTCCTTTCTCACAGTATTTTTATTTTTCTAGTAGATACTGGACCATTCAGTACAGATCAAAGCCCCCTTATGCTGATCTCTGAACAGTAAAAAGTAAATGGGTTTCCAGAGCTAAAGAAGACCCATTTAGGACATCCCCCACAAGGACAGCCTGCCTTCAGAGCGGCCGGAAGGAGGAGTCTCGGCGGGGCTTGGCTTCCAGTAGGTAAGGGTAACACAGCGACTTGGAGCATGGCAAAGAAGAGTAGGCAAACAGGATCGTAACTGACTATAGAGAGGCAGTTTTCGCCGCAGTTCGTGCAGGCAGGGCAAGCAGGCAGGGTTGCAGACTCTGTTTTGTTTTGTTAGGTGGAGTTTCCCTCTTGCTTCCAATCTATCATCTACCATCTTTTCCCTTGTTAGTAATGGTCGGGGTTAAATGATTGAGGGCTAAAACATCTACTACGAGGGATTAGTTTGCCCAGACGATCCCCTTGACAAATAATGTGGCTGTTCAGACCCCTG
>VZRI01003171.1:0-17989 GCA_013397515.1 Upupa epops
TGTTTGTTGGATCATTTCTAACACAAGGGGAAGCCTTTAACAAAAAAATACAACCTGAAGTTGCCATATAAAATCAGAATGTTATGGCGATTTTAGTCTCCAAGTATTTTACATCCTATAAGCTTTTAAGTCAATACATTGAGTAGGTAGATAGCCCATTTGCACAGTTTATACCATAAAGCTGAAGAAAGACTGGAGAAGGTACCAACCTGATTAGTCAGAATTCATATGTAAAAAGGATTAAAGCCTGTAAGATCACAGAATCATTAAGGTTGTAAGAGACCTCCAAGACCATGCATTCCAAACATCAACCTAATGATCAACCATGCTCCCTGGTGTCAGATCTACTTGTTTTTGGAATCCCCCCAGGGATGGTGACCATTTCCTTGGGCACCCTATTCCAAAATTTCACCACTCTTGCAGTGACGAAACATTTCTTGATGGCCAACCTAACCCTCCCCTGGCCCAACTTGAGTCCATTTTCTCTTCTTTCACTAGTTACTTGGGAAAAGAGATCAACCACTTCTACAACCATAGTTGTAAATGGTGTAAGGCCCTCCCTCACCTCCTTTTCTAGAAAGGCTAAGGATGGGAGATACAGGAAAAGAGGAACACTTGCACCTGCCCTTTGATGCCATCACTTGTGTGACACTTCTGCAAACACTCAAGCCCACTTCACTTCCTTTATTTCCAAGCCAACATAACCCATGCATGTATCGCAATGCAAAAGCTACAGGATTCGACTGAGATCTTCTCTGGCAGAATTTCTGTCTCTTTATCTGATGTCTTGTGTTTCATCATATTACTCCGTAGAAACTGACTTTAAAAGGACATGCAAAGCTCTGCTCAACTATGTGAATTAATGGGAAAAAGGGTGTTTCAGCAACCGACATTCTTACTCCATTTTCTTATCAGTAGAAGCACATTCTTCTGTAGAATAAGCATATTTGTAGATCTCACCACCCAAGGCACATAGATTAAGAAGCTCTAGGTGTATACAATTTACCTTTCTGTAGCTTTAAACTGTATTTGGTAAGGATAAAAGCATTTTGTTTCATTGCAAATGTGCCTTTGATAGTATGTTTATGCTGAACTTTGGTTTTCCATCAAAGATCATGAAATCCTGATCAAATGTAGCTGTTTTGTGTTTTCTTTCCCTTCAATTTACACAGTTATTACTTCAGCTTTCTATTTGTGCTGGGCAATGACCCCCAGATAAAAGACAGAAAATGCTACACTGACCTATACATGTTGAATGATGCATGTGGTGAGAGTCCCACCAACACAAACTTCAGTGCTTGCACAACAGTTGTAGGAGTAAATAACCAAATCATCTGCTTTCTATACAAGAACTTGGGTGAAATGAACAATCATGTTAGGGTGAATGTAGCTAGACTGACTCTTTCATTACTTTTACAAAAGACCTAGATATTGTCCATAATTCATTCAGGAGGCAAACTAATATACAAAAATACTGCTCTGACCTCTCAGGTTTCATATAACATTAAGAAGATGCCCTGGAAAATACTCATGCAGAATCTATGGAGTAAAGATTCATAAATTCAGCCACTCAGAATGTACTTTGGAACAATTTAGGATGCAAAATTGAGTAAAGATTTTTAAAAACTATTACTATACAGTACCAAAAATAATATGTGAGATACTGTGTTTTCAAGGTACAGCACAAAGCCTCCTACATCTTCAGTATTTTACTAAGTGTATGCCCTGAAACCACCTAGATCCCAGGACTGTACAGTGCTGTGCAGTTTCCACAGGAATTTTGTGGTATGGGTGGGCAGAGGTTATTCTGGTCGTACAGAGCAAGCGTGGCAGTTTGTAAGGAAGAGAAGCATAAAGTAAATAAACATCATCAGGACTTATCCTACATCCTAGACTGAGCCACAAACAGCACTTAGTCAACAGTACCATGTAAGCTCTCAGTAAGCACGGGAGGGTAACTTCTGCTTCTTTCAACCTATCAGGCAGAAAATAAAATCATAGAAAGGTTTAGGTTGGAAGTGGTCTCAGAGATCACCTAGTTCCAACCCCCCTGCCATAGGTAGAGACACCTCTCACCAGATTAGTTTGTTTGAAGCCCCATCCAACCAAGCCCCAAACACTTCCAGAGATGAATCAGCCACAACCTCTTTGGCCAAAGAGTTGCAGGGCCCCAGCACCCTCACCTAACAATGTGAGATAGGAAGAAACACTTAAGAAACTTTTATGTAGCACTGAATTCAGTTTCCAGCAAAGTGAATTTACATGATACTGGACTCACCCTTGACTTGTAACAAGGGTGACAAGAAAACAATCTTGAAATGCTGTTAAAGTCTAAGAGACATAGAAATGTAACAGAAAAATAGAGCAAACATCTCCATTACAGTTTGCCCCATAAATCAGTGGAGTTATTTTTCAAGTGCAGCTCTAATAGAAACAGTTGCTTTGCCATATGAGCTTGCAGATTTCTATGAGGCAACTTTCCTGCCCTCTGTTGGGTCTTTCAGATTCTCTAACACCTTGTGACTGTCACCCGATTAACCCATGTTTATGGGAAGAGTCAGCAAGAATGGCCAAATAGAGCCTCTTGCTCAAGAGAGTCTCCTGTCTCCCATTTATGTAGAAAAGCTGTAAGAATTGAAAACCGCTCCAAATCCAGGGGAGTAGGAAAGAACAAGAAATATTTAATGGTCAGGAATATTTTTAATGTTGTGTCATGCAGTAATCCACAAGTGGAGAAAACAATGGAGCCCACAGTGCAAACATTCCAGCTTCCACAGGCTAATCTGGGACTGCTCAAATATGCACAGGCTGACCACCCACTTGAAATGATGGACCACAGGGTTCCCTCTGGGAATTATGAACGGCATGAAACAAGTAGGAGAAGAGTGCCTTTGTATGTAGATGAGGGATTATTAAACAAGCTCTATTATTCCTGCAACATCATTGTACTTAATGGTCACTGGAGAAAGAAAAAAGCAAGCAGGAAAACAAAATGGGGAACAAAAAAAGAAGGAAAAACATTCTTTGCAAATGTAAGGAGAGATGCTCCAAAATCTGTCAGCTCTGGCATCTGCCACAAAATGAGAAAGTGCTGATTGGATGAGAGCAAACTGTATGCAGTTCTGGCAGCAGCAAGTCATTCCAGCTAGTCTAAAAGCATTTTGTCTCTGCACCCCCCAAAAATTTGCTTTCCTCTCCTCCACCCACACGCTCCTGCCTGTTCCTCTGCTCTTGTTCTGGCCCACATCAAACCCTTCCTGGGACAGCTTCAGTTAGCTGACAACACAAAATTAAATCAGCAGGAAAATAAAGGGTTGTGTGCAGGATTTGCAAGGTGAAGCAGGTCATGAAAGAGCAGACTGCATGTGGAGCTGGTGCATAGCATATGCTGCAGGTGGGTGCACACAGGGAACAGGAGGGAAGGGGAGAAAGAACACCACTGCTGTGACTGGGCTGCTGCCTACTGCAGTGATACCCATCAGCATCACAGTCACAAGTTCTGTGGACTTCTTGTCTTGGGCACATCCTTAATCTGTTAACACTGACATCATTGCAAAATCCATACTGCTGATAGATTCAATCAGACAGCACAAAACTACTGTGCAATGCCTTAGAAAATGCTGGAAAATGACTGAAAAACAAATATTTGCAGAAGCCCAGTTTTTTGTAAGGCCTGCTGGTCTTTTCAGATTCAAAAAGCCCAGCGCCTCCAGATGATGTCAGTAGCTTTCAATTTCAACAATAAAAGCCAGATTTCATGCCAATAAATTCTGCAATACCCTTTGAAAGGGTCTAACATACACTCCCACTGAATGGCAATAAGCTTCCAAAAATGCTAAGGTAAACACCAGTTTACCTTAGAAAAGGGTAATAAAGAGCTATTAAGTACTTTTCCTAGAGAAGCCTCTAGTTTCTTCTGTTGTGGTCCTTCAGTTGTACCTCTGGTAGGCAGTACCATACTTCATTCATTTTCTGAATTATCTGTAATTGCCATTACAGTTTCTGTTATTTTCTGATACTGGTTGTCTTTTTTTAATGATTTGATCCCCCTTGTTGTTTGAACACAGTGATAATTAACCACAATGGCAATATTCCAATACACAGAAAGCTTTTCATTTTAATAGCTGCATTCACACAGCAATGCATGAATAAGCTTCTGAAAGATAACCAATTTACTCAAAGCCACCAACCAAGACTGCAGAACAGCTGAAAAGATAATTGAGAAACTGTGATGCCATGTTCTAATAACAACTAAGTCTAACTTTCAGAATCACAGACTGGCCCAGGTTTTAAGGGACTGNCGACTAAGTCTAACTTTCAGAATCACAGAATGGCCCAGGTTTTAAGGGACTGCCAAAGGTCATCTAGTCCAACTCCCCTGCAGTGAGCAAGGACATCCCCAACTCAATTAGATTGCCCAGAGACTTGTCCAGCCTCACCTTGTACATCTCCAGGGATAGGGCTTCAGCTATCTTCCTGAGCAGCCTGTTCCAGTGTTTAACAGCCCGTCTGCTAAAGAACTTCTTCCTAACATGCAGTTTAAATCTGCCCTTCTCTAATTTGAAACCATTGCCCCTCATCCTATTGCTACAGAACTCATAAACAGTTCCTCTCAGCCTTCTTGCAGCCCCCTTCAGGTACTGGAAGGTCACTATCAGGTCCCCTCAGAGCCTTCTTTTCTCCAGGCTGAACAATCCTAGCTCCTTTAGCCTGTCCTCACAGCAGAGGGGCTCCAACGCTCTGATCATTTTCATAGACTCCTCTGGACCCACTGCAACAGGTGCCTGTCCTTCTTGTGCTGGGAGCTCCAGGTAAGGTCTCATCAGGGCAGAGGCAGAATGCTCAATAGTGGAAGTTTGAGCTCTAAACACCAAGAAATGGCAGATATATTTGAAGGAACCTTTAGAGTACCATCTGTAGCTTGGTGTTTGGTTTAAATGTTTCTTTATTTGTAGAAGGTGTTGGATGTTGGATATAGCCCACCACAGAGCACAGCTTGCCATGGAAATACCTCGTCTGCCTCAATGACATTTTTGCTGACAAGGTGTTTCTTTACATTAATATTTTGTTTAAGTTAATGGGAAAGTTTGAAATATGAGCTCAATAGTGGGGGAAAAATATCCTTCATAAAGCAATCAGTTAAATATTTCGACTTTGTAGATTTACAAAGTCCTAGATCTATTCCAAATACTTTCTACAGTATTTCTGTTGTGCCTCAAATAATTTCCAAAGCTCTGGGAGGTACACCTTGACAGAAACTACATCTTCATGGAGAAATCTGGAAGGTACCTTCTACTGCACTGCAGTCTGTCTCAGACAACTAGAAGTTCTGAACAGGCAGGCCACTGTGCACCATTAAATAAGGTTATAAAGCAGAAAAAAATAACTCAGCTACACATATTATTCTAGTGGTGTTTGTTAACTTTGCTGCTAGTAAATCCAAATGAATTGAGCAATCCAAAGAGTAGAACTCTAAATTCACTTAACCACTATCTTCCAGGCACAGTGCAAAGCTCAGGTGGACTGAAATGTCTAATATTCTTTAAGATTTAGGCACTTGGTGCAGAGTGTTACTACTCCTTATCTAAGGAAACATTTCTATTTTATCTGGGTATTCACTCCAAAGTATCTCCTGACAGAGGTAATGTATTTTCACACATCACCTGCAAAGTAATACTAAAATAGATCCTGCTATGCAGTATGAGACAGCATTGTGTCTGCCCCTTCTGCATGGTAATTGCACCTGAAGTATCCAAGTTGCTAGATTAGAAAGTAACATGAAGGCTGCAGAACACTGGGTTAGCTGCTAACAGAGGAGAAAAAAATAGCTCATTTCTATCACTGTTTATAAAATTTTTCGACATTGCTTAGATGATTTTCAAATAGATTACACAACTTTCACTTCTCATTGCCACCGAGTTGATGAGATGAATGTGTTGCTGTATTGAAAAGCATTTGGAATGAATTAGCTTACATAATACTATTGGTCTTAGTATTTCTTTGTTTCCCTTATATGGGATTGAAAAAGATGGGAATAATTCTAGTGACTTTATTCTGAGGTCATAATATTCATAGAATAAATTCCAGGTTTAGAGGGTCTACTTGTTCCAAGCTCAGTTAAAGTCCCTGAAGGTTTTTCGCAGAGCTCTTTGCAATAGCTGCCTTTAAGCTCCCTTAAAGTCTGTGTCATCTCCAATAAATCTGTTGGATGGCAAATACCAGCAAATTACTACGGAAGGACATATTGTACCATTTTCGCTAGGATCATCTAAGCTGATGTGTCAAAGTACTTGCCCTTCTTTCCAAACGGGAAAGAGTTCACTTACAAGTACTGATGAGGAGCTGGTACAGGCATGTGAGCACGATGCTCATAAAAAAGAGCTTGCTGTTAAGGAGTTTTGGGCTTTGTTTGCTCATCAGTGCTTTTTAAGTGAACCCTTATCTCTATTTCATAAAGCCAGAGGAGGGAACAGAAATGCTGACCATGCAAAATCTAAAAATTATGGCAAATGTTCCTGTACAGTCACACTCCAGTCACACAGCAGAGGTGGTGATGGACATAACTGAACACCTAAAGGCTTCACTAAATGCTTCTAAGTACACAGGTCACTACAACTACTACTGTACACACGGTTCAAGCACACAGATACTATAAAATGCTACAGGTCATCAGTTGCTGAAAGAAATACCATGTAGACAGACTTACACAATTCTGTAAAAAAACTGCACTCAAATGTGAAAAGTTAAAATAGATTAGACTGCCATGATGATGTTAAGCAGGCATTTCTCCAGTTTAAAAATTGATTACAAATTACACTACTTTTATTGGCCTAACGATTATTAAGACAAGCCTGTGTCCTTCAAATTTTTAAAGATGTAGTTGTTTTCAGAAAGAAAAAAAAGCTGTATTCTACCCAGCTTGGCTGTGTCAAAGGTATGGCTGGGGTACAGAGCCATTACAGGGAATAGATGTTCTCCCAATTCATAACTAGCAGCATAACTAGCTGTAAACAAGTGCACAAACATGTACACATGGGTTACAGAGTTCTGTTCCTATGAAATAACAGAGAACTCCCAAGTTCAAAATAAATGCAAAATAAACAGACCTCCAAAATTTAATTACCTGCTATTGCAATTGCTTTTGCATACACGAGATTATTTTTTCTTAAACCTTGCTTTCCTGAGCCCAAGACACTAGACAGTGCCTTCAGACTGGTTTGGAACACTGCATAAGTCTGTTTCCCCAGCATCACTTTCACAGAAGTTAACTGGTGTCCTCAGAAGTATTTCACTGCCGTCTGCTTCTCCCTGTACTCAGCACTAGTGAGGCCTCAACTTGAGTTCAGATTTGGGCATCTCAACAGAAGAAGGACACTGGGAGAAGGGCAATGAAGCTGGTGAATGGCCTGGAGGACAGGTCTGAGGAGAAGTGGCTAGGAAAGTGACGTTGTTTAGTCTGGAGAAAAGGAGGCTGAGGGGAGACCTTATTGCTCTTTACAGCTACCTGAAAGGAGGGTGTAGAGAGGTGGTGGTTAGTCTCTTTTCACAAGTCACCAGCAACAGGACAAAAGGAAACACCGCCTCAAGTTGTGCCAAGGAGGTTCAGATTAGACATCAGAAAAAACATCTTCCCTGACAGAGTGGTCAGGGACTGGAACAGGCTGCCCAGGAAAGCAAGGAGTTGCTGTCCCTGGAGTTATTTAAAAACATGTAGATGTGGTACCTGGAAATGGTTTCATGGGCATGGTGGTGTTGGGTTGCACTTGATGATCTTGGAGATGTCTTCCAACCTTAATGATTCTATGATTTTATGACTCTATGACTCTACAGGTGCAGAGTAATATGAAAACAAGTACCATTCACATGTGTCAAAGACATGTTCTTCAGGTGGTTTTGGTAAAGCTTTAAAATGAAACCTCCAGTTTGGTCTGTCTGTACCACACATTTTCCCTCTCCTCAAAAGGACTTCAATGAAAATGAAGCATGGAGCTTGGTGAAGTGATTTCAGGCAGGCTTGGCACAAACGCTAGTCACATTAATTGTTCCACAGCATACATATGTCTGTAGTAATGAACACTTTAAGCCTGCTGTCAGTAGTAATGAAACCACTCCATCTACAGAGACTTTAGAAAATGCCGTGTTTTTCTGATTTTGAAATTCCTCTGTATGCACAAGTGTTTTGCTATAGAGCCTGAGGCAAAAGGTTGGGCATGCAGCAGCAGCAGCTCTTTGAGCATTAGGAAAGGTTTTCCATCTGATTCAGAGGTAATTCTGTCTGAAATTTTTTTATTTGTTAGTAAAATCAAACCAAGGGCTCACAGAAGCAAAACAAAAATACCTGGACCTTGGCCTATAAAAATGTAACCTCTTCTTGGTTGACCCATGCTATAACCAGTTACTCATGGATTAGCCTGAGCAGTTATAGAATCTTTTTGTTAACCCAGGCTGACACTTGCTGAAAAAGCAGTGATACAAATGAAGTACGAGTGCTCCTGTTTGGAAAATAGCAGTGATCAGTACTCAGTAATACAGCTAGTACTGTCAACATTCTTTACCTCTGCACATAAGTCATCTTGATCAGATTGTTGTTACAGCCTTCCTCCCAAACATATTTACACCCTGCAATGATAATGGCAGGTCACTGTTTACACCTGGTCTCAAAGGCAGCTTGCACAGAAGTCAGTGAGACACTATGCCAGAAACTATCAATACCAGATGGCAAGGGATTTGTGTTTTCCATCCCATAATCAATCTTTTCTGCCTGTATTCAGTCTGTATGTTTGTTCTCATCCAAAACCCATTGAAGAGTTTGAAATCAATTCAGCATTGCTTCTATAGCTCATATTTTCATCCCAAGCCTTCTGGTGCTGCTGATAGGCAACGTGCACTCCTGGGGAGCTCTAGCCACACAGTCCCTGTCCCTGGGACACAATGCTGCTGGAGCACTGGGCAGTGCTGGCACAGGGACTTCCACAAGTAGGTGAAGGCACTGTTGCAGAAGAACTTGGTTGGGTGAGCTCAGGCTTTGAAAGAAAAGAATAGCAGCACCCTTCAGAAAATTCTCTGTCTGCATTCTATGCTCTGTGAAAGAAAGCAGGTAATTTTATTGAGAAATGTTCTAAACTGCTTAAAGTCTGGAATCCTTAGGTTGAAAAGGTTAGCGTATGGATTACATAGTGCATTGGGTTAGTTAATTACATAGTTAATTGGGTCCAACTCTTCCCTTCAAAAGCTAAACACATAATCAACTGTTGACAGGCTTGGGTTTTGAAACACAGTGTCTATGAAGCCAAGTTCAGTTCACACAGGGAAGAAATCCTTAGTTATTTCATTCAGACACCTGGTTCTAGAGGAATTTCAGGAAGAGAGTTTTTTAACCAGTTCCACAATTTGTCTACCCAGATTTTAGTAACACCTTTGGTATTGTTTCCCACAGCATTCTCCTGGAGAAATGATGCTCCTAGTTGTCCCAGATGTCCCACCCAGACAACCACCATATTGACAGAGTCGTTTTAGGTAAGAAAAAGTCTTCCATAAGAAACAAGAAATTGTCATTTTCTAAAAATACAGAGATTGCCTCAACAACTTCATCTAGAGTGCAACTCTAAACCACTAATTCCATGTTAAGAAAATACATGAAGCCTGAGTCTTAATACCAGTCCTTCTCATAATTTGAATCGTAAAAATGATGCAAAACACACTGGTTGTGAGCATCATCTCAAATTCTACCAAATCCCCTCCTGCTTGTTTTCAGCAAGTTAAATCATGCCAAGGAACATTCAGTGAGCAACAGCTCATAATACATCTAGCGCAAGAGGCAAAGCAGGGAGACATAAAATAAATCTCATCATTTGAAACAGTGACTCCTGATTGCAAACTGAATGCAATACCTCTATGATCATGTTCTTCCTATTATACCCATGGAAATAGTAACAAGTGTAGAACTAGTCAGTGTAGAACTAGTCAGAACAAGTCAGCACAAAAAAGATCAAGTGGGAAAGGCTGAAGACTAAACAAGGAAGTAAAAACTTAAGGTGCAGTTGTTTCCTGGCTTAAGTTGGCAGAAGGGCCCTCAGTTGCTGTGGGAGCTCTCCTGTTTGAATGCTGTGGCAAAATTAGTCCTGAAATGACATTTGTGATAGAAGTTGCAGTCACATCTACTGACAGTTTCTCAGTAACATGAATAGAGAAACCTCAGTATCATCACAGTAGCCTTGATTCCACCTGCTGTGTAAAAGAAAAGCTGCATTCACAGAGTTCCAGAAGTCATTTCTGAGTAAATAAATCCTCTGATGCTCATCCACTTCTTAGTTAAGCCGATTGCTGACTGACTTGTCAGCTTCAGGTAATAAACTTGGCTTTCTCTCTCCAGTGTTTTTAAAATACAAAATGAGTCAAAGAGGGCCACAAACTGCTAATGTGGTAGTTTTTACCATGCCTCATATGCTGTGTGTGTTAGTAACTACGCTGTGCGTGTCAAACCAGATACCAAGAAAAATAGCTGTCACAAATTAACTTGATTTTAAAACCACTTGTTAATGTTTAATTAGTTTATACTCTTCCATTAACAGGTAAGCCTGACAATCTTCCCTATAGGTACTAACGCGTGCCCAACCTAAATAAATGTATTAAACAGTACAGAAAGAGTAAATATGAAGAAATAGTTTATCATACCTTAGCCATTCATTCTGTCCCTGGAGTGCTGTGTCCAGTTTCTACAGTAAATGCCACCTGAGAGAGTTCTGTGGAGCAGAAAATTCTTGGCTTTGCTTTATTGTTGAATTTCTAAGTTGTTTTCAAAGATTTCCTAACACATGGTGCAGCATTACCGTGTAGTTCCCAAACATTCAGCATCCTGAAACTGCAATGCTAGGAAATATTCCTCACCACCACAGATGCAGAGAAAAAATCCAAAGCCCACATTGCTGACTGTGCAATTGTCATTGAACCTGACAACATACAGGTTCTCTAGGGCGACATGCATATCACAGAAAAGATTTATATCAAGTCCCCTTACTTGGCTAATAACTGCAGGTGTATGTTCCAGCAGCAAAAGGCTGGCAAAGCAACTAAATAATGCCATTGTCTTAAAAAGGAGTTTGAAAATCTTTATCCATTTTTCTAGGCTAGAACTACAAATTGATTAAACAAAACAGTTTCAAGAATGACAACAATTCATTTAATTAAATCAACTAAATTCATTTCACTGCTGATGGAAGTTTTGCTAATGGCAATTAACTCTTTCCTGAAAACACATTCATTACTGCTTTTCTAGCTGAAGGGTTGTTATACTTCATTAAAACCACAAGGTTAAATTTGAAAAGATCCTTGTTCTATCAACAAAACCTTCATGGAGGTAGTGATTGAACTTCTTGAGATGGTTAAGCTTTCAGCTCTTCCTACTGCACTTTGTGATGTTCAATCTCAGCTACATCCCTTGACGTCCTGATACCAAATTGTAGCCTAAGCACACACTGCAAGAACACAGACCAGTTAGAATTCATCTCCAGAAGTTCTAGACTTTAACCTTTCTTGACATCTTGGTCTTTAAATATGGTTAGTGGCACAAGTTTTGAAAATTATTCATTGTGTGACTGCATGTAAGATCTCACTGACAATTCCTCTTGCCATTAAAATTTCAGGAAGGAGTAATCAACAGCAGAACTTCCCACTCAGGCAGTACTGTATTTGTAGAATACCAGTGCTGTGCAACTCCTATAACTACTAGAGTGTGTTTCAAGCATTAACGGTCAGGTCTATAGAACTTACATTCCATCCCTGTGATATGCTGCAGCTCCCTGAGGCTGAAGCAGAGGGCCCAGGATTCCGACATGAGCAGCCTCAAAGGCAGTGCTGGGGTGTGACAGTGCAGCAGGGAAAACAAAGCGTAGTATGAAGTCAGGCCACTGAGTATTCCTTTCATAGGAAAATGTAGACGCTCATGCTATGCCAAAGAGAACTGCAAGAGCTTTAGACAGCAGTGGATTCTGAGATGGGGTCCTAACAAGGTGCTGCCCTGGATGACTCCTCACAGGTAGCAATTTCAGGAAACAAGGCATGTTTTCCAGACATGCTATGTGGACCCGTAGCTGTGCAAAATGAGAAGCAGCTTTAGTATTTGATTCCTTTTGATTGAGGTTCCTCTGTGTCACCACATCTCATTTTTATAAAAATAATTGCAAATTAAACAGAGAAAATTGCTTAGTACTGCAGACTTTCAGATGTGCATTGATGGCACAGATCGCACAAGGCCTTGCATAGTTTTGTCAACAGGACCTACAAAAAATGCCTAGAAGTGTCAACTTCAACCTACCTCCCTTATTTCAGTTCTGTTCCTCACAGTCACTACACTAAAACTACAGACTTCTAAATAAAGAGAGAATATGTTTCTTGAGTTTCTTGGGTTTTTTTTCCCTTTGAAAGACTAAAATAGAAATGGAAAGCATGAGAGAAATGGAAATAATGATCAACAGCTGGATCACACCATTGGCTGGATCACACCATTGGCACCAGTAGAGAAAATCACAAAGTACTGTATTAATGAGAGACAAATCAAAGTCTTAAAAACACGAGGTAAGAAGAGTTAAAGCACTATGAGTGCCTGGAAGTTAAACAACTGCTTTTAAGAAAGGAGCAGAAGATGGATGTTTGAAGTGAATAATTTGGGAATAGTTAGCACTCTGAAAGTGTGAGATGTAAAGGAACGAGTGAGAAAACTTGTTCAAAATAAAAAAATAGACATGCAATGTGAAGTGAACACACAAGTGGGATGACATCAAATCTAAACTGGTGACCAACACATGAGACTGGTATCCTCAAGCAAGGGTCAGGGGAAAAGTTAGCAATTTGAGCACTGAGGAAGGCTCCGTCAAGTGCTTTGTACTGAATAAATAAAAAGGGAGAGGGAAATACATTCTGGGCATGAGGAAGAATGAGAGTAACAGATCTTGAGAAACTCAAAAATCCAACCTAAATACAAAGGAGGAATCAGCACTGGCACCAAAAAGTAAATACAAGAAGGGACAAATTTTGTTATGAGGGTTTTCAGTGAAAAACCAAAAATGAGCAGTTCTAAAGGGTTATTTTTTTCCTTCCAGATTCATTCCAGCATGCTTTATCCCAGCACTCGAGTATCTAAAATAAGGGGTTTGGGAACTTCTGTCAAGTGGCTAAACTCTGCATTTGTGAAGCTGAAGAATGTTTTTTCTCAAGCTGAGTGCTAAACTTCCTGCAGGACTTCTGTGCTGCTTAGTTGGATCAAGTGGTAGGATATCCTCAAGGAGGTCCTGGAAATATGGATGATAAGGTGCTTTCCTGTTCCACATTCCTCTGAGATAGCAGATGGTGATTGCTGCCATAAACAGGATACCAAACAAGGTAGATTTTGACCTGACTCAGGATGGGAACTCCTCTAAGTTCTATGAAGGCGAGAAAAGCCCACCAGTCCCCACCCAGTGTTACCTAACTGTCTGTTCTATGCTTTTCCCAGCAAAGACCACAAGGAAAACATACGGAGATCAAAATTATAACATTAGGAAACAAGGTTTTCTAAAAATAAAGCAATAGTTATGACACATCTATTGTAACAGATACTATTAAGGAAAAGAACATGAAAAGGTGCATTGTGCCCAACCTTGTGAATTTTGAGGATGACAAGATATCTATAAAGAGGACATTTATCTGTGCTTCTTTGAATGGCCTCACTTCTTCCTTCCTGAGGTAAGTGAGCGAAATAGTAGTGCACCCTGTGTGATAAGCCGGTACAAAACTGCATTATTCCAGAAGTGAAGGAAAAAGATATTTAAAACCCCTCATTTGCTACATCACTTAGTTCAAAGTCTGAGGACAAGGACAAGTCACTCTCCAGAAGAATAAGATGTCAACAACTGGAATAAACTTATTTCAACTTAGTTTTGGTCATCCTTGAATTCTGAAGATTGATGTTCTCCTTGGGCTTTTATAAACAAAAGTAAAAAGGGTATATAAATATACAGAGACAGAAAGCTCCTTAACCATGAATGACTCAGTCTTTTGTCTTCTTCGGGCAGAAATAACAGTGCTATCCCAGAATATCTCAGTGCTATTTTTACTACTATTTTATTTCTGAAGTAACATTAAGTGTAGTCAATAGAAGTGAACACCTCATACCAGACTTTCTGCAGAGCCACAATGAGCAGCCAGCTCCAGTGCTGTACCAGAACTAGGCTGCTCTTTCTAACATCCTTTGTTTGCTTGGAGGCAACTTCCCAAGTCCATGTATTTTTCAAGACAGTCATTGTACGAAACCCACAGAAGAATGCAATTATGCCATTGATTGATGTACATCAGAAACTGCCTTTCAGAAAAGGTCTGCCCATAATCCAGCCTTTAGTTTGTCAAAGTGCCATAGGATAAAGCTGCTTTGCCTTGGCAATGCCCACATGAAGAGGTTAGAACCTCTATTCCTGAGTTTCTTTAAAGCTGGACTAATGGAGCTTTCCTTAGTGGGGACCCTGGAAGACAAAGTGTGCACACCTTGCATGCCTCATTCTTGACCAAGATAGATTCCGATGGGGGGAAACTGGAAATAACTCTATGACACAGCAACATTAGTTGTTGATGGTGGTTCACTTCATCCATAGTTCTCCTACTCAAGTTTACCAGTGTTGTTGTGGTGAAGGATAAACTGAGTGAATGAATACTCCTAACAAGGGTGTTTTCTTTGAATATTTTATCTTTTCTTACAGAATTGAAATGTTTTGAATGGAAAGAGATAAGAGATGTGGGAGCAGCCTTGCATTGTCAAAATAAAAATGCTTGAAATACACAAAGCAAACGTAGACCAAGGTGAGATGAGAAGAATCTTGAAGTGTGCACTAACTCAAGTCAATTTAGTGTCTCCATGGAATTCTGGTAGGTAGTCCTTTCCTGATATCTAGCTAGGGATAGCAGAAATCAGTTTTAACCTCTTGTTGACAGTCCCAGGGCCATGTACAACATGACTGATCTGCTTGCTATTCCTTAGCACAGAAGGAAAAGAAGAGAAATTGAGGACAAGAGTATCTAAAGCTACTATCAGAAGAAAATCTTGCCCCTAAATTTAAGTAAAATAGAATTTTCTTTCTGAAAGAAAGTATAAGAGAATTCTTTGTTTCAAAATATAAAGAGAAAAGGTTGAGCCAGAGAGGTCTGGCATAATGGTACTGGGGGAATGTCTTTGGCTCCAGGTGACCTTACTGTGCCCCACCAAAAGGCAGGGGTACAAATGTCTTACAGAATTAGGGTACTAATATAATAGGAAATTACTAAAGATACCATCTCTTATTTTTTACCAACAAACTAGCACATTTTTGAATTGAAACTAAAAGGCAGCCAAGCTCATTCTCACCATGTGCTTTTTGGAAAAATACTCGTCTCTTCCAGCACCACTCAAAACTTTTTCTATTTATAACATAAGCTGCCTGCAGAGATAACTGTGTTCAATTCTCATTCTGTCCCATTATTTCCCTTCTACATAATATGAAACTTGCATTTTTCAGGAAGTTTTGTGGTTTGGTTTCTTTGAAACCAGGTTAATTCAAGTCCTATAGCAATACACAAAGGACTAGAGAACCTGATCATTTCTATACTCTTATGGTGGTGCTACAGAAACCTCGCTACTGGCTGATTCACTAATATAAGGAAATAAATCGTTCATTAGCTATAGTTCATGTTGTGTGTTATTAGTGACATTTTGGTACAGAGGATGATGGTAAAGAGAGAAAGATCTTTCAGTTGTAGCTCATAGCACATGTTTATGGTGAACAGCAGAAAGACCTACTCCTGTCAGCCTGGCCGAGGTCTTGGATTGACTCAGGATATAACTTTGGGTCCCAGCCTCTAGCCACATAGGAGCAAATGTGTTTTCCCCTCCTCTTTTTTTCCATCTGCAATCACCATAAATATGTCCAAGTAATTTTTGAAACAGGCATTTTTGTTGATGGTGGTTTAGGCAGAGCAAACCCACTGACAGTTAATGCAATCTGTCAGAAATAACAAAATACTTTCTGTTGTTTTTGAGCTCAGGAGACTGCTTATACTTCTGCTCTATGGCTGAATAACATGTTTCTTGATGGCTCTCAACTAAATGTCGGCTTGACAGAGGACAATAAGGAGGAGGAGGATTTCTGAATATTGATCTTCCTGAGGAGGATCTCTCAATTGCTTCTTGAAAGGATAGAAAGATGCATTCCTTGACCATTTGTTTACAAGACAAAATAGAAAATAGCCCTTAATCTTCATGCAGGGATCACTTGCCAAATTTGTTGACTTAAAGTAATTTTTAAAAGTGTTTACTTGTTGTAGGTGTTGCAAGTCCTGATTCTGGATGCACTGCAGCTGCCTACAGAGCTTGATGGAATATGGGGCTTCAGTAAGACTGAGACCATTAGATGGAATTTCCTGGGTATTGTGTTTGCTCTCTTTTTGGTTTTGGAGCTGTAACCCCCGTGTGAGTAATTAAGGCCAATTAGTGGTGTAGTACAGAATTAATACACAAGCTACAACTTACCTATCCAATTCCTTGGATGTTGAGACGTAGCCATGACTGAAGTACGTCTCAAAATTTAAAGAAAGGAAATGTCATTCAGAAATTCAACTACCTCCTGAGGCTTCTGCAGTTAATAAATCAGTGTTTCTTACTTAGCAGATTTTCAGGAGTCACAGAATGGCTCAGATTGGAAGGGTCCTTAGAGATCATCTAATACAACCCCCTGCCAGGGGCAGCGATGCCTCAACCAGACTTGGCTGCTTAAGGACTCATCCAACCTGTCCCTGAACAACCTCCAGGGAGGGAGCAGCTGCAACTACTCCAGGCAGTTGATTCCAGAGTCCACCCTTGCACTGAAGAACAACTTATTCAGATCTACTCTAAATGTACTCTCCCTCTGTTTAAAACCATTTCCTCTTGTCCTATCACTAGATCCCCTTGGGAAAAGAATGTCTGCAGCTTTTCTGTAGGCTCCCTTCAGGTATTGAAAGCAGCTGTAAGGCCCCCCTGGAGTCTTCCCTAGGCTGAACAACTCCAGCTCCCTCAGCCTGCCCTTGTTGGGAAGGCGTTCCAGCTCTTGGATAATTTTTGTGGTCTCCTCTAGACTTACTCCAACAGTTATGTGTCTTTCTGATGTTAGAAACACCAGAACTTGATGCAGTATTCATGGTGGGATCTCACAAGAGCATAGTAAAGGGGGAGAATCACCTTTCTTGCTCTGCTGGCCACCCTTCTCTTGATGCACCCTAAGGTATGCACCTAGGCTTCACGAGCTCACTGCTGGCTCATGTTGAGCTTCTTGTCAGAGATAATTTAAATATATCCAGTTAAGGGGTGGGAGGGGGGTTTGTAATAACAAACAAACAAACAAGTAAAAGCTGTAATTATTTTGGAATACATTACTGTTAAATATTTTCATTTAAATAAAGGAAATGATCATTGTTGAGGACACTTTGCATTCTAGTTTTGTCAGATCTGACAGAGAACATCACATTGTTTCTCTGAGGGTACACTCCCATACAGCTTGGGTGTATGCATTGTGGAAAGTTTCAGAGGAGGTGGATGGAGCAAGGTGTCTAGACAGGTCGCTGAGAAGTACAACAGCAAACACTCAGATCAGTATGCTGCTGCCTCTCTTTGGAAAAGAAAGTAAGAGCAGATGCCTATGGAGAAAGTTGCTAATTCTCATCACTTCCACAGTATTTGTTTTGGTGTCAAATGAGGACAAGCTCTGCTCATCTTTTTATCTTAATCCTCACACATGCTGATGTCTAGAAAGTAACTTCACAGTATCACAGTAATGATGAGGCTTGAAAAGACCTTGAAGATCATCCAGTCCAACCTAAAGCCAACCAAGTAAACCTAAACACCTGACATCTAGATCATGCCACTCAGCACTTCATCCAGCCTAACCTTGAACACCTCCAGAGAGACGGCAACCTGACCCTTCCATGGCAGCCTGTTCCAAACTCTGATCACTCT
>VZRI01003171.1:26241-50655 GCA_013397515.1 Upupa epops
TCATCCTGTTTGTTGCCCAAGCTCTGTGCATTTGCATAGAGGCACTTCAGCTGGGCAGGCCCTGTCCTCCTCTTGTACCAATTCCCCTTTGATTTCCTCAGACTGTCCTGGTGCAATCTCCTTGACTTGCCTCAGGACAAATAGATGGCCCTCACTGGCTTTTAATCCCTCTGCCTCTGTGAGCTACCCCACTGTTAGTCATGAGACAGCAGCAGACTATTAACCCCATCCCCCTTCAAACCTAGTTTAAAGCCCTATTAATGAGCCCTGCCACTTCCTGCCCCAGGATCATCTTCCCCCTCTGGGACAAGTGCATCCCATTAGTTGTTTGCTGCTCTGGTGCCTTGTAAACCGAGCTGTGATTGTGGAATCCAAACCCCTGTTGATGACACCAGTCCTGGAGCCATGAATTGAGCTGTTGGCTCTTCCTAAATCTTTGTCCATCGCTGATGTTAGAATCTGCTAGTGCTCCAAAGTCTTTCTAAACTGTTTGGTTATGACAAAGCTTCTCTGTAAAACATATTTTCATTAGATTTACATGTACATTTGTATATTATTTTCAGTTGTCTCACTCTTCTGTTTGCCATATCTGAAAACACGCTGGTCCCCTGAAAGAGACAATATTTGATTGTTGCCAAATGGACCTAAAATCAGCTTTTATACCACTGGTAACTTTTAAGAGTGATAAAATATTTAAGACTGAAACCATTCAGCTTTTAAGACACCAAACTAAGTTAATGAATTCATAAAGTTCAAGAATAAATACTTTCCTTATACAAGAAACAAAACCAGCTTGACATCAAACAGAATTTTCCAACTTGTAGGAAAATAGAATCTCATCTTCAGTGTTGGGATTGTGGAACAGCAGATTGTTTTATCCCTACAAGGAGTAACTGTTTATACTGTATTAATTGTTAATGCAGTGCCTTTGTCCAATAAGAAACCTTTGTCCAACAATTGATGGATGTGGACATGCTGGAGTGGGTCCAGAGGAGGGCCACAAGGATGATCAGAGGGCTGGAGCACCTCTCCTATGAGGCCAGACTGAGAGAGTTGGGGCTGTTCACTCTGGAGAAGAGAAGGCTCCGAGGTGACCTTATTGTGGCCTTCCAGTATCTGAAGGGGGCTACAAAAAAGCTGTGGAGGGGCTTTTTAGGATCTCAGGTAGTGACAGGACTATGGAGAATGGAGCAAAGCTGGAGATGGGGAGATTTAGACTTGATGTGAGGAGGAGGTTCTTCACTGTGAGAGTGGTGAGAACCTGGAATGGGTTGCCCAGGGAGGTGGTTGGGGCCCTGTCCCTGGAGGGGTTTAAGGCTGGGCTGAATGAGGCTCTGGTCAGCCTGCTCTAGGGTGGGGTGTCCCTTCCCATAGCAGGGGAGTTGGAACTGGATGATCCTGTGGTCCCTTCCCACCCTGACCGATTCTATAACTTCTTCCCAGGGAGGATGATGGGGCACTGGAGGGGGGCTGCCTGGGGGATTTTTGGAGTCTCCTTCTCTGGAGACATTTGACACCTGCCTGAACCTGGTCTGGGTGTCCTGCTGTGGCAGGGGGATTGGACTGGATGATCTTTCCAGATCGCTTCCAATCCATAATGTTCTGTTCTGTGACTTGGTCTGGGTGTCCTGTTGTGGCAGGGGGATTGGNCCCCCCCCAATTAAACTTATTATCTTCTGCTGTTACCCAATTACACATCTATGTTACAAGGTAGAAATTCTCTAATTGTTTAGAATACTGGCAACAGCCTACAAATTTGTTGCGTAGCATCTGCTCACAGGTGCAGTATTTGGTATCAGCAAGGAAGTAAACATAAATGCATGACCTTTTACCTCTCATAACTGTTAATTTTAATTGACTGCATTTTTCAGCACACAAACTCTATTTGAATAGCAATCTGCAGGGCCTTGGAAGTGAGGACAGAGTTTTAGGCCAACAGAGTACAGAACAGAGACTTCAGGGCACTGAAGGTAAGAGTTGGATCTGGCTACGTGTTTTCAGGAAGGAAGAAATAAGGGGTGGAAGAGAAACTACTAAAGCACATATTTATTGATAAGTTCCATGAATTTCTGTCTCATTCTTAGACATGTTTGTTGACACAATTAGAAAAAGAGAGAAAAAAATCAAAGACTCTTGAACTCTATAAAAAATAATCTAAATATAAGAAGTAGAAGGACTTTGTTCCTAGTCTAGCTGTCATACTCAGTCTGTAATCATCACAGAATTGTTCTCATTGCCAGTTTCAGTCACACAGACAATACTGACCCACCACAGCATGGGTCAGCTTGAATTTCTGGATCCTTCACTCTACACAAGAAAAAAGATAAAAAATAAAGAGCTAGCTTTTGCTCAAGTGTCTTTGCCCAGCTGTCTCCTTCCCCGAGCTCTTGCTATGAACTTCAAGAAAGGCAGAAATCTGGTTGAGTATAGGGAAGGGAGACACTGAAGAAGGAGGTGTACTTACACTGAAGGATCTGTGTAAGCCACAGTGAGCCCAAGCAGACTTTACGAAGCCTCTTAGTTTTGTGTGAATTGGCTTCCCACAAGACAGAAGAGATTTCATGTATGACAGAGGTTATGCATGAGTGTTTCCAGGGTTGCTTCTTCATAGCAGTTAACACAAAGCTAGCTGTAACAGGTTGGTTATCTAGGATTTTCCTGAAAATCCAACTACCCAATGGAGTTCTGTCAATAATTAGAGTGTTTATCCTTTCACTCAGTAAAACAGCTTTGATTTCAGAAACATACAGGTCATAGGGTATTTATTTCCTTCCTTCACACAGATAAATCTACCCATCACAGAGACTTACTTTACTCTTCAAGCCTAATTAGCATTTATCAACTAAATAATTAGTTATAAAAATGCAAGTTTTCCTTGCTCAGCAGAAAAGAGCAGGGTCTGCAGAACAAAGCATGAGACACATCTGAACAGCTGTGATTACAAGAACATTGATATTAGGCTGTGAGCAAGATGAAAAAAGCCTGAACACAGATCTGACTCATACAAAATCAATGTATTTGCACAGAAGGAATGAACAATTCCCGCCTTAGCTAACAGAAAGAGACCATAAAGATGTCATGCAGCAATAAACCAAGATAGTTTAGAAATAGCAAAATGCGTTTGTACTTTAGCATAACTTTTGGTAGTGTCTTTTATATTAAGTGAAGAGTTACCAATCAAAATATCAACAGTAACTGTTACTCACATAATGCAGAGTGGTAGGGAAAGAAATTATAGACTCGTAGAATTGTTTAGATTGGAAAATACATTTAAGGTCATTGAGTCCAACCATGAACCCAAATGTCCCGAGGCCACCGCTAAACCCTGACCCTGAGCTCCACAACTGTGAAACATATCCAGGGATGACGACTCAGCCCTCTCCCTGGGCAGACTGTTTCAAGGACTGAGGACCCTTTCCACAAGAAGTTTTTCCTTATGTCTGACCTAAAGTTCCCCTTGAGCAAAGAAAGCAAAGCTAAAGCTGCTAAAGCAAAGGTCAGAGCCCCAGATTTCTGGTGCCTCTGAGAGACCACTGAGGGATAACAAAGGCCAGAACCTACAATCAGAGCTGGACTCTTCCCCAAAGTTCACTTGCAGTGTCTGGAGCAGGGCTCTGCATTTAGGTGATAGCAAAAAAGACCCATTTTGGACATGGTTTCATAGAGAAGGTTAGTTTCTACAGTAAGCCCCGAGCCCCAAGTTTTGTGGTAGTGTTGAAAGGCTCCCTAGGGAAGATGAAGGCCAGCAGCAGTATTTAGGGCGTGCACTGTCCTCAAGGAGCAGGTACCAGCCTTCCACAATTTTAGCTTCAGTCTCTCGTGAGAAGCAAAATCTTCCTTGTGAACATGAATAGAGTCAAGGCTGGTGGCTACAGCAAAGCCCTGAGCGCACACTTTCTTGGTGCCATTGAAAAGCTTTCTTGGGTCAATGTTGTCCAGCAGTAACATTGTGTTTGGAGCCAGGCTCGGATTAGGCAAAAAAAAGCAATGCCTCTTGTGAATGTGGTGAATAGGTTCTAAATGTGATGTGATAAACACACCTGAGACGCCAAGAAATTCAGCAATACCTGCAGACTTTCCATTATCACTGCTAAAAGCCAGTAGCAGTGAAATTGTGAAATGCAGCACTGTTGCCTCACAATTACAGTAAATATTACTCAAAGCAACACTGATGTAACCTATTGTGGAAGATTCAGATTTGTATTTATTATAAGATTACTAGAATTCTCTTTTACTCCATTAAAAAATTCACACATAAAGTCTTTTAGATGCACATTAATTCCTTCCTGTCGAGCGAGAATGTTTAGGACATGAATTATAGATTCCATGAATTAACTTGAACTCAACACTAGGTGTCTGACTTGCTTCATGATAGGATGCTCATAGTATAGACAGAAAGAAAATAAAACCTATCCATTTACTCTGAAATAAAGCATTTCTTAATACATATATAAAGAAACTAGCACATGTGGCTTTATCTCTCAAAACCAGCAAAGCCCATGCTATGTGTGTGTGAATCCTGTTGGCAACACAAATGAGACGGCGAAAGAAATGACAAGGTTTTACATAACTGATATTCATTGCCCCTCTATGGAGAAATCAGTGCTAGCCAAAAGCAAATGTCAGTCAGGACTGGCATTTCAGGGATGTTCTCAAACATCCTTAGTCCCAAAGCATAGGAACAGCAATTCCACACTAGCCTTTTCCTAGCTAATCTATTGAAGGAGCTATTGCAGTGTCAGCAAGTTTGTAATTTTTCCTTTGTTTTCTCTTTCTTTCACACTTTGTTACCGCAGCTGCCTCTGCTGCTGATACCCTTCTGTAAGGGCACAATAGTTCCCCCAATAGCAGGTTCTCCTTCAGAGCAAGGACTGAAGGACCGGCTAATTACCTGAACGTGACCCCATGCAATTATCACACTGGAAGACACTGTACCTTTTCTAAAGAGAAGGACCAACATCTACTTCCATATTAGCTTGTTGGTGTCAAAAGAAAACAATGATAGTAACAGATCTTTTTGACTGGAGTTCTGTAATTACATACTTAATCCTCATGGACAATTAAGTCCAAATTTAGCCCTGATAAATACTATTGTACATAGATACCCTCCGTTTTTTTTTCCACACGTGACCAGCAAAGCAGTTGTGTGTTGTATCTGACCAGGGTGTTATCTTTCAGAGGTGTCATTTAAAGCCTAGGCAGCTCCAGCAGAGATGAAAATTGTTCAAGGTCCCCTTTAACAGATTTAATAGTTTAAATCTTCAGCATTAACTTTGATGAGGTTTGAAACTTGATGACATTATCCTAAGGAAAATCATAGAATGGCTTAGGTGGGAAGAGACCTCAAACAACATGTAGTTCTGATCAATTGGCTACAGGCAGGGAAACCTCCCACCAGCGGAGGTTGCCCAGAGCTCCATCTATCCTGGTCTTGAACACTGCCANCCTGGTCTTGAACACTGCCAGCAGCAGCCACAACTTCCCTGGACAACCTGTTCCAGTGCCTCAGCACCCTCACAGGGAGGGATTTCTTCTGTTAAGGTAACTCATGCATTTGATTTTGTTAGAAATGCCTTTGATACTATGGAGACAATGGTTTTGTGAAACAGAACAGTTTANACAATGATAGTAACAGATCTTTTTGACTGGAGTTCTGTAATTACATACTTAATCCTCATGGACAATTAAGTCCAAATTTAGCCCTGATAAATACTATTGTACATAGATACCCTCCGTTTTTTTTTCCACACGTGACCAGCAAAGCAGTTGTGTGTTGTATCTGACCAGGGTGTTATCTTTCAGAGGTGTCATTTAAAGCCTAGGCAGCTCCAGCAGAGATGAAAATTGTTCAAGGTCCCCTTTAACAGATTTAATAGTTTAAATCTTCAGCATTAACTTTGATGAGGTTTGAAACTTGATGACATTATCCTAAGGAAAATCATAGAATGGCTTAGGTGGGAAGAGACCTCAAACAACATGTAGTTCTGATCAATTGGCTACAGGCAGGGACACCTCCCACCAGCGGAGGTTGCCCAGAGCTCCATCTATCCTGGTCTTGAACACTGCCAGCAGCAGCCACAACTTCCCTGGACAACCTGTTCCAGTGCCTCAGCACCCTCACAGGGAGGGATTTCTTCTGTTAAGGTAACTCATGCATTTGANTCTTCTATTAAGGTAACTCGTGCATTTGATTTTGTTAGAAATGCCTTTGATACTATGAAGACAATGGTTTTGTGAAACAGAACAGGTTATTTACAACGCCACATTGGATTCAACAAGCTCTGCGGGGAAACATGAGAGTCCCGATTACAACAGATTTACCTGGTTTATAAGGTTCCTAATTTACATATCTACTTGATCTCCAATAATTTCATACACATTCTATTAGTTCCAAGCCCTCTCCCCTCCACCTTGGAGTTTCCAGATCTTAGTATTAATGGGTTTTGTGACAATAGGAGTTGTTGTGTTTTCACCTCCCATATATTCTTCATGATCTGAACACCATCTATGTGAGAAATTCCTTCTCAGAGGTGCTGGAGCAATGTCTTTGTCTTCCCAGCTGCCTGTTATTTCTTTGGAGATGGCTTTCTGTAGCTGCAGTTTCCTGCCTTCTTGTCTTGTTGAAAGGAAAGCTTACAAAGTAGTCAGTGTGCAACACTCTAGAGTCGTCAGCTGTTCTATTAGTAACCTTTAATAAAAATCCTTCCAAATCAGCTACATTTGGCATATAAGCTACTGAATGTGGATAGAGTTGAACCAATTTTGAACAATTGGTGAGATAGCGTCTCTGGGATTTCCGTGTTTTCTCATTCTGTGAATTTCTGTCTCCAAATTAAACAGGCCCTCAATATCTGAAAACAGGTAACAGAAAACAGATCCTGCAATTGAGATTTGTTTTTCAGAAGTGCTTGAGCCAGAATTTAAAGTGGGACGTTTTATAGCGTTTTCCTTTGTAACCCTTACAGATCAATGAATCCATGTGTGTGGCTATCTGCAGCTCCCTCCCATGAGCACTGATACATCCCCCTGCAAAGTGAGTACAGACAAGGGCCAGAGCACGGGTACAAGAGACAGGTCTGGACAGCACCTCCAGCACCCACAGATAGCTACAACTGTACAACCAAGTTCTGCCTGAAAATAGACGACAGGACCAAGGGACACGGAGGTTTCCACCTTTTTCTTTTTTTTTCACTTTATAAACACTAACCTCAGGAATTACATTACTAATGTTCTTTTGAAGAAGGTGAAAGTCATTAGGGTACAGCATTTTCAGCACCATGCACTGATACTCTCAAGTCTGGTCAAAGGATCACCAAACAATTTGGCCTTTCACATTATAACCTCAGTAGTGTTGATGAGCTTCCTTTTGACAGCAGGCAAAGATCCATGCTGAAAAAAAAAATATATTTAAGGCCAGATTCCTCCATTTTCATTCATATTCAACAGAATATTGAATCTTAAAAGTGAACAAAAGAAAAATCAAGCCAGCAATTGAAGGTTTGCTGTTATGAGGCAATCACAATCTTGACAGCTCCTTTTCATGCAATGCTTTTGCTCTCATAAGGGAGAGATTATCTAATCATAGAATAAAATAGATGCTTTAGGTATAAGCAAAACCAAACAATAAACCTTACAGGTTTAAAAGTTCAGTGTACCTGACCTCTTTATTAAGCACACACAGGAGATGCATGAAAAACATTAATGACATGGAAATATTCGGAACATAAGAGGAAAAGGTGTGTGCAGAAGCAGAAAGACACCTACAAAAAATATCAACACTGTCAGTGTTAGTGAACAGAACATTTCTCCTGACACTGTGAAATGTGCTGAAGGTCAGGGTTAATCATTTGCATGAGGAAGGGAAAAGCTTTCAGGAACACAAAGCCAAGTATCTTGGGAAGGAAAGAATCAGAACAAACCTGACTGGTATGAATTGTGTCATATTTATTGAAAACTGCCCAAGGCATTTCATGTACATCTCTCTAACTAGCTAGCCCCATTCAGTGATAGCATCCTCCAAGGCAATTGCAGACTTGAAAGTCTTTTTAGACTTCAAAAGCCTAGCCAGTGCCTACAGAGCTTAAGTTTCAGGTTTTGAAACTTAAACACCTAAGTTGTCTCCCAAGAGGATCATTGCTACTATTGAAATCCCTGTTTTAGAGCTACATCTTTATCTCTGAAGCCATGGAAAGAGAAAGTGGAGATTGAAAGCTTAGCTTAGTGTCAGCAAGCAGGGATGTTACAAACCACCCAAGTCATCAAGTCTTAGTCCCCTATGGTCATGGGAAGACATTCAATTCCCAGTTTTTAGAGAAAGATGGGAAGAAATAATAATCAAGGCAGCTTATTTTGTATTGCATAGCAAAGGACAAACCTTTCTTGATTCCTACAGGGCACAAGATAATCAGAGAATCACGTGGTGCAAGTGAAGGCTGATCCTTTCACAATCTTTAGAAGTTATCAGGGAATCATACTCAAATTTAATTTTCTCCAGAAGTTCCTCTATCCTGGCTTTGGGGTTCTTTTCACCATGAAGTTCCTTCTCTCCATGGCTTATACTCTGCCTCCAGTCCCACCTGAAATACCATTCAGCTACTTGAAAATTTACAAGTGAGACTTCTAACTAGTATGATGAGCATTTACTCCTAAGACACTAGTCTTTCCCCTTATGCTAAGGAAGAATTACTTAGAGTATATATATTTTTAATTATCTTTCAATGCAATCTTCATTTTAATAAACCAAGATAAACAGTCAGCTACATTAATTTTGTATTTGTTTCACTTGCTTACATCAGTAGTTCCCGTTTGCATGCATTTATTTTGAAAAATTTTTACCAGGCTGCACACAGTATTTCAAATCAAATACTGCCTGCCCTTCCAATAGCAGAAATTGCTCCAATAGCAATTTCTTTTTCCAAAAGAAAAGCCTTGCTGGATGTCCTCTGAAATCATAGCAGTGTTTT
Organism: Upupa epops; assembly: GCA_013397515.1. Lineage (NCBI taxonomy): Eukaryota > Metazoa > Chordata > Aves > Bucerotiformes > Upupidae > Upupa > Upupa epops. The sequence goes on from VZRI01003171.1 coordinate 35,205, forward strand.
TCACATCCCTATCACATTAGCAACTGAAAGTTATCCTTTGATTAGCTTCATTCAAGTTCTTATTAGTCTGGTAACAAAGTCACACAATGTGAGAAACTAGTTCCTCCTTAGTACTATAAATATTTCCAATGTGTCTTTTGTACACAGATTCCATGTGCACACACCCATTTCCTGCACTTGGGTTACTGGTGACCATGCCAACACCCAGCATTAAGTAGTGAAGGATATCAGCAATAATTTCCCTCAAGATTTTAGCTTAACCTCCTGTAGCTTCCTGTCCAACTCGATGACTTCTCTTTGTGCTAATCCCCTTTATCTCCACTTTGTATAATAATTTCCTATAGGTAATGGCATCAAGTTTTCTTGAACTGCAGCACTGCACTTTTTTTAAAGAGTTGTAAAAAAGCACAACAAACCCAAAGTAGTCACTGTTTCTTGTTTAATACAACTGCGCTCTAATTTAGTCCTACTTTCTCTTCGTTTCCACATGGGTAATGATCCTTTGCTTCAAAGCACGTTCTCATTGTCATACATCATTGAGGCGGTCTGCTTCTCTCTTCTCTTCCCATCTTCCTGAATGTACTTACAAGGTTACAGATTATCTATCCAGAGTACTGACTCCTGTTATACAGATTCACTACAAATCTTGTATTTTGGGTTTGTGACATTATAAATATCAAGTCTTACAAAGTTAAAGCTTTGTGATACTGTCCTTGGTAAGGTGTCTGTGCCCCATACTGCCAAGCCTTACCTGCAGGCCTGTCTTGTGCTCAGCATGCAAGAATTGAGTTGCTAAAACCAAGTTACCTGCTTCTGCTGGGACAGGTGTAGGCAGGACTCCCACAGAAGTCTGGACCCTCTCTAACCCCCTGCCCTAGGTGAGCGTCCTCTCAAGTGATGAGAAGCAGAAGGAACAACAGCAAAATCACTGCAAAGAAATAAGAGATCATCACAGAAATGCAGTGATAGGTAGCTCTGCTGTGGTACCATTTAGTCTGATGCTATCTGTGGCTTCACTTCAGCTTATTTCCATAGCAAGCACAGAAGATACAAGTAAGGATTTGGGAGGATGTGCTGCATGCCACCAAGACCCCACCATTTTCCTCTACTCTGCAGGAAGTGTCCAGGTATATGCGAGGTACTAAGGATCAGTAAGTAGATTCTGCCAGTTCCCTCTGTAGTCAATGGTCACTGTGTAAATGGGCATTTAATTCTCACCTTTTTCTTCCTAAAGAGTGATTTAAATTAAGGGACATAAACCATCAAATTAGAAACCTAAAACTAAACACAGCCCTGAGGAATGTCTGATTTCTGTCTCCCCATGATGGCTGCATCATTGACACCAACTGTGGCTGCTTGACTGGGAAATGCAGTGCAGAATCACTGAATGTTAGGGATTAAAAGGGACCTCAAGGGTTCATCCAGTCCAATCCCCTGCCAGAGTATGATCCCCTAGATCTACATGTCCAGGCGGGTTTTAAACATCTCTGGAGAATGGAGACTCCACAACCCACCTGGGCAGCCCCTTCCAGGGTTCTGGCACCCTCACCATGAAGTTTCTTCTCATCTTGATGCGGAACCTCTTATGTTCCAGCTGACACCCAGTGACACTTGTCCTACCAAAAAAACTGAAGATGCCATCATTTGCAATTTTAGAAAGTTAAAGTGATAAGTGAATTTCTCAAGTTGTTTCAGTTCACTTTGATATCTCTACTCCAAGTATACTCAGAAGAAGTATTTCTCGGAAAGAAAACCAAAACAAGTTTCCACTGTTTCCCATGTCTTCACAGATGAGACAATTCTTCTATCCAGTCTGATTTTATGGCATAATTTCCTAGTACAATAAAAGCACAGAAAGCTGTTACACTATACATTCTTCAATTTGTACTTATTTGAAGACTTCTGAGAGAGTATATTGAGGGTAACGATAAGCCCATTTTTCATGTCTTGCTCATTCTACACATCAGTTTAAAAAATGTAGCTAATTATATTTTTCTCCATAGTATCCATCTCCACACAATCAGCTCAGACTGCAGGTCTTTCCTATGCAATGCAATCCCTCCATTGAAAGAGTTCGAGATCCATCTTCAGTAAGAGTCAAGGAATATTCTCCTTCACAGCATCTCTTAAGATAACATTAAACAGCCCAGCATGATAATATCTTCATTTGCACTGAATTGCTACTTTGATGTCTGTTCTGACAGACATAGTTCAGTTCTCTGATGTCACAAGTACTCAGTAAAGACTTAAGAGGGTTCTTACTCACCCTGACTTTGCTTTTTTGCAGTCTCTCCCATAATGTGCCTTTGTTGTACTCTTGTCATAAAATCTCATTCAGGTTCTTTTAATAGCACGTAATTTTACTTTGAATGTCCTTTTCCCCTCCTTCGTTAGACATTCCATGGAAATGGAGCTGATGCATTTGCAAGCACTTCTGAAGGTTTTCTTAGCTCAGAACAATGCAGGAGACACTCCTTCCTTGCTTAGAGACACTATCAATCATTTTGTACTGCTCACATGACTGCAGTTATCTGAAGGCTTTCTTCTGCACATCAGTTGCAGATATTACAGATGTACTGAGAGACAGAGGTGCCTTTCTGCCAACTGTTTTGGCAGAAAAGTGAATACTGAAGCTCAACAACTTTTTAGCATGAAGTTTGTTTTGTGAAAACACTTCATCAATGGATTTTGAAAATGTAGATATTTTATTATTCTTTTTTTGCATTGATATTTATCAACCTTAGCTCCATGTATTTGAGTCCCTGTCATCATCTTAGGGTCAGATTCCCCATGCAAAATATTTCATAGAATCATAGAATGGCCCAGTTGGAAGGGACCTCTAAAGGTTATCTAGTCCAGCCCTCTGCAGTGAGTAGGGACATCCTCAAGCAGATCAGATTGCCAAGAGCCTTGTCCACCCTCACCTTGAACATCTCCAGGGATGTGGCTTCAACTACCTCCCTGGGCAAACTGTTCCAATGTTCAGCCCCACTCCTGCTAAAGAACTTCTTTGTAAGATGCAGTTTAAATGTGCCTTTATCTAATGTGAAACCATTGCCCCTTGTCCTATCACTCCAGGCCTTCTTAAACAGTCCCTCTCCAGCATTTTTTTAGGCACCTTCCCTTTTCTGGGAAGGAGGGCTTGAGACTCCCATGCAAAGATAATACTAGTGCACTCCCAGACAAACTAAACAACTTGATTCTTATTAGGGAAAATAGTTGTTTCAGGAAGAACATAGATGTGAAACCTCAAAAAATGCAATACCTCAAAAAACTTGAATGCAATCCACTGGGAGAATCCTGAGTACTGGCCTCAGTACAAGAATCTTGGGTACAAAACTCTGGTAGACACATGTAACACTGTGTAATTCACCTGGATCACATTTTGCAGACTGTGAAAGTGATGGGTTCATTAAGCACCATCACCGTGATTGCACTATGGATTTTAGCATCTGATGGCATGCTTCTCTCTCCTAGTGTGTCTGGGGGACACATAAATCCTTAGATAAGTAAGTCCAGTCAAGGAGAGACCTCTTAGAAGACAATAATATTGATGCTTACCAGCAACACCAGCAAAATCTGTCTTTCAGACACTTTTACCCTCTTTTGCCTCAAAATCAAAGCATTTCTGGTATTAATTATTTAAGAAAATTATGACAACAAACGATAAAAAAAAAATCAACGCCTAGGGATCCTTATTTTAGACTTCTTACTGTGGATTCAGTACACAAAAGTAACTAGTAGTCTGATTCCATGTCCAGGATTCAATTCAATGGTCTAATGACAAATATTCCTCATGGATTTATATGCCTATATCTTCCATACCTTTATGTGGGGAGGCGTTGGGTAACAGTACAGTGGGTCGGTGTCAGACTGGGGAAAAACTGAATAAAGGTTACTCTGTTTTTCTTTTATTTTTAAATACTTGCCTAGAGGGCTGACATGTGTCACCAAGTACTTTGACATAAACTGGCAGCTATGCCTTTGCTATCGCAACAGTTTATGACAGTGTGGGGATTCACAGTACAGTAATGATGAGGTTGGAAAAGACCTTGAAGATCATCCAGTCCAACCTAAAACTAACCAAGTAAACCTAACATCTAACATCTAGATCATCTTGAAACAGGGTATAAAGTTGCGATACTGGATGCCCAAGCCCCACATTGTTCCTATTCCCATTGGCACTCCACTCGAGATCCCTGCCAGCCCATCCCATTTCTCAGATCCTGTCCAGCACCAAGACATGGGCACAGCACCATAGTTAGCTTGTCCCATTCAATACACAGTGGGATATAACACTCTGGGAAGTCTCTTCCATAGCCCAAGCTGCCAGACTTCAGCTGTTAGTCTGGAATAGTTTGATTTCAGTGAATCACAGAATGGTTGAGTGTGAAAAATTCTGATGGAGTTCATCTGGTCCAATCTCCCCAGTCAGGAAGGGTTACCTTAACCCAGCTGCCTAGCACTAAGTCCACACATCTCTTAGGTATCTCCAACAATGGAGAATCCACATCATGCCAACTATTCACATATTGAGTAAGCTGAAGATTTGTGGATAATTACCCAAACTCTTCAAGGTCTAGTCCCAAAAACGTGATGCAAAACAGCAGGAGCTCTTTGCATGGGACTGCTAACCTGCAACAAAAGAAAGTTATTTGAGCCATGGGAGTAATTTGTTGCTTTATACACTCAGAGCAGAACATAACTATCTCATAAATAACCACAATGAACCACCAGGCAGCAACAGACCCAAGAGCAAGATTTGTCTTGTTCAAATTGCTGGCACTGAATCCAGAAAAAGAAATTTGCTTTCTTCTGGCACATTGGTTCATCCAGGTGGCTCTGCATGCTCTTCTCCACAAACACTGTGCCCAGGTGCACTCCTGTTTTTAAAAAGAGTTTCTGTGTTACAACTTGAGATTTCTGGCTCATTCAAGTACCGGCTTCTTTCTGGTTTGCTCTGGAAGCACTTGTGTATGCTTTATAGGCTCCAATGTGCTTCATATGAGAGAGTTCCTGATGCTCATGTGTGTCTTTGCTACAGTACTTACAATTCTTCATAAGACAGTTTAATTTCTTTACAAAAAAGAAAAGAAACCACTTTGTGATTTGTTGAATGACTTGTCTGCTTTTTCACTATTCTCAGGAAGAAATGAACAATTAGACAAAACAGTGTATTTAGGTTTGTAGTACTTTTTAATCTGCCCTACAGCAGACATATCTGGAGGAAAACATACAATTAACCATACAAATAGTCCTAGCTTGCTGCTCTCTGCTCCTAACTAGTACTGGATCCAGGTAAGTACTTTCAGGTGCAGGATTCTTACTGTGTTCCCGTATGGATAAGACAGGTATTAAAACTGAAAATTTGTTTAGATAAAAAAGGGAAATGAAAACAAACTCACAGGGCCAGATGCTACTATCACAACAGCAATGATTGACTGCCTTGTGGTGGGTAACACTGTGCAGAAAAGGAGGAAAAAATTTGGTCAAGACAGAATTGCAGGAAGCCCACTAGAGCTTAGAAAGTCAGAATTAAAATCCCCTAGTGTTCAGCGGCAGCATGTGAATTAAGAGCATTTTTCTCAATCTTAAAATAGGGAGCAAATTTTTACCAACATAAGCTGTGCAGCAGCTATCAGTAGGCTGTGACTGAGAGATAATGGTCAGAGTGAAGATGTTATGTGCCCTTGTTATGGGTTAGGGTGAAGGTCTAAATCAGTTTGGGTTGGTGCCTGTAATACAAGCACAGCAACCAGCTCTCAGTGAGAATTCAACAGGCTATGAAGCAACTTTGCTAAAAAGAAAAGAATTTATTGAACCCATCACCCATAAGAAAAGGTTCCGAGGGAGGGAAAAGGTTAAGAGCTCACGGCTGTCTGGCATCTTCAACAGCAATCCAGCTGAAGTGAAGAGCGTGAGGGCAGCCGCTCCTTTCTTCAACCCACTGCCAGGAGCTGGGCCAGGCTGGCCCTGCAGCATTGCTGTCACCTGTAGGGTCGTCTTCTGTGCTCCACCCTTCCATGGCAGGGCTGCAGCAGCAGGAAGGCCGAGCGCCTTTGCTCACCCTCTTCCCGTGCCCCACCCTTGGGGTGGCAGGGGAAGCTCTCTGGCAGAGGAGCAATCTGTTTTGCTAGAGACAGCAGGAAAAAGGTGAGGAGACAGGAAGTCTTTGATAGACTCTGTCCACCAATCACCTGTAGGGTCAGGACACTGACCCAGGGGTCTGCTGGGAAAGCTACTTCTAGTTTCCAAATAAATTGCTCTTCTGGCACAAAAGGACAAAAATCAACACCTGAAAATTTGACAGTTTTCAAACTACAAGAGCCCAGATGGGAGCAGGAGCAGTTCTGAAGATCTGGTTCAAGTACCAGGTGCTGATTTTTGTAGAATAGTTGTGCAACTATTGAAGCTCTAGATAACAGTATACAGATTTTTATTCCAATGCAATTATCTCACTGCTTCCAGTGGGAGAGGAATGAGGCTGTCAGGTAACAGTTAACAAGACAGTGTGAGAAATAAGAAAAAGAGGGAGAAGGGAGAACACGGCAGTTAGCTGTGTCAGTCTTCATTTGAGTGAAAACATTAGGGTGAAGTTAGTACTGGCAAGTTGTAACAGCTTGTCCCATCCTGCACTTTCAGCATAGGCACTCATTTACAATCAGTTGAAGATACCTTATTATTTAGAATATCTTGGTGTCTTTGTCAGATTAATCCTTCTTGGAATTACTTTAAAAATTAAAAAAATATTAAGAAGAGTAATGAAAGCATAATAGGAATAGAGCAGGTTGTGGTTTTTTCAGCAGCTAGCTTAAAGTCAGCAGCCTGGGCTGCATCAAAAAAACTGTGGCCAGCAGATCAAGAGAGGTAATTCTGTCCCTCTACTCTGCCCTGGTGAGATCTCATCTGGAGTATTGTGTCCAGTATTGGAGCCCTCAGAAGAAGAAAGATGTAGACATACTGGAACTTGTCCAGAGGAAGGCCACCAAAACAATCAAAGGAATGGAGCATCTCTCCTATGAGCACTGGTAGAGCGAGTTGGTGCTGTTAAACCCGGAGAAGAGTCCAGGGAGACCTTGTTTTGACCTTCCAGTACCTGAGGGGAGCTACATGAAGGCAGGGGAAGGTCTATTCAAAAGGGTTTGTATGGATAGGACAAAGAACAATGGGTTCCAGCTGGGAAAGGAGAGATTTAGGCTGGATATTAGAAAAAGGCTCTTCAAAGTGATGGTGGTTGATGGCTGGAATGGGTTTCCCAGGGAGGAAGTGGGGGTCCCATCCCTGGAGTCATTTAGAGGTCAGGGTTTATGAAGGTCTGAGCAACCTGACCTAGGTAGATATATCCCTTCTTGTGTAGTGAGGATGGACTAGATGACCTCTGGAGGTCCCTTCCAGCCTGGAACATTCTATGAGTCTCTGGGCTTTGCCCATTCTGAGAACATTACCCTCTGTTTTAATACGTTTGCTTCATGTTACAGCCATCAGGTTTAGCACCTTGGCCCAGACCTTTCCTCCTCTATTGTACAGTACTTGGCTACAGCAACATAAGTGCAATTTAATTTTTATTGATAAGGAAAAAAGAGAAAGAAAACATGAAGTGGTATTTCAATAAAGTTTGTTGAACTCTTTCTCTCCAAAGCATTTAGGGTATTGATATTATAATCCAGCAACTTACAACTTCCAGTAAACAAAAGCAATATTGAAAGTGATTTATAGTTAGCTTTACTGTTACTTCTGAAGGGAAATATTCCTTTGTGCATTACTCGATTTCTATATTTAGCACAACAGGCAACATGCACTCCAAAATTCCCTTGTACCATGAATTTTGTATGTGCAGAAAAAACAGGAGACACTATTACAATCCAAATCTTACATCACTTCTGTGGTTTAAAACCTATCCAACATTCTTAGAAGCCCATTGAAAAATATTAGCTTTAAAACTTAGAAACACAGAACCATGAAACCACAGAATCATAAAATCATTAAAGTTGAAAGAGACCTCCAAGCTCATCAAGTCCAGCCATTAACCTGACCCCACCCTGCCCACTAAATCTTGTTTCCAAGTGCCACATCTACATGTTTTTTGAATGCCTGTAGAAATGGTGAAGTCATCACTTCCCTGGGCAACCTGATGTCTAATATAAACCTCCCCTGGCACAACTTGAGGCTGTTTTCTCTTGTTCTACCACTGGTCATTTGGGAAAAGAGCCCAAACCCCACCCCCACCTCTCTACAACCTCCTTTCAGGTAGCTGTAAAGAGCAATGAGATCTTCCCACAGCCTCCTTTTCTGCAGACTGAACAGCCCCAGTTCCCTCATCAACACACAGACTGACCATCCAACAACTGGTATACAAACTATTGCATCTATTATCTCCTTTAAGAATTTAACATTAGAGGTATGTATCACAGGTTTTGTGGTAAAATTGCTTAAGCTTCAGCTGTGTTTCCTGTTCAAGAAGAGTTCTCACTGATTTAAGCAATTTCAGGGGTAGTTTCAGTGACTTCACACCTCCAGCAGCGCTTTTTGGAATGAGTTTTTCATTTTCTTTCCAAGAAAGCTGTCATCCCAGTGATCTGTAGCTAATAAGCTTGAGTTTCTAAATAGCTTTCCTACAGTTTGGGTGGGTTTTGGTGGGGGTTAGTTAGTTTCTGAAAGGCACATTGCTCAGGATGGGAAGGCAGGTGAGGTACCTGCAACCTACACTTGGTGTAGCCAGATAAGCTGTTCAGACCACTGGGTCTGACGATGCACACTGGTTGGAGTTGGCATGCACTTTGGTTAAAAAGGCTAATATTGGTACTTCCTATTTCAGGCTATTCCTTGTTCTGCATTTCTTTTCTGAGCCATAGCCAATTGCTCTTTACACCTGTTTTCCTCAGGACAATGATATTTTATTGGGAGTCAAAAAGTCTCAGATACGGGTTCTAGTGAGAAACTAGGACTGAATTCAGATTATTAAGGGAAGACCCAAACATCCAGAACAGATCACCTTGTACCAAGCATTGCTAGAAGGAAGTTCAGCACGGAATATCCTGCAGTAAACTATCAAAGCAAAGCTAGAGATCTAGTCCTTCACTAAATCTTTACCTGATCTCACAGAGGATGTTTGTGCTTGTTTCACCATTTCTCATACATTTCGTTGCTTATTTGACACAAAATATTTGTTATCTGACTATTCCTTAGCACTGGAGCAGCACCAAGTTTCTGAGCAGCATTTAACTCACCATTTGGTCTGAACCTCTTGGTCTGACCTGTGGGTACTTGGACCAAAGTTACACAGACAAAATTTCAGACACTGTTCTTGTATTAAATAGTCAGGAAAAAAACCAGAGCTAGGTATGTATGTGTAACATCAGTTTGCTTATAAGCAATTAAACACTACCTGCCTGGGCACACTGCTGTGTTACTACACATTGCCCTTAAAAATAAAATCCTGACACAGGTTAGGTTGTTACCACTACATACCCTATCAGCTATGTTACCATCCTTTATTACTGCTACTAAATCAATCAGAATGTGCCTGCTCTACTTTTGCTGTAGCAGCTTATGAATAGATTATTAATTATCAAAGTATCAGAGATACAAGTGGGATAAATATTTGGCAAACGATCTTGCTGTTGGAGGTAAAAAGATGTTTCGGAAGCAGACAAAGCTGTCAGTGGATTCATGTTGTGTTTGCCCAGTACTTTCACACCTGAGAAAAAAGAAATAACGTGTTAAAATATTTCATTTGCTTTTAAGAAATCACCATCAGAACATCCTGAAAAACTGTTTCAGGGATCTGTTCCCCCTAGAATCCATGTTTTTACAGTTAAGAAACAAGTGTGACAAGCATGACAGCAGAACATCTCTACATGCATCTGTATAAAATATAGCTGTAAACCCCTGCATCCACAGCCAGACTTAAAAGCAGAGACACAGTCAAAGACTGATTCTGGTCTGCTCAGACAGGCAAAATTCAATCTCCCGGGTTATTACAGTTAGAAAGCCTCAAATCAATAAAGGACAGACCAACAAAGTGCTATGGCCAGATGCCTGTGCTTCAGAAGATCGCTCACTACTGAGTACAATGTTGTTTAGCCTCTGTTCTGAAACGAATAAATTCCTTAACAGCCCTTGTAATTTTTTGAGTCGGAATTAGACACTTCCCACATATCAGCTGTGTGTGTTGGATCCTACCTAGGTACTTCCTGAGCATTTGAACATGTAGGTTCAAACCCCAATAAACATTTGGGTATCCTGATATAAAACCATTTTGAGACATATAGAGAATATACTAAATCCTATTCCATGTTCTATTTATAGAATAGGAATAGTAAGAACAAATATTCAAATCTCCAGTAGAACAACTTCACCAATGAAAGAAGGCAAAAGACTATTGTTTTACTAATTGCAATTAAATATTTACACCCCCCTTTATGTCTCAAAGGAGGCTTTGAGAGCATAAAATTGCCAAGAGCTTGGATAGAACAGAAAATAACTTCTACAGGATACAGGGATAATACAATGAATACTAGAGGATGCCCCAAAACCAAATCCCAGCTCGTTAGAGTTTTGAATGTCTATGGACTCAGCTCTCACAACTGGGCCTCTGAGTATTCAATACTAATATGTTAATTTTGCCAAAACGTTCCTGGCTTTGAAGAATCCAAAACAAGTAAACCAATGGAAAACTAGGGGGGAGAAAATGCGACCACTTGCCAATATCAGCAAGCTATTTATTACCTGAGCACAAGCAGGAAGGGCCTAATGACAGGTGACAGATGACATCACTAGCAAGCAGCAATATCCCATCAGGGATGGCAGAGGTTCAAGGAAGAAAGGTAGAATTCTTGTGTTCTGGAAAAAATGCTTTTAATTTTCTCCATTTCCCTTGAGACATTCACATCTGAAGTGTTCGTGCATATGTGTTTGCAGTGGGGGAGGTTTAAAGGAAGCTGGAGAAAGCAAGTGCCTGCAAAATCAGAGACAGCTGGAGAGGCAGTGATTGCTTTGTAAATGTTTATCCTAATTTTGAAGTTTAAGTCTCATGAAAATGCTTAACAAAGTAAAACCAGTTTACCGTGACTAATCCTGATATTGCATCTTGGCTCAAACTGCTGTATAGCCTAATACAATCAAAACCAAGGGTGCTTAGCAATGTAAAATATTCCAGTTTAATTTTCAGTGTCAAACTCGTAGGACAGAAACATGCCTTTAATGCAATAAATTCGGGTCCAAACAAACATTTAGGTTTTCTTCAAGCCCACGGCCCACTCTGTTGCATTAAGAAACTAAAAGATGAAATCTCAAGATTCATAGTTCTCAGAGAAAAAGCAGAGCAGGAGCTTCTAGATGACTTCTAGAGGGTACATGCAGCTGATCGAGCTGTCCATGAATCCCATTCCCAAGGGTGCGTGCAGTCTTAGGGGGTAACACAGCTCAACCACATAACTACCAGGAACTGTTTCAATGGAAGCAGCCCTCTCAGGTCTGTCAGAGCACCAGCACTGTGCATTTTGCCTCAGCTCAACCAAACCTCCAAAAGCTGTCTGGGGAGGAACTGGATAGAAGATAATCACCAACAGCAGAGAAAAAAAGAAAATATGGGAATACTTCTGAATACCTCTTAAATTTTAATTACCTTTGGGAAGCAATTAAATGCACTACCTGCCTGGGCACGCTGCTGTGTTACTACACATTGCCCTTACAAATTAAATCCTGACATCTTGACATTCTCCCTTAAAAATCCTTCAGCTGGGTTTAAAAACGCTGTGGAGTTCCACCACTGGGCAGTAACAGGAATCACATTTGGAAGCTTTTTGGAACAGGCAAGCTGGAGTGTCTTGTAAGCCTTTGACACCAGTGTTTAAGTACTTCCCTGATGTACGGTTATGGGAATTAAGTACTGGAGTGTTCACGTTCACAAGGGTTGGGTTGATATTCTCGTTGTTTATAAACTTTCATATGACTTCAAGCCTTACAGCACAGGCCCAGCTGATCAGGGGAATCATCTAGTGGACGAGTATCTGCATGATAAAATTAACATTAAACAAATTATTCATAGGCTCCAGAGAGAAGCGTTGCATAAAGGCTGTAAGAATGTGCTACAGCTATCTGCCTATCGCATTTTGTCAACAGCCAGTGTTACAGAGCTCAGATCTATCCTTTGCTCGTGCTGAGTGCTGCTGGTTTTGTTTTTAATGAGAACAGAATCAATAGGATCAATTTTAATAACAGAATCTACCTTTCAACATATAACAGGTAACAAAAGTTGTCCTTTATCTAACAACTCACTGACTAACGAGAACATCTCTAATCAATTTATAACTCCTCAGATACAGCAGTATATGATGAAAAATCAGGAAGGAAGGATAAACTGTCTTCTCCTAAGCCAAGGGAAGCAGTAGTGTTCTTTTGGTTACAATAACAAGGAGCAAATAAAGCAATTTCATCAAGCGGACATCATTCGATGATTTCAGTATTAACATTTGCTGTTCCTGCTCCCTCCCAAGAAATTTGCCTTCCTTGATTTATTTAAGATTTGGAAAAAAGAACATAAAGGGAATAAAGATTAAAAAGGAGAAAGTGAAAAAAAAAAAGCGGGAGCTACAGGCAAAACTATTCTGCCAAGAGGAATATAGAGGAGCACACAGTGCCTTTACAGAGCCTGCACTTAGAGAAAGCAGCTCCCCAATCTCTCCCAGTGTGGATGTATCCACAATTGTAACTCATACTTCATTAGCTCTCAAGCAGTCATGATTCCTCTGAAACACATTGATCCAGACTCAAAAAGTCTAAGAAAATAAAAAGCACAGGGAAAGACACTGAAAACAAACTGCATCACCACTGCTGTAAAGCCCCTTGAACAATACAATGTACAATACAATGTAAACTCAAGCCCCTGTACTGACATTAAGTGTTTGATATAGAGTTGAATAATAATGATGTTATGGTTGTCTTGAAATGAAGTTAGTTTTCTTGAAAATCACCAGCCAAAGCTGCACGCTTGGTGTATGCATTTTCCATGAACAGAGGGAGTTTAGGTTGGCAGAGAGGGCTTGGAGAGCTAGACCCAGCAGCCATTTTGCTTGGAAACATGGTGTGTCTATAGACAGCATGCAGCCTCAGAGACAGCAGAAAGGTTCATATGAATTCCATGGTTTGCTAAAATAGAGTTCTACTTTTGCTAGTGACTGTAGGATTTGGAGTTTTGGAAACAGAGCACTGGCATGGAAACACATGGAACAGAGAACTGGACTTTGAAAAGTCCATTGACACTGATGAACTTGAATATGAACTTGGTGGGCACCACAGTTCCACAGAAGCAAGTGTCCTTTCCCTTCTTAAGGTATGGATATTGAGGTTTGGGCTCAGTCATGTGAGAACATTGGGATGAATCTGTATGTTCTCGTGTACATCTTTTTATGTGGGGTGAATTAAATGTGTTGTGCCTTTTTCTTTTCCCCCAAATCAAGTAAGTTTTGTTTCTCTCCTGCAATTCATAAGTGGGTTTTTTTTCAAACCAACCCTGCACAGTTCTCATTTCTGCCCATTAGCATCTTGGCTAAAATAATTCATTCTTTTTGTCAAGGGTTTTTTTAAACCATGAAAAACAATTAACAAAACCCCCACAAACTTTCCACTCTGAAACATGGGGAGTTTGTGTTACAATAAATAGTCATTGGACTTTCCACATTGTTATTATCCACAACCACCCCATCCCACACATTTGCCACTGGAAGTCAGATAGATCTTAGCAAGCAGTGGTCAAGAATTTTTCTCAATTCAATCAACTGAAAAAAGTCATTGTTGCCCAGTAATTAAAATAACACGTGTATGAATATTTTGTATTTCATCAAGGAGAAAATACACCTGGTCTACATAGATGCAGTCACAATTAATAAAACCAAAATGCCTCTCTTGTCCTTAGAACAGCAGGAAAGGAAAGAACTTGAGTCTTCAGTTGTCTTTAGCTCTTAATCTATTCTGTAGTTTATCATCTCCTCCACTGTACCATCAAGTCTTTATGGAAGAGATGCTATGTTTTCACATTAATATTAACTGTTTCTCCAGGCTCTCTAGCCTCCTTATCAGTGTGCATGGCAGTACAGACAGAATATGGAAATAGTTACGCTGTGTTAATAAAGCTTTCAATCTGTATCTAAGCATCATATATTCAGCTGGAAAAATTTATTTTCTTTACAAAGTGAAACATGAAAACATCTTGTTAATTATTCTAATCCTTAAGCATATTGCTGAAAGGGCTGACAAGTCAAGGTTTTAAGTGAATGGTTGCATTTCAGGCAGACATCCACCCCTCCAAGCAAAAGTAGCTGCATGATTGAGTTTAAAACCATCAAGCACAGCTCTTCTTCCACACAAAAAGTCTCATATTTCAGAATCATTGTGTCATGACTGAAGCAAAGTACAGTATATCCTGAACCGCCCAGTTGTACTCATAACCTTGTGCATTAGTACCAAAGGAAGTGACAAAAATACATGGAGAAAAAAGCACTTTGAGATTGGATTGCATAGATGACAACTGCCTCTTCCAAATGGTGGACGAACGAATAAGAAAAGGTGCTATGCTGGACCTTGTTCTCACCAACAGGAAGGGCTGGTGACCAATGTGAGACTCAGGGACAGCACTGGCTGCAGTGACCATGAAGTGGCTGAATTTAGGATCCTCAGGGCAATCAGGAGGAAGTGTTCTAAGCTTATGACCCTGGACTTTAGGTATGCAGATTTTGATCTCTTCATTGATCTGCTGGCCAAAGTATCATAGGATGAAGCCCTCGAGGAAAGAGGGGCCCAGGATGGCTGGTTTAGAATACAAGGATCACCTCCTCTGTGTCCAGGAGCAATGTATACCAACAAGGAGAATAGCAGGATAGAATTCTAGGAGGCCCACCTGGCTGAGCAAGAAGCTCCTAGACACACTGTCACACAAAAAGAAACTCTACAAGGAGTGGAAGGGAGGACAGCTAGAATGGGGGGGATATAAGGAGGCTGCCCGAACAGCTAAAGATCTGATTGGGAAAGCCAAGAGGCAGTCTGAGTTGAACCCCTTCAGAAAGGAAACAGGTGATGTGTTCACAAGTGACATGGAAGAGGCTGAGGTTATCAATGACTTCTAAACCTCAGTCTTCACCACAAAGGCCTCCAGCCACACTCCTGGAGTCATAGAAGATAATGGTAGGGACTGGAAGGAAGAATCAACCATCATAAGTGATCAGGTTCATGATTACCTGAAGAACTTGAAAATGTTCAAGTCCATGGGACCTGACAGGATACACCCACAGGTACTGAGAGAACTGGCAGATGAGGTTGCTAAACCCCTCTCTATTCTACTCCAGAATTTATGGCAGTCTGGTGAAGTCCCCACTGACTGGAAAAGGGGAAACATAACTCCTGTTTTCAAAAAGGGTATGAAGGAGGAACCAGGGAACTACAGGTCAGTCAGTCT